>PVIW01000385.1:115834-530579 GCA_004026585.1 Noctilio leporinus | reverse complement strand
GTTTGGGTTCTTTCTGTGTTTTGCAGAAGAAAAATTGGCCTGGATCCAGGGAGTCCCCAGCTTGCTCATATTGGGCAATCTTTAATAAAGGCCTTTTTCCTTCCCCATCAATCTTTGTGATATGTTTGTGTTTGGTGGCAGGCAGCTGAATCACACTTTGTTGGGTAACAACACCTGCCTTGCAGGTGTTTCATGCAGATTAGATATAATACACATAAAGTGCTTAGTATAGACTCCACACTGCAACAAATTCCTCATATAAGAAAGTGATTTTAATGTCCTCTTCCTGTTTTTCTCAGTTATTATACAAAAACACGTGGGAAAATAAATACATTCCTTCTCTTAAAGCTTCAGTGAGAACAAGGATGAATGGAGGACTCAATGAGGACATCAGGAGACCATGGGGTTATGGACACAGTAGAGAACCCTAAGAATACTTATCACAGTTTAGTCTAAGTCTGATAGTCAATGAAAGACAGGTTATTAGCCATGCCATAAAACCAGACAGGAGATATGTAAGGACTGGACTATAGAGAAAGTCATTTGATAGTAAAAGGAATTATTCTGGGACCCCTTCTGGATTCCCAGTGAAAAAGTAAGCTGACTTCTATGGTAGTAACATAAAAGCCATTACATGGGCCAGTTACAGAGCACCAGTGCCAGCATCTCACATGTATTCTCTCACCTCAGCCCTCACAGCAACCCCAGAAGGGTAAGGATTATTTTATATAAGAGGATACAAACCTAAGTTTGCTTGACCCATAAGCCTATGATCTTAGAACTGCACTTACTAGAAAAGACTGACTACAAGTAAAAAACAATCAAAAGAGGAAGTAGTGTTATGACAGAAGTATTTCACAGATTTCCTGAGTAAGAAACCAAAGCTGGAAACTAGAAACTTGTTCTCCCTCACCCCTCTCCTCTCCTCTCTACTCCTTCCTATTTTCTCTTTTCCCCTCCTCTTCTCCCCACCCCCTCTATATTTACTCAGTCTTCTCTTCCTCTTTGTTGGACACGTCTCTACTTCATCAGTCCTATTGTAGAATCAGGCACTCTGTACTCCTGAAGTTAAATGCTGCTGAGCCATCTTTTTGTGAAGAGCCTTCTCCAGTTCCCGGGAGACTCATATTGGCCCATTTTGAGTCAGATGTCTTTTACTGTTCATACTGGTTGGGTGCCAGTGCAAACATGGCAAGATGAAACCACCCCTGGGAACTTCAATACAGAGAGAAAGGGGATTGATGTTTGGTGTGGATGAACACTAGAAAGGTATCTTCCTGGCTATACTACTTCCCTATAATATGTTGAAGCATTTATTCATTTCAGAAAACTCAAACCTAACATGCTCTGCATTAACATAAGCACTAATCAAGGAATGTGTAATAAAGATGTTAGGTACCCAAAGTTAATTAGTTAATTGCTTTAGGCAGAGGAATTAGTAAACCTAAAGTGTATGGTAGCCAGTTAAACTACACCAGGCCAGTTGCCTGATTTAAGTATATATTTAAATATAAATCAGGCAACTGGCCTGGTGTAGTTTAACTGGCTACCATACATTTTAGGTATTTTTTCATTTCTATCCAGTACTATCTGATAGGAAAACAAGCAAGCTACATACATAATTTGAAACATTTTAGTAGCTACTTTTTTAAGTGAAAGGAAAAAGACAAATCCATGTTAATACTATCTTTTATTTAACCCATTATCCATATTATTAGTTCAACATGTGATCAATATGAAATACTATTAATGACCTTTTTTGCATTTTGTGTACTGAGTTTTCAAAAATCTGATATGCATGTTACATTTACAGCACATCTCAATTTGGATACAGTATTTTCAATGGAAACACCTGATCTATATTAGACTTCCTAAAATACATAGTTAAATAAGTAGAGTTAAGTAATTTTATTTTTATACTATCATTAATTACATACGATGAAATTAATTCACATCATGGTTTTCATGTATGTTCCCTGGAGCTGACCTATTGCTCCAACTGTTTCTCCTGTGTAGAAGTAAGTGATCATTTGTAAAATGGCCATGCTGAGATTGTTGGAATCTACCCTGCAAAGACAAAAAGAGCAGAAAACTGGGAAATACATTCATTCACCTCTGCTTAGTCTATATGACAACAAATAATGTTTTCATAGATAGACTAAATGGTATTTTGGTAATTTTTAAGGGTCCTTTTGCATTTAAATGATCTAGATTTTTTAAACATTTTTTTTACTTTTTTTTTTTAAAGATTTTATTTATTATTTTCAGAGAGAGGGGAAGGGAGAAAGTCAGAGAGGGAGAGAGACATCAATGTATGGTTGCCTTTTATCTGCCTCCAGCTTCAGTTCTGGCTGGAGACCTGGCTTGCAATCTGGTTATGTTGCCCTGGCTGGAAATTGCACCAGCGACCTTTGGGTTCACAGGTCGGCGCCTTATTCACCAGCCAGGGCTAAACAATCTAGTTTTTAGGAGGAGTTCTTCTGAATTCTATAATTGCTGTGGGGATCAGGAGATGCAGACTAGTGCAAATCACTGATGACAGATAAAAGCAGCTGACATTTGTCTCCTATTGCTCATTCTTGTAGACAGCAAGAATTAGCAAGAGAAAATTGTTCATGTGCAGAGCACCAAAGCAACACTTCAAGGTTAAATGACAAGTCCTGAGCTACCAGTAGAAGCTATTTGGATAATGGTCTAAGAGCAAAATCCTGCAAAGACAAGCCACATCTGACAACCTATAGTCTGGTGCCAGGGGAAGTCTCCCACCAGAAAACAGGTTCCAGTCCCTTTGGCCTAGGCTTCTCACGCTCTCTTCCCCTTATTATTGCTTGGCCTGATGGGGCCTTGAGTTTTCTTATGCTTTTTCTTATTAGTATTTTGATTTGAAGAAGGTAGTGACATCTCCATTTCCTTTTTCTTGGCATCCCAGTCTTGGTCCTCCTGGTCCAGTGGAAGCCCCTTCTGCCTGGTGATCAGACGGTGGTCACAGCACTCGGGCTCAGCCCTAGGAAAGGGCAAGACAGTGACTCTCAGAAAGTACTCGGGAGAGATGTCCAGACCTGGAAATTGACCTCTCTTCCCACCCACTGCACACAGTTTGAGCACCTCAGAGGTCCAGTCCAAAGGAAGGAGGACAAGTTCAAGTCTTTCCAAGTGTACATTTAGGGAGGTCTCAGATACTAAAAAATCTACTCGAAGAAGGAGAAAACCAGTGTGCAGGCATGAAACATTAACAGAATCAGACAGGCAATTAGCTTGAAGAATGTACTGCTAATTCTTAAAGTGCTTGTTTATACAACAACCAGCATATTATTAGGAGGCTATTTTCCTAAATTTATTTGTATTTTTATTTTCCTTAATTATAAAAACCATGTCTGTTCATTGTAAATAGTTTATTTTTTAATATTATTTTTACTTTAAATTTTTATAAAAATTTTATTCAGTATTTTTAAGAGAGAAGGGCAGTAAGAAAGAAAGGGAGAGAAACATCAGTGTATGGTTGCCTTTCACTTGCCTCCAGCTACGGACCTGGCTGGAGACCTGGCTTGCAACCTGGTTATGTGCCCTGGCTGGGGATCAAACCAGCAACCTTTGGGTTCTCAGGCTGATGCCTATCCACTGAGCCACCAGCCAGGGCTAGTAAAAAATTTAAAAGTACAGAAACATATAAGAAAATAAAAGTGATTTATAATTGTGTATGTACTGTATGTATAGATGGATTTATGTAAAGAACAGTTATAGATGATAGGTAAATAGATGATAGCTACATACAAAGATACATAGATACATAGTAGATGATAGACAAATAGATAGATGAGTAGATTGACATACACACATGAGCAATGAGAAGTGTACATATGTTCCAGTCTGAATATGAGGTCAAAGGTGAGTGTATGAATTGCATAAAGACATTGGGGAAAGCCACTTCACAGAGATAAAATTTGAGCCAATATGAGGACTAATGGAATTTGAGAGTAAAGATGATGGTGCAAGCAGGACAGACGGTATTTTAAGTGCAAAGCATTTCACAAAGTACAGTTCATTCAGAGGATAAACAAATCTGTGTGCCCCTCAGCTCCCTTCTCCCAACAAGCTGGTGGTGACTTCTCAATAATCAGACTACATCACTGTGTCCCCCTCAGTATTCAGTGTCCCTTCTGCACCCTGCTCTTATGACTGTTGTCACTTCTATCTTGTATTACTCTTATTTATGTAAACAAGCTCTCTCCTCTTTTAGACAGGTAATTTCTTGATGTCCCAGTACTATATCTGATTTAGCTTTCATTCCTTTTTGGGATCCAGTTCAATGCCATGCACCTAGTAGGGCTGCAAAGTATTTACTGAATGAGAGACATAGCACTTAGCAAGGCTGGATCAAAAGTTGAATTGTTCTGCTAAGATCTCTAGGATATTCAGAAAACTTTCGAATACTGTCTAGGCTTCTTTTAAACTCTCTTACGTTATTTCTTTTTATCATGTTCATCCAGGAGCTCACCAAGTTGCAACATGAATTTTAAAGACAGCCCTCGCCTATAGTCTAAGTGCTTTCGGTCCTATCTGCACACCACCGCTGCCTCTTCTAGAGGAGGAACTTGACTGAGGCACCTACTTCAGCTTGTCAGTCCCCTAATGTGCTCATACTCATATGTTTGTCCAGCTCACTATGGCCAACCAGTCACCCACCTGACCGTATTCTCCACTTCTCTCTGATGTGACACTACTTAACCAGGCCACTGTTTTCTTCACTATCCCTCTGCCTCCTCACACATATATCCAAGCTATGCACATTTCCAATTTGGTGCTGTTCCTCCCAATCAAGAATCTTTCTCCCTCTTTCATTAGCTAGGCCTTAGCTTTCATTCAAGGTCCATTTTTAGCTATGTTTTCAATTTCTCTTTAAACAGGATTTCTTCTCTCTAAACCCCATGACTGTCAGAGGGAAGTTCCTTATTGGAGATGATAATAAGCAGAGATGACTTACGCATGATGTTTTTTGTCTACTCAGCATTGCCTGCCCACTTTTCCTAGTAATAGCACTCCCAGCCATTTGGAAGAACCGCTCCTCCCCCAGTTCAGTTATTCTGGGGTGCCTTTCATACTCAGCCACCCACTGGTCAATGGGAGGGGCTAAGATCATTCAGAGAAAGTCAGTGGAGGAGAGCCAAGAATAGGACCCTGAGGAATTTCATCATCTAAAAAGCACATAAAAATAGTATAGGTAAAAGGAGAATTAGAAGAGACTGGCATCAGCTAAAGCAAGAGACAAGAGTTTAAAAGTATCAGATATTAAATGAAGTGGAGGTAAGATGTGAATGAGGAAGAAGCCATTGGTTTAGCAACAAGACTCCCTGATAACTGGGATGAGAGCACAAAGATAAGTCTTATACCATGTCCCATTTTCAAACTTGCTCTCCTACCTCTTATCTGAGAACATCTTTGTATAATCTAAAATAATAATTATAGTAATTGTATGTTATGGTATTAAAATTACAATCATGTATAATTATAAAATTATAACTTTGTATACTTTAAAAAGAATAGTTTCATAGTCTAACACATTATAGTTTCCATACCAAATTAGTCATTTCAGTAAAAAATTAATAAAAACAATTCAAACATTAGTTGCCTGGATTTCCTCATTTCGTTTTCATTTCATTGACCTAAGATTACTGAGTTGGTGAAGACCTTGATCCCAGGCTCCTGTTTTCTTCTCCTGTCAATAGTGGGAAGTAAATGGAACTTACTTCTCCAGGAATGCCACACAGGCCTTCTGCCCATAGATCTGTGCGATCCTCTTTGGTGTGTCTCCAAAAAAGTCAGGGGCATCTATGGCAGCGTGTAATGCATGGAGAGTTTTGAGCACATTCAGATGACCTGACTCAGCTGCAAAATGAGCAGGGGTCCAACCCACATCAGTTACCAGGCAGGGTCTGGCTCCATATTGTATGAGGAGCTGTATCATTTCCGTATGCCCTAAAATTCACCAAGAAGAAATAGGGATAGATTAAGATTCAAATATCTCTGTCAGCCTAAGGCCAGGGCAAGTCTAGCTAGCACAAAAAAGGGAAAGACTTGGCTCCTCCTAGCATTCTTCCTTTTCCTTTTCTTCTCCTTAGGAGGAGCTCATTGCCCCACCCTTACTCCCATGAATGGAGCTCTGACCAGGGCCTGAGGCCCTGTAAGTTTTCCCTCTACTCCTTCCCAGACACTCCCCTCCCCAGCTATTTCTGCAGCTTTGCCTGGAAATCTTGCTCTCCCAAGTCATTCCACCCCTACCTAAACTAGCACTGACAGGGCTGGCTGCTTCTAGCAGTCTGCAGGCAGATTGCAGAAACAAGTATTTGGCTACAACATAGATGGACCTTGAGGGCATTATTCAAAGTCAGACAAAGAAAGACAGCTCCCATATGATCTCACTTAGGAGCATAATCTGAAAGGACAGAAACCAAGTTCATAGGTACAGAAAATAGATTATATTGGTGGGTTTTAGTGGTGAGAAGCTGGGTGAAATGGGTAAAAGTGATCAAAAGGTATAAACTTCCAGTTGTAAGATAAGTCAGTTCTGGGAATGTCAAGTATAGTATGGTGACTATAGTTAATAATACTGTGCTACTTATTTAAAAGTTGTGAAGAGAATATATCTTTTTTTTAAATTTAATTTTATTGTCGTTTTATTACATCCATCCTCTTTTTCCTTCCCTCTGCCCCTTTCCCCACCCACCCACTTCCCCCAAAGTCAGTCCCACTTGTCCATATCCATGGTTCTTCTGTGGCACTCCAAACCAGCAACAAATGTCTACAGCTCAGTTTTCTCATTTGTAAATTAAGGATATCGCCACTTCATTGAGTTCTATAAAGTACAAATATCTCACAGATAAACTGCTCCCTTTCTTTGCCTCCTCCTCTCCCCTACCACCTCCCCCCTCCCCTCTGCCCACTGGAGAGCTATTCATTGTATTCATGTATCTAGTTCTGTTTTGCTTATTTGTTTGTTTTGTTCATGATTGTCCTGAAATGGGTGAGATCATATGGTATTTGTCTTTCATGACTGGCTTATTTCACTAAGCATAATACTTTCTAGTTCCATCCATGCCAATGCAAAGGTTAGGAGTTCTTTCTTTCTGATCTTAAAAGTTATGTCAAGAAAAAACTTTCTAACTATTGATACATATGGATGTTAACTAGACATTTTCGTGGTGATGATTTCACAATATATACAAAAATCAAATCATTATGTTGTACACCTGAAACTGATATCGTGTTATATGACAATCATACCTCATTTAAAAATATTTGAAATCCCACTCACATTATAACTAGAAATGATTAATTGCACAAGCTTTCTAGCCAGATAGCTGGGGCTTTATATCTGATATTAAATACCAGTTACTAATTGTGGCACTCCAGACCAGCAACAAATGTCTACAGCTCAGTTTTCTCATTTGTAAATTAAGGATATCTCTACTTCATTGAGTTCTATAAAGTACAAATATCTCACAGGTAAGGAATGTATAGTATAGTACCCAGCATTTAGCAAATGTTTGCCAAAAGGTGCTCTAGTACAACTACCATGACACTATGCTTAATTTTTTGCAAATTCCTCCCAATTGATTTCTCTGCAGCCAGGTTTCTTCCTGTCAATCCATTCTTTAGACATGGGCAAAAGCAAATTTTTAGAAAGCAGAGTGTACTATAACATTTTCTTACTTAACATTTTTCAATGATATTCTGTTACAAAAGGCCTTGACCAGCCCTTTGGCTGAATTTTTGCCATATCCTCTTCCAATTCTGTAACTGAGCCATGTTAGGCAATGAACAAGACAAAGTCCCAGTCTCACTACAAAAATAATGCTCTAATCCCAAAAGAGGTCAAGAGGGCAGAGGACTAATATTAATTGAGAGCAGACTAAGTGCTGGGCATAGCACACCCATTATCTCACTGAGTACTCACTAGAGGGAGGACTCCAGGGTAGCATTATTGTTTCCATTATGCATATCAATTACCTAAGGCCTAGAGACATTAAATAACTTGGTAAGGTGCTATAACTAATTAAGTGTGGGGCCAAGATTGAATTGTTCCATCTGGCTCTCAAGAAGTAAAAATGTTCTTTCTACTTCCTCACAAAGGCTACTGACTGGTACCTTCATGAATGATGGACTCAGGGGAATGGGTTCTACCTAGGCACTGTCTACTCACCTTTGATTGCAGCCCAGTGAAGTGGGGTTCGATCATTCCAGTCTATGTCCTTGTAGTTTGGGTCACAGAGACCTTTCTTCAAAATCTTTTTCACTAAACTGTAGTCCCCTGCAGCCACAGCTTGGTGGAGCTTTGTCATGTCTGACATTTTGGTCAATTCCATGACAAAAAACAACTGTGGGGAAAACAAGCCACTTAGGACATTCTCTGCAACTCTTTATTCTTGGTGAGGATTCTTTATCATAAATTTTCATCCAGCATTGCTTCATGTGTGTGCTCCTCTGGGTATTTGGATCTTAGCTTCTGTGGTTAGTACATGCCAGTCACCTACCCAAATCTGTCAGTGGTTGCCTTCTTCCTACACGACTACAGGCTACCAGTCATGAGCTGGGATTTGTTATTTGTCCTCAAACCACTTACCAGTGCTAGTCATGTGACCCTGAGCTAATTGTGCAAGTCTGTCCTTATATTCCGCATCTGTAGCATGGGCATAATCTGCCAGGGTTGCTGTGAGGATACAGTGATAATCCACTTGAAAAGTTGATACTGGATAGAGAATATATACTCTATGAAAATTAAATACTATTGCTACATCAATTCAGGAGATGGATAAAATATAAGCATAGAAATAAAATGGCTAAAATTATTTACACCATTAAGACATAAACCAAACATTCTCAAACTATTATCTATAGACTCTTAGGAATCCCTGAAAGTCTTTCATGAGATTGATGAGGTCAGAATGATTTTCATTACAACGTTAAAATGTCATTGGCCTTGCACGGTACTGGCAATTGCCCTGATGGTTCACAGGCAAAGGGGTAGAAAAACTGCTGGTGCCTGAGCACAAAGAAAGGAGCAGTGGGCAGCGACCTTGCACTGGACCAGCAGTCATGGTATTCTTCACCACCACACACGTGCAGTTAAAAAACAAAACATGGACACGAACAACATGTGTAATTGACTGTGGTGGGGTATAAGGAGAGTGGGGAACGGGAGAGCAGAGAGGGAACAATGAGATGAATATAATATAACAACAATAAAAAATAAATCAAAAAAGAAATATAATATAATATTATATATTATAGTATATATTATATATATAGCTAGCCTTCAGTAAAAAACTGAAGAAGACTGATAAGCTTTTATTAATTTTTTTACCCTTGATTACATAACTTAATAAAAGGAATTTTAAAATAATGAAATATATCGACATTTGGAATGTCTGCATAACTCCATGAACCAATATTTTCTGTATAACAAGTATATGATATTACAAAATCATGCATGAGTAAAGAAATCCATTCAAAATAGGCTAATGGATTTCAATTTAATGAATTCTAATTTAGAGTATGAAGAGCACACTAATATTATTTTAGATTCCAACTAACATCTAAAGCACTAACACAGTTTTAGTGCTATATAAAAGAAAAATATTCACAGTATCTGAAAAAGTGTACTCCTCCCTTTTACAACTCCTTATACCTGTGAAACCAGATTTTCTTTATATACCTCAACCAGAACAACAAACTGAATGCAGAAGCAGATATAAAAAACAGCTATCTTCTATTAAGCCACATATTAAAGAGATTTGACAAAAAAGAAAACAATGCCACTGTTCTCACATTTTCTGTTTAGAAAAATAGTTATTTTTCATAAAGATATTTATATTATTCTCTATTATGCTTATGATTTTTACTAATGATTTAATATACATGTTCAAGTTTCCTGTTTTAATTTCTAATAAGGTAAATATTAATAGCTATAATCCACATTTAAAAATCTCCCTCTGTGATCCTCAGTAATTTTTAAGAATGTAAAGAAGTCCTGAGACCACAAAGTTTAAGAATTAGTGATATAACAAAACTGGGGCTGAGATCCAATAAAAAGGAAAAAACAATGAGACTTCCAGCCAAGATGGGTGCATAAGTAGATATACTGCATCTCCCTTCACAACTAAGAAGAAATACATCTACATCAAAACTAGAGACAACCAGAAGTTCCAGAAACTTGAGCTGCACAGAAGTCCAACAAATAAAGATATAAAGAAGAAATACTCATCCAGACAGGTAGGAGACGGAGGAGGTAGGACAGAGAGGATATGGCTTGGCAGGTGACAGGGGCAGGACAGCAACCGTGGTCGGCCAGCAGACAGTGACATTACACATTAAAAAGAAGTAGGGACACCTAGGGAGTGCTCCCAGCACCAAACCAGACTTCACGGCTCACGGTTCCAGGACTGGGGAAAATAAAGCCTCATTGTTCCTGACTGTGAAAACCAGTGGGTGTTCGGGCAGAGGAAGGAACTACTGGTCTCTCAGCAGAGTCTATTTGTTTAGAGGCCTGCATGGTCCTAGAACATCCACAGACCCACCCACTCTGGGAACCACGGCCAGAGCAACAGGTAGTGAGGCACCAGTCCCATACAGGAAGTGGGAGAAGTGCCTGGAAAAGGGCAAGTGCTGAGCAAGCAGTACTGTTCCTTCTCAGACCCCCTCCCCCACATGCAGCACCACAACATGGTAAAACAGGTCACTCCATACGGATGAATACCTAAGGCTCTCCCCCCTTATAATGTAAGATTCAACAGCTCTACCTAAAATGCAGAAGCAAACACAGAAGCCTGTCAAGTTAGAAGACAGTGAAGTATGCCTCAAAATTGGGAATACATTAAGGTTCCATGGGAGAACTAAGTGATGAAGATACAGTGAACCTAATAAATGCACAGTTTAAGGCACTGGTAATAAAAATGCTCACAGACTTGACAGATATGTTTGAGTTCATCAAACACTTAAAGGAAGAAGTGAAAGCTAGGCTAAGTGAAATGAAGGAAAATACACACAAAAACAATGGTCAAGAGAAAGAAAATGGGGGTAAAATCAACAGAAAGAGGAAATAAGAATTGAAAAAAAAAATGAGGAGAGGCTTAGGAATCTCTGGGATGACTTTATAAATGTGCCAACATCTGATTCATAGGGGTGCCAAAAGAAGAGGAAGGGCAAGAAACTGAAAACCTGTGTAAGAAAATAATGGAGAAAAGCTTCCCAAATTTGAAGAAGGAAATAAATTTACAAGTCCAGAAAGCAAAGAGAATCCCAGTCAAGCCAGACCGAAACTGGACCACACCAAGACACATCATAATTAAAATGTCAAAGGTTAAAGATAAAGAGAGAACCTTAAAAGCAGCAAGAGATAAAAAGAGTTACCTACAAAGGGGTTCCCATAAGACTATCAGCTAATTTCTCAAAATAAACTTTGCAGGCAAGAAATGACTGGCAAGAAGTATTCAAAATGATGAAAAGCAAGGACCTACACCAAGATTATTCTATCCAGCAAAGCTACCATTTAGAACAAAAGAGCAGATAAAATGCTTTCCAGACAAGGTAAACAAGTTCATCATTACCAAGCCATTATTATGTGAAATGTTAAAGGGACTTACTCAAGAAAAAAAAGATCACAACTATGAACATTAAAATGACAACATGACAACAAACTTACAATATTAAGAACAGAATCTAAAAAAATAAAAACAGAAACAAACTGAGCAAACAAGAATAAGATCAGAATCATAGGTATGGAGATCATTGGGAGGGTTGTCAGCTGGGAGGCACAAGGGGGAAGAAATGGGGAAATGGTGAAGGGATTAAGAAACATAATTGGTGGTACAAATACACAAGGAAAAGTTAAGAATAAGATAGGAAAGGGTGAAATTAGGTCACTTACATGAGGTCTGTCCTGAAAGTATCGGCCATGCAAACTGTTGTAATTATATTAACATTAACTCCATACTTTCAGGACAGACCTTGTATGCACAACCTATGGATATGAATTAAGGATGATGGGATTGTGGGAGGAAAGGGGACTTCTGGGTGTAGGGGAGCAAAGGAAAAAAATTGGGACAATTATAATAGCATAATCAATAAAATGTACTTTTAAAATAAAAATAGTAAATAAATTATTTAAAAAGTAGAATGAGAAGAGAGCCACTTGAAAAGGGGCTGTTAGAAATGTCTCATTTCTATGTCAACATTGAAATTGAGATCTTAAGAAGATAGAGTCAACTACAAATTGTGGTCCAGCAGCAGCCAAGACATTTTAGAAATGCAAATTATTGGGCCCCAAATCAGACCTACTGAATCAGAAACTGGGGCAGAAGGAGCAATCCATGTTGTAGTCAGTCCTCCAGGTGAGTCAGATGCAGGTGGACAATCGTGAGGACCATCCCAGAGCAGAAGAGAAGAAAAGGAAGTAGTACAATTCATGCACAACACCCAAAGTGTTGTGGTGATTTTCTGCGGACAGAAGGACAGGGCCATTCACCAAGACTAGGAAGTATAAGGCACTTCTCTCTCTGAAAGCAACTTAACCAGGTCCTGAAATAATGACAAACAAAATGGAAACAGAGGCACAAGCACATGGAACAGACTAACAGCTGTCAGAGGGGATGGGGAGGGGAGGACTGAATGGAAGAAGGCAAAGGGAGTAGCCTAAGAATACATGCATCACTCATAGACCCAGACAACAGTGTGGTAATAGCCAGAGGGAAAGCAGGGGAGGAGCAGAGGAGGGGAAACTGAGAACATCTGTAATCATGTCAACAATAAAAATAAAGGGGGGGGGGGGAGAAATTATAGAACATTGAATAAAGTTTCTTTTTTGTCATGTAAAATAATGCTAGAAAAGATGACAATTACAATCATTGTTATAGCTTATGAGATTTTACTTAAGGGAATTTCTTACGCTATGTAGTGCTTAATAACATAAAGTCAAAATTTTTAAATATTTCAAATAAGAGTTATCACTTATAATTGAAATAAAATTAAACCCACAAAATTTATTTTTATTATTTTAGAAAGGATCTTTTTATGTTGATGTTGTATATTTATGTATCTGTGTGTTTATTATGGTTTCAAGAAAATCATCTTCTGATAAACTTTCTAGGACACCATATGTGGAATAATTGCTTCATCTTGTAAGCAAATTATTTTGAGCAGTTCTATTGTGCAACACAAAATTATATACTTCTTGTTATAATATCGTTCAAGAATTTCACCCAGTGTTTTGAATGTTATATTTCTTTTTTTTTTTTTTTTAAGATTTTATTCATTATTTTTGGAGAGAGGGGCAGGAAGAGAGGAAGAAAGTGAGAGAAGCATCAATGTATCATTGCCTTTCACCTGCCTCCAGCTACAGACATGACTGGAGACCTGGCTGGAGACCTGGTTAAGTGCCCTGGCTGGGGAATCGAACCAGTGACCTTGGGTTTGCAGTGGATTGGGGCGCCAATCCACTGAGCCACACCTGCCAGGGCCTGAATGTTATATTTCTATTTTAATAATTTTTATTAAATGTAATTCTAAAAGGTTAAAAAAAAAAAAGGAAGAATAAGTCACCTTGGGCACTGACAGCGGCAGAGGGTCCCAGCTCAGGCACAGCATGTCCGTGGCAGAAAGGCACATTCTGCCAAGTGCAAGTAAGCTCCTCTTTTTAATATGTAAACTGATTGTCCATGCATTTTCTTGTAAAAAGCTAGACAGAAAGCTTTTCAGGCTTTGTAGGCCAAAAGGCAAAAGCAAGACTATTATGTAACAAGAAAAACTCTCGCCCTCTTTTCCAGAATGTGACCTCTTGAGGGAGGAAGACTGGTGATGGTGGGTGAACCTGTTTTATGACCAGCACCCCTCAGCCAGAGACATTCTCAGGCCTGCCCAAGTGGGAGGGGCCGGCCTGTGGGAGGGTCACTTTCATTCTGGCCGCATGACACCCAGGTCCCAGCAGAGTCTCTCTCTTCTCCAAAAGCCCAACTAGCACAAGTTGACAGCTGGCAGGATGTGAGGCAGCTTGACTGGACTACAATTACATAGCTCAGTGCCCTGTAGTGGCCATTAGCAGAGTCCATGAACTGTTGTGACCAGTAGGGTCCTGGGCATTGGCTAAGCACAGCAGTGGGCTCAGGAGGCAAGTGCTGGGAGGAGATGGGGGACTGGAGCCACAGGGAGTGACCTCAGCTGGCTCTCCCAGGCTCACAGTGCTTGCCCAGTGAGGCCTCCCTCCACAGGTGGTGACCACAGACTACAAAAACAGGGAGAGAGCCAGATTTAGCCTGGAGATTACAGTTATCAAACTCTGATGTATATAAAACATCTGGGATCTGGTTAAAATGCAAATTCTGATTCAAATAGGACTGGGATGGGGCCTGAGATCTCGCATTTGCACCAAGTCTCCAAAGCAGCTACTAGTTCACAAACCACTTATTGGGTAGCAATAGTTTTCTAGATGCAAGCCGGGGAGAGAGCTGGAGTAAGGTGGAAGCAGTCTAGCTGAATCAGTGGTGGGTTTAAATAGTAAATGTCTATTATTTTGGCCTCAGCCCAAAGTTGTTCAGCATCTCTGAGCATGTAGGACAAGGATGTGCCTTTTAGCATCAAGTAGATGCTCAGTATGTATGTTAGGTAACAGAAGATGGTACAGGATTTTCTTTTTGGCTTGTTTGTTTTCATAGAAAACCTTTCTACTGGTGCATTCAATCAATGATATAATAAAATGGTAAACAAAGGTACCAGTTGGCTTCTAACCTGCAGGTATCACAAAAAGGCAAACCATTTTTAGAACCAGTGCAGGAAGTGCTTGCCATTCACGCAATCCTTTATTCAGGTATACACTTAAATAACCCCATCTCCCCCCATTTGAGTTCATACCAAGGAAATTCTAAAACTTCTCCTGGATACATTATAATTTAAGTAGATATTCTCAATGGGTAGGTAGTTAAATTTATTTGCAGAGATATTGAACTGATCCTAAAAACTGATGGAAATGTAAGGGACTTGGAATGGCCATAGCAACCTTGAAAAAGAAAAATAAAGTAGGATTCACACTTTCTGTTTTCTAAATTTACTAAAAAGATACGGCAGTCATAACAGTGTGATAAAAAGAATGCTGTGTGGCATTTAGACATTTAGTGCAATGGAATAGAATTGAGCATCCCAAAATAACTTTTGATTTATGGCCAATTAATTTTCAACAAAGATACCAGGAAAATTCAATGGGGAATAGATGATCTCTAAATGGCACTGGCACAATTGGATATTGATATACAAAAGAGTGAAGTTGGTCCTCTACCTCATGCCATATACAAAACTTAACTTAAAATGTATCACAGACCTAAATACATGTCCTATAACTAAAACACTTAGAAGAAAACATAAGAGGTAAATTTTTCACCACATTGGGTTAGGCAGTGGTTCATAGATAGAATAACAAAAGCTCAAGTGACAAAGGAAAAAATATTAAATTACATTTCACTAAAATCAAAAACTTTTGTTCTGAAAATGATGCCTTTAAGAAAGCATAAAGCAACTACACAATGGGAGAAAATATATGTAAATCATTTATATGATGAAGTTTGTATCCAAAATATATAAAGAACTATTACAACTTAATACTAAAAAGCAACTCAGTGAAAAATGGTCAATAAAAGTTTCTCCAAAACAAATTAGCACATAGCCAGTAGCACATGACAGGTGTTCAAAATCATTAGTTATTAGGGAAATACAAATCAAAACTACAATGAGACACCATTTCACACCCATTAGAATAATTATAATAAAAAAAGACAAATAATAGGAAGTGTTGGCAAGGATGTAGAGAAATTTGAACCGTCGTATACTGTGGTGGGAATGTGAAATGCTTTGGAAGGCAGTTTGGTAGTTTTACAAAGGTTAAATATAAGTTATCATTATATGACCAGCAACTCCAATCTTAGGTAAGACACTAAAAGAAACAAAAACACATGTCTATTTAAAAGCTTGTATAGCAGCATTATTCATAATATCCTTCAAATGGAAATCATCCAAATGTCTAGTAATGGACAAATACATAAATAAAATGTGGCGTACTCATGAAATGGAATACTCCTTGACACTAAACATGGATGGCCCTTGAAAACATGCTAAGTGAAAGAAGCCAGTCACAAAAGACCACATATTATATGATTCTATTTATGTGAAATGTCCAGAATAGGCAAATGTATAGAAATAAAATATAGATTATTGGTTGTCTAGGGTTGGATTGAGGTGGGGGTGGCAAGTGACTGCTAAGGAGTACTGGATTTCTCTTTGTGCTGATAAAATGTTCTAAAATTAAGTAGTGGATGGTGGTGCTTTGAACATACTAAAAACCATGAATTGTGTACTTTAAATAGGTGAATTTTATGATGTGTAAATTATATTTCAACAAAGATGTTTAAAAAAATAAATGATACTATAAATTAGATGCTTTCTTTAAAAAAAAATCTCAAACATTTATTTACAGAAGAAAACAATTCAGTAGCCTACCACAGACTACTAAAATTTAGCAAATTTTTCATCGCATGAATCCTTGTATATTTAAGTGCTCTTGAATCTCTATCTTCCTGGTACAAGTGTCACAATGTAAAAAATAAAGTGGCCAGTAAAATAAGCTCTAATAAATAAGAATAATCTATAATAAGAGCAGTAAACATCTGAGGATAGGGGTAAAATAGGGGTAATATAAAAATACTTACTCTCTTGGTTGAAACTGAGGAGCTCAGTGCTGGCAGGGAGTCTTTGCCAGTCTTGTTGTTCCTCACCATGGAAACTGACCCCTCCTTCCTCACTAAGGCCCAGCAGTCAACCTCAGCTGCACTAGGTGGTAACTCTCTCATGGATGGGGCCTGCCCCTCTGCTTTGCACTGAGACCGGTCAGCAATTCCAGCCTGCTTCTGTAGTCCAAACGTGGTCCCTAGCAAGTTCATTTCAAATATCATTTCATCAAAAAAACATGAAAATTGAAAAAAACAATTGACAGTCCACAGACACTGTGGAGCGGTGAGGAGCAAGGTGTCCCCTCACATTCAGAACCAGCTATGAGAATTTGGGCAAAGCCCTTTACTTTGCTGAACCTCTTATCTCACCAGTAACAAGAAGTTTCAACAACTTTCCCTGGGGCTTTGAAAAATGAGTAGCTGAAATAATTTATGAAGCTCCTGGAACAGGGTAGACGGAGAGAGGAAAACTTTTGCTTCCTCCTAGCCTCCTCTTTCTGCTCCCTTACTCTAAGCATCTACTATCTTTATAATGATGCTGGCCTAAAAAGATTTTCCTTCCTCCTCCCTCCTTTCTTCTCTCTCTTCCCTCCTTCTATCCCATACTTTCTTTCTCCCCTCCCTCCTCCTCCTCCTCATCCTCTTCCTCCTCCTCCTCCTCCTTCTCTCTCTTCCTTTCTCCATATCTTTCTTCTCTCCTCTTCCTTCCTACATGTATTTTTGTTTCTGTTTTTTTTTTCCTACCATTCTCCCCACACGCTTTTATTGAATGCCTTGTAGCTGCCAGCCACTCTGTGTGGAGAACCCAGCAGCTGTTGTTCCTCTCTTCTTTGAGCTTAGAATCCAGAGAAGAAGACAGACACTAAGACAACAAATAAATATATACATGTAAAATTACAACTTCGGTAAGTGTCATGAACAAACAGTGTGCAATGTCAGAGAACAATAGGAGAGGGAGTGATCATGGAGGTCCCAAAGGGTGATGTTTGAGTTGAGGTCTGGCGTAAGAGAAGCTAGGGAAGGTGCTCCAGGCAGAGAGAGGGAAATAGCTTGGATTAAGTGAGAAATAAAGAAGAAGAGGATGCCACTGGGTTATGGGGTGTGAGCAAGTGGAAGAAGATGAGTTTAGTATAGGTGAGGCCTGGATCATTCAGGGCTCCTAGGACACAGCAATGATTTTCAATTTTATTCCAAGGACAAGAAATCCTTGAAAAGTTAAGCAAGTAAATAAGATGGGGCAATTTATATATATATAACTTTGGCTTCCACATGGGGTAGAGGCTGAAGGGAAACAAGATTAAAAGCAAGAAGATCACTGGGAAGACTATTGCTGAAGTCCAGACAGCAAAGTATAGTGGCTTGTTGTATTTGGTCATGGAGATGTAGAGAAAAGATTGAAGTAAAAACATATTTAGGAGGAAAAATTAACAGGATTTATCAATGGATTCTACATGTGTGGTGAGGCAGATGGGGAGATCAAGGATGATCTCTGGGCTTCTGGTGTGACCACTTTGGTGTGAAGGTGGTGACATTTGATGGTGCATCAATGACAAGATGGGGACAGGTTTGGGTCTCAGAGGGATAGTTTAAATCGAATATTCTGTTTTGAATGCATTAAGTTTTAAAGTACCTATAAGGCATCCAAATAGTTCTGTGGCGTTTGGACTAAGCGTCCATTGGGAGTTGTCAGCATATAGATGGTATTTAAAGGTATAAGACTACATAAGATAAACTCAGTATATAGCAGGTACAGAGAGGCAGGGAACCAAAGCTCTGAGGCCTGGCAACAGTCAGAGCCCTAGTAGCAAAGGATAAATTATCAATGCCGGGGTCCCCCTGGGGAAGTATCAGGGCATTGAGCCCCTGCACAGGCAAGGCTAAGCCTGTAAGTCCTGACTGGAAAGCCAGGAAAGCTGGGGTCATACAGGCCTGATGATCTAGCCAGGGGTCCCCAGTGGGAATCTGGCCATAAGAATATTCCATATGATCTTTGGAGCTTGCTGTGTTCTTTTACCTGACTTGATAGCTCTATTGTACAAGCAGCGGAGGTTTTCATTTTGGCTTTAAATGAACACACCCTGACCTGATCTTAGTATTCCTTCAATTGTTATTCTTGAATAATACCCATTTTCTATAATTAGCACTGTTTAACATTTATTGATGAGCTTCAGGTACATACTAGGTGCCCTTAAGCTAACTGCATTCAATAAAAGACCTTGGTGAAAGTCAATCAAGGCTTTTGTCTCTTGAGACACTAGCTTGCCTTCCTTTCTAGCACAAGCTGCCTGGGATGTATTAGTTTCATCCGCAGCACTGAGGGATCTCTGTAGGTCGGGGGTCCCAAAATCAAAGCAGATTGAGAAGCACTGTCAGAGAAGTTGGAGGGAAACCTGGAGAATACAGCCTCACAGAAGCTACACATTAGAGGGAGTATTGGTCAACCATGTCCAGGAGGGCCGAATTGGATAAATACCTGTGACAGGGTGAAGAAGGTTCACATAAGACCTGGTGCTCACCCTCAAATAGCTCGGGGTCTTAATACATTTCTTAAATATCAGGAAAGTTCCAATGTAGCTTCCTGTTATTCAATAAATAACGTATTTGATAAGCAACTAAGTGTGGAATGACAAAAGGCTACAAGCACAGAGCCCTATCCTCAAGGAACCTGTAATCTAACAAGGATCCCCTGGTAAGAAGTGGAGCTGTTGCCATCCACAAACTGCGTGCATCAGGGGCCACACCTCTTACAGGGTTCCTTCCTAACACACATGCCCCATACTTTGTAAAAGTTCACATGACCTCCCTTTGCTCTCACAAAAAATCTATACTAGTACCTGTTTTTTTCTAACTGAAGAATCCAATGAGGACTTTCTCTTTTAGGAGAAAAGGTGGAAGTAGTTCAGTGTTGGTCTTGCCACAGCCATCACAGGGGCAGTGCAAGCAGCAAGAGCGGTTCCCTGGAGCTCCTTCCCCAGAAGCACCCTCGGCATCTCAGCATCCAGCCACCAGAGCTCTGAGCTGCATCTGTGAGCATCTGTGTGTCATCTCTATTTATTTTGTGCATCTGTTAGAAGAGTTTTAAAGTGTCAGAGAAGCCTAAGAGAGCTCGTAAGGGTGTTACACTCAGAGTAAAATCAGATGTAATGAAGCATGTTTGGTAAAACATAGCAGGTTATTTTGAGGTCTGGGAACTCACTCCAAATTTTTTCTATATTAATTAAGGGTAACTGTATCTTTGCTCTACACCATTTTAACTTAATAAGTTTTATAGGAAGCTCCAGTTTTTGGATAGTAGGGAAAACCTGTGATAGGTTTCTGACCTCTAATCTTTGGATAAGCCATGAGCTGTCCAGGAAGTAAGGCAAACCAAAGGGAGAGGCCCCTGGGATTTCTCGTAAGTCAAGAATGAGGCAGTGAGAAAAATGACTAAAAAGAGTACATTTTGATCTAAAAATTTTAAAGTGTTGACACAAAGAGCACACAAGGCCATCTAAAAATAAGATGAAAATAAACCTTAACTTACAAAAATATTCTTTGTTTGCCATAAGTAGTAGGATCTTTTAATGGGATACTGAATTTGTGTGATAACTGCTTTTCAATGTTGTCAGTGTGACTTTGTGGCTGATGAATAATTTTATCTGGGATTAATGTCAAAATCTCCCCTCAAGGGTTTCTTGCTCAAGTCATAATATGCAACAGAGGCCACCAGGCAGTACCTGTGGGCCAGCCATTGACCTTGGCCACATTGGCTCAAGCACTGGGACTAAAATTTCTGACCGAGGTGAATTCCATGAAGTCTTTTCCCCCAGAGAATCAAAGCCATTTTTATATCAGGAAAGGAGTTCAGAAATCATGAGTTGAAAATTCATTTTATGGACGAGAATATTGAGACCCACTGATATCAACTTCATTAATGAAAGTCACACTGCTACTGGGTTTTCATTCATCTCTTACAACCTCCCACACCCTAGTTAAGTTCAGAGTACAGAGTAGATAGACCTACAGTGAGCACAAGTTCAAGTGTGGGCTGGGCAGCTTTGCCATTCATTTGCACATTGAGCCTGCCTTGTGACATTATGAATTGACTCTCTTCTACCTCCCTTCGATTCTAAAAAAGAAGATAAAAACAAGTCTATGTAGACTTTGAGCTCAGTGCTGTAACATACATTAACAAGTTAATCATGTGGGGCAGGTACAAGTTTGTTCCGACATTACAGAAGAGCAAACTAAGGCAATCAAATAAGGCCTAAGATGACAAAACTAGTTATCAGACAACCCAGGTAGTTTGGTTGCACTAATTTGGTCTTATCTACCCTGTGTCATTGCCTTCTGAGATGGCAAGTCAGAGTCACATGCAGGAGTTATTGAAGTTAAGGCTTTCCTACCTGGGAAATGATGCAGTTTCTATTTCAAACCAATACTTGTGAAAGAGGTGATACAGTAAGATGGACAGAATAATGACATGGAAACTGGGAATGGCAAGAAGGAAATTAAGTATTTGTTGAAGGCCTTCATGCATCAGGCATTGTTCTAGATGTTTTACGGGTATTATTTCATCAGTTCTAAAGTGGAGATAAATAGTTTACATGCAAGGAAATGGAAGCTCAGAGAGCTTAAACATGCTCAGACAGGTGCTGTCTACTTCCTGTTGGGGATGGGAGATTTGATCAGATTCAATCCCTGCACCTGAGACTGGGAAGGTGTGCGGTTTCGTTTGTGGCTACCAAATCATTTGTTCCCTTCTGCCTGTATACATCTTGGAGGAGCTTTCATGGGGCCCTCTAGTCAGGAAGGAGAACTTTGGTTGATGCCCTGGCCCATTCCTGGGATTAGATTGGAGAAGGGGGATGTGCTGGGTTTGAAATTCTAGTATATTTCCCCGCTAATCAGCACAAACTAGAGATGTGCACCAATCCAGCACGAGGCTTGTGGAGTCTTGTTCTAGAGAGTGAGAAATGCTCACTCTCTCATATTATCTCTAAGGTGTTATTTTGCCATCTTGTATCTTTCAGAGACATAGCTGTGATTCTCTTAGCCTCTACTGGGTGCTGCATAGCCTGCATGGGGGTCTGCAGAGTTCTTTCACATGCTGATCTTTGGATTATATAAGGTCTTATATAAGGGCTCTGTGTTACAGTCTTTGTACCTAATACTTCTTCCTTGTAGCAACCCCTGTCCAGATGATGATGAACAGCAAGTGGGGCCATGCTACTCACTACCACCCTCAAGGCAAAATTCCAGGGGCAATGGTTTGGTGATAAAGGGAAAGGGTCTTTATTCAAAAGCTTCACAATTTGGGAATAACAGCTTTCCACATGCATTAGTCACTTAAGCCTATCAATTAAGGCTGAACTCTTTTAACACCTGAGTTCCCCTTTCATTCCCACTGTTAGTTTTCAACTGTCTTATTTTTATGGGGTTAGTTTACAAATTAAAACAATGTAAGATACAAAAGCTACCCAACATTTGGAGAATGGCCATCTTCTGCCTCCGGGGTTATCCTCTCTAGAACACCTAAAGAAGAATAGCCCTGCCTGATCCTCGGCTGTGCCCAGAGTTCCTTCCCATCCAAAATACTATCCACTGGGAGATGCAGGTGGCTGCCTCACAATCATCCAGGCATCCTCAAGGAAGAGCACCCCAGAGCTCTTCTTTTATTTCCAGTTTCCTAGCCCTTAATTCCAGGCACTCTGGAGGCATTCAGCTTCTTCTCAGCCAATCCCATCCTAGATTGTTTACCACCGCCTCCTCCCAACGGACCCTCTCTATTCCTCCCCAGTGATCTGATCAGGTCTCTATCTCACAGACATTTCATCTTTTTCAGTCTCCTGTGGATCTGTTGCCTCTGATTCAACTGTCTTGAAGAAATCCCTTTGAAGGGGACAAATTTATAGCAAAATTTCCCTGAGAGTTATTGATCTAGTTGAGGAACTAGATCTTGCACAAATAAAATATAATTGAGACTGTATTAAATTCCCTCATAGAAGCACTAAAGCACTTGAAGATGTAACATGTAGGAATCTTTAGAGGATACTGAAAATCTTCCATTTGTCTCATCAGATTCATTCTGCACTATTCACCAGGAGGCTTACCTAAAGGAACAGTATCCATGGGCACCAGTGCCCTTTGGCTTCCAACTGGGACTGGCCAATTTCCAGCAGGAGATTTAAGGGTGGATGGGAAGTGGGGCTGCAGTGTTTAGTCGTTCAGCTTCCTGCCTGGTTCAGGGGGTTGCTGCAGAGATCACAGCTTCTGTCAGATGTCCCTTTCTCTGGAATTATCCTTGCCAGGACCCACTCATTGTTTTCTCTGTCCTCTTGCTTCCTCAGGCCTCTAGGTATTATCTCATCAGTCCTAAATTGGAGATATAGATAATTTACAAGCAAGGAAATGGCTTCCTGGTATTATTTGCCCAAAGGCACTGCACTATGCCTTGTAGAGTTCCCTAAATTCTACTCTTACCTTGATAAACAGTTATCAAATGATCAAACACTCATTAAACAATCCACTTTGAGGGTGACACAGGATTCCTGCCTGGATCTGACCAATAAAGGAGGAATTCTACAATCAAAGGAGACACCCCAACATAGAATTCAGAATGGATGAGTGTAAAGTGAGTTGAACAGGGGAAACCTAAATGGAAAGAAGGTTGGGGCCAGATCCTGGAAGGCCACAAATGACATGGCAAGATATCTGGACTTTATTTCTCCCTGTGTGCAATGCAAAACATTGAATTTCTGATGGACAAGTAAAAATTATTACAAGTTCATCATTTTTAGAGAAGTAATTTTGCCACAAGAAGGTATAATGTATTCTGAGGTGAGGGACACCCATGAAGGAGGGAAAACGTAAGATGGTGATAAAAATGCGTATACTCATAAAATGTGTTTCTAGGTGATTTATCACAAACAAATAATGTAAAACAATATTCACTTGAAGTGCTACTTCAAAAACTGAAAATTGTAAACAACCAAATTTGTAATAAGTATCCTGAATTTATCCTAATAAGGGAACATATAAAGCCATTGTAACTGATACTACACATGTGCACTTATTGGCTTGGTAGAAGATTAGCATATATTGCTAAATTAAAATAGAATCTTATAAAACTGATCAAAAATTTAATATACAGGCATGTACTTGTTTATGTGGAGAAAAGCTTAAAAGAGTGTACGTTGAATTTGAAGCTAAACAGTATTATTATTATTATTATTATTATGTTTTACAATGAGCATGTATCGGTTGTCTAAAAAAAGAAACATTATGTAGTTGTCCAGGGTAGAGTTTTTGAGGACCCTGATTAGCACCGTAATAGTAGCAATGGGAAGGAGGGAATTTGTGTGTGTGTAATCCACATAACTTGGTGACTGGATAAAGGAGCCAGGTGACTGAATCATAGTCTTACTGAGAGAAACCTGGGAGTCTTGGACTTAGCACAAAACCTCCTACACTTTGATTGAGTTAGCAAGGGTGTTATCAATGAGTTGAGCAAGAAAAAAACATCCTGGAGACAAGTTTGACAGGCCATATCTTAAGAGCCACAAAGCTGAATGCACACAAACAAGTCGGTTGTGACATCCACAGTTCTAAAATTTCTAGGTAAATCAAGTCTACAAAAGGTATTAAGACACTGCCGAAGAGGAATGCAGACTAAGCCTGGCATTGAATAATACATTTGGGAATTGGCTAAAATATTAGAGGATTCTTGCTCTTCTCTCTGCTTTAGAAACTTAGAGGCATTACCATATGAGACCCACTGTGTTCCAAGAGGGCTTCACCTCTGATGTCTGGTATTTCAGTTCCATTCTTTGACTATGACCTTCTGCCCTCACACTTAGTCACTCTGTCTAGGGTAGGTTCTTTCAGTCAACTCAAATCACCAGTATTTTTTTCAGTTCTTTCTGGTTATTCATGTTATGTATGTGTGTGTGTGTGTGTGTGTGTGTGTGTGTTTCTATAGATATAAATTCTCTTTCCCATAGGTGCACACACACACACACACACACACACACACACACATATATATATGCACACATACATATGTGTTTTTTGTATGGGTGTGTATATGTTAGGGTTTATATATGTATATATTATGCATACATACGTATACATATATAATGTTCACTCTGCTTACTAAATATTGTTCTAAGCAATTTATATGCATGATCCTTTTATTTCTCACTGCAACTGTGTGATATAGATGCTATTATAATTTCTATTTTACAGATTAGGAAATTTGGGGTTTAAAAGGCTATGTAACTTGCCCAAGGCCTTGGAGCAAATAAAGCAGTACTGGGACGAGCTCAGGTCTGTCTGACTCAGCTGTTTTCATTAGTATACATTAGTCTAGGGAAGTGCCAGGAAAATATGTACCACATAGTTAAATAATTACCCAATAAAGTCAGGGTTGTGGGGATATTCCCACTTTATTTTTAGTTTTGCTGTTGTTTTGTCCAGGTTTCTAACAATACAAATGTATGACAGTTGAACTAGGAAAAATAATCTTTTTAAATTACCATCAATTCTCTCATTTTTGCCTTTGGCCAAGCTACTGTTCTCATTTCCAGGCCCAGGTATCACCCCCTGTCTGGTCATGTTCCTGGACCAGCAAACATTACCAGACAGACTCCCTGCCTCATGAGTGAATTCCAGCCACACTGGGGCTCAGATGCTCCAAACATCCTCTGGTAGATCTTAGGACCGTCCCTCAGATTTTCACTCTCCTGCTTTTTCTCACTCAAGCTATAGCCATGTTTTTCTTTTTCTTCTCCATGAAATGTCTTAAAAGTCATCATCATTTAGTCTTTGTGTCCTCCTCTCTACTCCTTCCTACTTCCCTCCCTTTGTTCCACAACTATATTAAAATTAGTTTTAGGGATTAAATATTAAAGTTGGGTTTTGCCCTTCTAATTGCTAAATCCCATAGAACTTTCTTTGGTCTTCATGTACTCTCTTTAATCAATAGTATTGATCATACTTACCTTTTTAAATCCCTTATCTCACCCTGGCTGGTGACACAGTGGATAAGGTGCCAGCCTGTGAACCCAAAGGTCGCTGATTTGATTCCCCAGCCAGGGCACATAACCAGGTTGCAAGCCAGGTCTGCAGCCAGGTTTGTAGCTGGAGGCAGGTGAAAGGCAACCATACATTGATGTCTCTCTCCCTCTCTGCCTCTCTCTCTTACCCCTCTCTCTAAAAATAATAAATAAAATCTTAAAATAAAATAAAATAAAATCCCTTCTCTCCCTTGACTTCTGGAGAGTTTCCCTCTCCTATTCTCTGTCATTACTTTGAACAACTTTTCACAATTTCATTCACTGCTCCTCCTACCTTCCCTGAATAGGATGTTCTTTTGAATTCTATCATCCATCTCCGCTTTCTCTAAAAACTCTCAATGGCCAATCACCTGCACTCTGGGCATTTTTACTTCCAAATACCTTCTGTCAAGGTCTCTATACTGAACTTCAGACCCTCATAACTAACTAACTATAAGCTGGTTCCTCCCAGAGGTGTGCTAGCTCACTACAGGGGAAAAAGTCCCATTTTCTAGTGTTGGCTGATTTTTGTGGTATGAAGTCCCCACTATGACTGATTTCTAGCTATCAATGTGGAGTTACTGAATATAGAGCAGACTTTCTCAAGAATGTATAAGGCGCCCTGGCTAGTGGCACAATGGATAAAGCGCAGGCCTTCAAACCCAAAAGTCATTAGTTTGATTCCCAGTCAGGGCACATAACCAGGTTGCAAGCCAGGTCTCCAGCCTGGTCTGTAGCTGGAGGCAGGTGAAAGGCAACCATGCATTGATGTTTCTCCCCCTCTCTGCCTCTCTCCCTCCCCCTCTCTCTAAAAATAATAAATAAATAAATAAATAAATAAATAAATAAATAAATAAAGAAGGTATAAGGCAACTCTACACACCACTTGTTCCACCTGTATCCAAGGGCAGAGGATCTAACTTTTTTTGACATATAGTGAAAATTACATTTTACATCAGCTACATACATACTTAAATATATGCAAATGAAAGTTATATGAAACAACACTTAACCTTGCCACATGTGATACATTTTTAATTTATCATGTTCTTTTTTGTTAAAAATTAATACTTGTCTAGACGTACCAAGCAGATTTCAGAAGCAATGTATAATTTCAGACTCACAATTTTTTTTTGAAAGATTTTATTTATGATTTTTAGAGAGAGTGTAGGGAGAGAGGCAGAGAGGGAAAAACACATCTATGTATGGTTGCTTTCAACCTGCCTCCAGCTATGTTTCTGGCTAGAGACCTGGCTTGCAACCTGATTTTGTGCTCTGAATGGGGAATCAAACCAGCAACCTTTGAGTTCGCAGGCCAGCGCCTTATCCACTGAGCCACCAGCCTGGGCTAGACTCACCTTTTTTAAAATATCATCCTCAGGTTTTAAAAATTTAATATACACAGAATTGCATTTATTAGCTCACTTTTCCAACCTGTTTCTTTTCCTTATTTTCTTTTTTCAATTAATGGTCCATCATCTACCTGGTTTTCCCCAGTTAGGAATCTCAGAGCCATTTTCAATCACCCCTCTTTTTCACCCTTGTGCTCATTTCCACCTTGCTAATATCCCTCAAGTAAATCTCCAGATCTCAATCCTCACTGTCACTATCCTGGTTTATATCACCTTTCTCCCAATACCCTTTTAACCCATCCCCTGATTTTGGTTTCTCCAATCTCAATTCAACTTTTTTCAGTACAAAGCTATCTTCCAAAAATAAGAAACACAAACTATTTTGCTTAAAATTTTTGATGGCTCCCTCTTGTCCCCCAAGATACTTTTCATTCATTCAGAAAATATTTATTGGGCAACTACTGTGTACTGGGTTCCTTATTGGATATAGGCTAATACAAATGATGTCGTTTCTGTCCACAAGAAGTGCACAGTGCAAGCTCTACTGCATAACTCAGAAGACTGCTATTGTAGTCCCAGCTCACCTTCACATCCTTACCTTCTGCTATATCCAAGCTATATACCTGATGCTCTTGCCATATGGAGAAGTTGACATGCCCAAGGCATACTGTTTGACTTGTAGGGCCCTTGGCTTTTGCTCAGAATGTTCCACATCCTATAGAATTCTCTTCCTCTCTTTCTTCCTGACAAACTCTTACTCATTCTTGAAAGCTATTGTGCTAGTGAAGCCTTCCTTTTCACAAATTCTTATTCTTAAAAGGTTTTAAATATTTAATCAGTGTAATCATGCACATACTCCAAATAGTTAAATAGTACTAAAGAACCAAAAGACAAAACCAGTCTCCCACTTCAGTGCACCCCAATTCTAACACAGTGCCCCAAAGAGCATCAGTCTAATGATTTCTCTTTTTAAATAGCTGGTGGCGACCTCCATGTTTCCAAAATTATACACTATATTATTATTTTTTGGCATATTATCTCAGCACTGCCTATCTCATTTCTAGCTCATGTGCACTCTGGTCCTATCTTTTCTCTTCCCTGATCCTCATAATAGAGTGGCATCTCTACACTCAGATTCTGGACTGTTCTCTCTTCTGCAAAGTTTCTATATATCCAGACCTTTATTAACTGTGCTATCAACTATAGACAGTATCTTTTGATTCTCCACTTTCTAAAATGAGACCCTTAGTAACCCAACCTTCTTTCTATCCTGTTCCCCACTTCTAACTTTCTTTTACCATTTAAAATTTACATGAAAAATTAATCATATTCACATTCTCTTATATAATTATAGTCAACTATCCTTTGGCTTGTTTATAAGGTAATTCTAAATGTTGAAAACCAGTAAGCAATATTTCTATGATTAGATTAAGTGGCACTTTCTTATCATAGTTTCTTCTCTGGGCCATTTGCAGAAGTATATTCTTGGATTTCAGGTTTAAATGTAGTTTCTAAGTTTTAGATACAACCCCGTAAGTAGCTCAAAAATTAATCCATTTTAGGTTTCATCACACTTGCATATATATGTCTTTTCTGCAATGTTTTCCCTCTCGCAGTTCTTAGGGTTAACCTAATTTTTTTTTAATGTAAATTTAAGCAGTTTCATGCTTTATTTATTTATTTATTCATTCATTCATTCTGTCACCTTCTAACAGTCTCAAGGGTTTCCAAGTTCCTAATCATACTTTCAGTTTTATCAAATCCCATTTTTCCCTTCAGTTGATCCACTCTAATCAGGATGGGTTCCTGTCCAGCCCTGGACAGAGCTCTCATCCTGGACCTTCCCTCCTATGCTCGTTCACCTGGATTGGAGCTACTTGAATCTGCTCAGCCAGGGCAGCTTTGACTCCCACCCCTTCCAAGGAAAACCAGTACCTCCCTCCCTAAACCCCCACAGTCCTCTGCATTTACTTATGTGAGGGAGCACCCTATGTTATTATTTTATTATCCTTCAGGATCTGAACTGTGCTGCATTCATCTCTGAAATGGTACCTAACATACAGTTGGCTCTTAATAAAAGATATTTGGAAACACTATTGAGCACTTTGCTTTTTTTTTAAGATTTCATTTATTATTTTCAGATAGAGGGGAAGGGAGGAAGGAAGAAAGGGAGAGAAATGTCAATGTATGGTTGCCTTTCACCTGCCTCCAGCTATGGACCCGGCTGGAGACCTGGCTTGCAACCTGGTTATGTGCCCTGGTTGGGAATTGAACCAGCGACCTTTGGGTTCACAGGTAGGCACCTATCCTCTGAGCCGCCAGCCAGGGGCTTGAGCACATTATTTAATCCAATATCTTGATTGAAGGAGAGAGCCATCATTTTTGTTCATATTAAAGGGTGTTATGTTGGTGGGAAATGGGAGTGAGAAGTACAGGGTGAGAAATAGCTCAATAAAGAATCAACTTTTAAATTCAAGCACATTATTTCTTTTCTTCACTGAATAGCACTAAAACAAAATCCATATCAGACCCACCTTATAATCTGTATGTTTGGCTCAATTTGCTGTCTTTTTGGAATGTGAGGCCCAGCCTTTATTAATTTCTCTGGACAAAGTTGCCAGGTAAAATACAGAACACCCAGTTAAATTTGAATTTTAGATAAACAACAAATATTTTAGTGACAAGTATGTTCCAAATATTGCATGGAACATACACTAAAACTTTTTGTTATTTATCTAAACTTCAAATTTAACTGGGTGTCTCATAGTTTTAATTGCTCCATAGGGCAACCGTACACTAGGCATTTTCTCAAGGCACTAACCTGCTGTATGCCAACCAGTCTGACAGCCTCAGAGGATGTGATCTGATGGTGGGAAAGGCCTAGCCCTGACATTGATAGAAATAAGTAAAATACTTCATATTTGCCTTCAACACCTGCTTCCAAAACCTTCTAAAGTGTGATGCAGGGTCTCATGCTCCCTCATCTCATTTTAAAGCCAAAGGGAAGAGGGTCTTAGAAATCTTCTTGGCATTCTGTCAGATTATATGTATATACCTTTTTTAAAATATTTTATTTATTATTTTTAGAGAGAGGGAAAAGGAGAGAGGCAGAGAGGGAGAGAAACATCAATGTATGGTTGCTTTTCACCTGCCTCCAGCCACAGAGCTGACTGGAGACCTGGTTTGCAACCTTGTTATGTGCCCTGGCTGGGGAATCGAACCTGCAACCTTTGGGTTTGCAGGCCAGCACCTTATCTACTGTGCCATCAGCCAGGGCTTCTATGTACCTTTTAAGATTACTATTATGGGGGAATTTGCTTCACAGCACGTCATCTCAGGTAGTACAGGAAACTGTCATTAGGCTAACAGTTTTATTTAGTTTCTCATGTGACATAAGTCACTGTTCTTTATAGATATTAATATTATATTACAGCGTTGAATGTTTCCCCTGGGCCAGGCTCACTCGAGTGTTTCATGTACATTTCATTTCTCACAAGGTGACTCAGGCTAATGTACTCTGACTATCTCCCTATTAGCAATGAGGAAACTGGGAAGCAGAAAGGATGAAGGATTTGCCCAAGATCAAAACACTCCTAGAAGTGGGAGAATGAAGCTGTAATCAATGTCTTCTTGTTGCCAAGTCTTCAAAATAAAAATAAAATACATTTCATTTACAGTTGTTACCCACCCACAAAAACACCCAAAATTACTATTTAAAAAATGCAAACACCAGACATAAATGTCAAACTATGTTCCCTGAGTCTCTAACTGAATGTGTGTGCTTTTATTAAAAAGTAGATTGACCCTGGCTGGTGGCACAGTGGGTAAGGCGCCAGCTTGCGAACATAAAGGTTGCTGGTTCCATTCCTCAATCAGGGCACATAATTAGGTTGCTAGCCAGGTCTCCAGCCAGGTCTCTATCTGGAGGCCTGTGAAAGGCAATCATACATTGGTGTCTCTCTCTCTTTGCCTCTCTCCCTTCCCCTCTCCCTGAAAAATAATAAATAAAATCTTTTTTTTTTAAGTGCATTGAAGGGAAAACATTGGAAAATGGAAGGGTTTCAGTTAAAACCCAAATACGCTGAGCTATGAGATGAGCCCTTCTTACACCATTTACCCCAAGTCATTATGTTCTTCCTGACTGCCTTGCATTGTATTTCTATGGAGAAATGAAACCAACATGGTTACAAGCCTTCCAATCTACAAGCACAGTCTACACAGTTTTTGAATTGGTGTCCACCCTACAATGTAGCAAAATGAAGAATGCGCAGGGCATACCAGATTGTAGATGTAAGGAGATAGAACCTAGTGAAACAAGCAACGCTGGTCTGAAGCGAGGCAAGTTAAACAGGGAACAAATCTGATCTGAATCAGAAGCGAATCTGAGAACAAGAACGGGGGCACAGCACCTGCCCCGGGCACTGTCTGGGTCCATCCCTGGATCAGCTAAGTTAACCCGCAGGTCCAGGCCGCGGGACCCCGGGTGCTGGGGAATGTGTTGGGTGCGCCTGGGCACCCTCGCGTCCCAAGCTGCCTCCGTTTGTGGGAGACTGGTGGCCACAAGCTCCTCCCCCGTCCCTCCTCCTGCAGCTAAGGGAGGAAAGGGTCGGACGACTATAAGACCTCGCTGGGCCTGCCGAGAGCAAAGCCGCGCGCTGCCGACTGGCCCGCAGCACCCGGCGGCCCCGCGGCTCTGTGGCAGCTGCTGGCAGCGAGCGGCAGGCGGGTTTGCCTCGTTTGGGTGGCATCGGTGCGCTGCGCAATACGCCCAGGGTGCGGTGTAGAAGAGGGCAGCTCATAGCAGCGCCGGGTGAGGAGGGGCCCAGAGGGAGAGGCGGGAGCCCGGAGCCCCGGGAGAGGTGGGGGGACAGCGTGACGGGGGCTGCCCTAGGGCCGCCGCACTGGAGGCGGGGGACTGGGAGCAGCGGAGCGCAGCGACTAGCTGCGCGGGCGGGCGCGGGGTTGGGGGCTGTTAGCTGGAATCGTATTTGCCTCAAGGCCAGCGCTGGGCTCACCGTCCCCTCCACTCCTGGGGACAGTGAGGGGATGTTTGCGGGCCGCGGAACAGAATTCGACCCCAGTTCTCCCAAACCTTTTCCCAGGGAAGCGAACAGAAGAATGCCGTGCGGAGAGGGAGAATCAGGCCAGGGGAATTGGGAACCCAGGGCGCTTTTCTATCTGTAGGACTCTGTCTAGGACACAGCAAACAACCCCCCGCCCCGCCCCTCCCTTTCTCGAGTAATACTTCTGCATCAACCCAGTTCTGAGTAGCTGTTTCAGGACCAGAATTCCAAAAGCAAAGTAATACCGCCCCTACCCCGCTCCATTACTGCTCACAGCCCTTGGCTTTCGCTGCGCCACCTACCCTTCCTCCATCGGCAGGAAGAGGGGTTTGTTTTTAAAGTCAAAACCAGGAGCAGAAAATACGTCCTTCCCCATCATTTCCTGGAGCTTCTATGGGAAGTTTCTATCTCCCAGAACGAAATCAGGCGAGTGGTTCTTGGGGTTGCTGCAGGAGTGATGCAGAAGGGCGAGGAAGAAGTGTGGAGGCTCATTAGGGGAGCCACTTTGAAGGACATATTAGTTCAGGTTTGGGAGGGACAAATGGTAACAAATCAGTCTTGCATAAATTGCCTTTGTCCCAAGTGAGAATGCTGAGCTAGGAGACTGGTATGTGAGTAAGAGCTGGAAAATGTGCCCTTTAAAGTGTTGACAATCCCAAAAGGCTCAGGACTAAATCTTGGGCTAACGTTTAACTCAGGGATCAGGCATCAAATTGTTGTCCAGATCCATAGGAAAGAGATGACCTTCCGGCTGCCCCAAGGCACTGGTGAGCTGCCAGGACTTGGCCAGGGGATCCATATGTTTCTTCTGAGGGAGTTCTGGTGGGCCTGGTGACTGAGCCCACCTGCTCTGCATCTCCCAGCCTGCCTGCTTCCACTCACTGCCCTTGGACACGGAGGGTTGTCCCTTCCCCAGACATATGTGCAGGGATTGCTGCTGTGGACAGGGTGGTGATGCTTGTCCTCAAGGCTGATTGACACACAGTCTGTCACCACAGCCTACCCCCAAGGCTGCAGGTGCCTGTAGAGCTACTTCGAGTTGGAAGAGATGTTAATCTGGCCCAACTACTCATCTGACAGTTGAGAAATCGCTTCTGAGGTGTGAAAGAACTTGACTGGAACCCCAAATGTTTCCTGAAAACCCTAAACCTGGGGTGCTGGTTCTCTTCTTTCTCTCCATTGTATGTCTGTGCCCCGTCCTCTGTGCGCTTCCATGGTGAACGCCCATTCCCTCACCCAGTTAGATTTGGAGACTAACACCACTATTTTTCATCCTGTTTGAGGCTCTCAGCACAGAATATTAAGGACATTGCTGACCAGGTGCCCTGGCAACTAGAGTGGGACCCCCTGGGCAAGTCAGCTGGAGTTTAGGCATCTATGTTCCTTCCTCAGACACCCCAGAAAATGGATATTTCCTGGGAAAGAAGGTGATCGTCAGGTTATTTACACCTTGGTTCATCTTAAGCCTGATTATTATTTTTTTTGTAACACCCATTATGATTGGCCCCATTGACCTCCTGAGACATTGAGAAATTTCCATGAAAGTGAAACATTGATCAGAAAATATTGAGTGACAAGAAATCAAAGGAGGAACATTGAGCTCATAAGTCATATTGTTCTGGAATTCTGTGGAAGCTTTATGGTTTGAAGGGATGGGCAGTGGGTTTTGACTGCCTTTTTCTCTGTAAAGCCAGCATCTATTATGTACCCTAAACCTAACTATCACCTTGCTCCATTTTACACGTATAGCACACTAATAGAAACAACTTAATATATACAAGCTTACAGTTTCTTTTAAAAAAATAATCTTAGCAGTTGAGGAGAAAGAAAAATCTTTTATAAGAATAGATACTTATTGAACCCAGTGGCTAGTTGATTCCTAGTACAAGCTTTGTTCCTTCCTTCACTTACTTCCAGAAATATTTATTGACTACCTACTGTGTGTCAGACACTGAATATAGAGCAGTGTGATTAAGATAAGTAGGACCCTGATCTCATGGAGTTCACATTCTAGAATAGAGGAATGAGCAAGGTACATTCAGATAGTACTACACATCTTGAAGAAAAGCATAACAGAGTTCCTTGTGGTAGAGTTTCATTGTGTGTGTGTGTATGCGCGAACGCACGCACGGGCTGGACGGGTCGGGGGAGACAGACAGACAGACAGAGAGACAGAGAGAGAGAGGGAGGTGGGTGGAAGGGGCCCAGATTGTTGGATTGAGGTTTGAAAGGCTTTTCTGAGAGAGGGCCTTCAAATGAGCCCCCAGAAGATGGGCAGACAGTTCTGGTGGACAGAACCACAAATGCACAGCCCTGGGAACAAGCTCAGCGTGTTCCAGGCACAGCGGGAAGGCTGCGCTGCTGGAGTAAGGTGAGAGCGAGAACTGAGGAGTGAGGTTGAGGGGCAGGGGCAGGTCATGCAGAGCCTCCGAGGCTGAAGTAAACCGTTGCTGCTTTCAGTGCAGTGAAAAGCCAAAAGCAGAGGTGTAACAAGATAGTTATAGTTTTTCAGGGATAACTTCGGATGCACTGTGAAGAATAGATGATGACGGGAAGAAAGAGGAGAGGTAAGAAGACTAGATCCCAGTTTATTGATAGTGATCTAGCAGAGGGTGGAAGCAGTTGGTGAGCTTCCAAAAAGCTATTTTTGGAGGTGGAGTGGAAAGTTTAGGTTTCTCTGTCAAAATTCCCATCTATGTAATTGCTACATCTTGTAAAAACAAATACGCTAATGAATATATCCTTAAGGGTAATGTAAGATTTTATCACTATCATTATTTGCTAACATTATGTTACTTTGAATTCCTTGTGCGTCATTTTCAAAATGTTTATAATAAATTTTAATGTCCTTTTATTTATCATGTTCTTTTCAATAAGTCTAACTTACCATACATACAAAATGTTCTGTTCTGTTCAGAGTGTGGGGAACCCTTGACTAGGAGCTACCTATAAAACACACCATCAGAGAGTGCTGTGATATTAATGCTAAACTGATAGCCTGCTTAGTTTTAGAAGTTGAGAGTGATCAGATAAAATTCAAAATACAGTATCTGAAGTTGGAAATTGGAAAAAATACAGAAAAGAGTAGCAGCTTTGCCTCTGTTCTGGATATGCCTGTGCACAGTATCTGTCCGGTGAAGATCTTTCAGTAACTGAAAATCTATTAAGTGGCAGTGGGATTTCTGGAGAAGGCTGTGAACCAGAGTTGAATAGAATTGTTTGCCTTCAATAGAATTGAAGCATTGTCTTTCAAAGGAAGCTCATGACTCTTTCCTGGTTGGTCACTGACTAGATTGTGGGGAGCCAGAGAAGAGTGTCAATGTTGTTCGCTAACTAGGGTAGGGTTGACCTCAGCAACAGACAACTAACTGCCACAATAAGGCAACCCGTTTCTTTGTTGCCTCATTTTGATGTGGAACTCATGAGACGGAAGTGTTTCTGTTTAGGAGAAAAAGGTAAGTGAGGCCTGTCCTCACTTACCACGTGCCTGGAAAGAACCGGCTCTTAGCGACATAATGGTCCCTCGGTTATCTTCCTTTGCCAGACCCCATTCATCATCTATTGGTCAGTGCATCTGAATTTCAGCTTGAAGCAGCAACTGTGGTGATTCAAAGTGCAGACAAAATGTGATAATAATTCAGAGATCTGTATAGTTTCTTTTCTGCCATGTTTACTCACTTAGTCTCTTCGGGTTGAGGGTGGTTGGGGAAACTTTAAGGAAAGGTTCAAGTGTCTCCTGGAAGCCATTAATCTATTCTGTTTGAGTTATGTATTATTAAATGTCAAATTAGCTGTTATCTTTTATAAATCAGTTGATTTTACATATAAATATAGTTGTCCAGCTTTTCTTGAAAAATAAATGGGGAGATCTGACAACATGGAGCTCTCGTCTACATGACAGCAGTCATCTAAAGAGGGATGTGACTCCCTTTTAGGAGGTTCCATTGGCCAGGGTCTCCACCGCTGACTTTTCCAGTACACGGATCCCATTTTACTCACCTAAGTTGCCTTGCTGGCCCTTAAAGATTTTTGATCTTAACCCTCAGGTTTAGGCTTATCTAGCCTGTCTGTTCCACTTTCACCCTCATTCAGTGCAGGAATCCCTTCTCAGGACCCTTGCTGGTATTCCCAGACCTATGCTTAAACTGTTCCTCTAATAAAGAGAACTTGGACCCAAGTAGAACATGTGCCTTTACCATAAATCTATAAACTGTCCTGTGCTGTCTGGGTTTCCCCCCAGAGTAAACATCTTCTTGCGTGACTTGCTGTTGTGTTCCCTCACTGGTCTAGGTATGGTTGGGTTATTGTTCCCTTGACTAAACTTTCATTCGTGAAAGTCCCTAAAGCCCCAGCAGTTCCATAAGATGTGGCTTAACCAGCATGCAGTGTCCCAGTGTGCTTCCAGTATGGCACCAAAGTGCTCAGTGGACTTGGAAAACTTTTAACACCTATGACTTTAAAGCTGATAGGGCACCGGACCTCTGGACATTTGCAAACTGGATGCAGACAAGTTCCCATTTTGAAAATCCCAGTAGAATCAACTTCATTTTAGTTGCAGCTGTGAATTACTTTTATTTATAAACGGTTGTTTTATGAAGTTACATCTATAATATGGAACTGCTTCTTATTTTACTTTCTTGACATTGCTTTTCTTTGGTTGTGAAATGATTTCACAAGAGTTATGTCTACTTCCCAAGATAAGAGGCATTAGACACTTTTGCAGAAGTCACTTAGATGTTATACATCTGAGATAATGTGTACACTGCATTTTTATTCCCTTAGCTCATATGGTAGAGAGAAAACACTATTCAGTGTAGGTATTTTCTTCTCTTTTCTAGTTTCAGGATTAACAAGTATGAAAGTAAGGAAATTTGTGTTATTTCTTTTAAAAGGAGTCATATTTCTGAGATAAAGATGGGACATCAGAGTCCAAACACAACTATGCACCCATTCCTTTTTCAGCACCCCTGGCAGGGGACCAGTGAGCAGTGTTTGAACCCTTCTCATGACAGAGAACTCTCTCTTCATTGTGAGGTAGATGTTGCAAATGGCCTTGTATTGCCCAGGCATCTGCCTCTCTATAGTCTGTTTCAAAATGAAACAAACAAGGATATGTTTCACCTGCAACCCTGAGGCCAGGGTATCTCAATCTCAGCATTATTGACATTTGGAGCTAGATAGTTCCCTGTTGAGGGGCTGTCCCATGAATTGTAGGATGGATAGCAAACCCAGCCTGTCCTCACCGGATGTCTGTAGCATTCACTCCGAGTTGTAACAAGCAAAACATTTCTCCAAATTTTTGCCAGATCTCTTTTGGGAAGCAAAGCCACTCTGATTGACAATCACTACTACAGAATGATGGTCTAGCTGCCTTTAGCCTGCTTCAGAATGAAATGCTGTTTTCTTATCAAGCATGGGTATAGTTGCTTTAAAAAAAGTGTTATAGAAAAATGTATGAATGAGGTCACCTACATCTAATTTTGAACAGGAGTTTCCACACCACAAAACTGCTTCTGATTAGGGGAAGGAATGGGTATAAAGTTACAGAAATTTGGCTTTCAGAGTTACACCTTTCTGTAATTTTTGAATTTTTAAACAACAAATAAGTACCATATAAAATAACAACAAAAGGTACTACAATTTAAAAAAAAAGTAGTAAAACATTGCTTAAAAATCCAGGCTGGAACATTGACAATCTCCTGCCTCCATCCTATTGTAAAATATCCAAAGTAGGTTTTATCTTCCTAATTACTCAGTTGGTATTGGGTCAATTGTGAGATTATAAAAATCATTCTCTTTGACTGTTGTAAGTAAATTGGTCCCACATTTGCTTTCTGGCCTCATTATGTAACTTTCTATGCCTTGTATCAGTTTTCTATGGCTGCGATAACAATTTATCACAAATTTATTTGGCTTAAAGCAACGCAAATTTATAATCATGTAGTTCTATAGGTTAGATATCTGAAATGGCCCCAAGGGTCTAAAATCCAGGTGCTTTCAGGGCTGTGTTTTTTTCTGGGGGTTCTAGGAGGGCATCTGTCTCCTTACCTTTTCCAGATTCTGGAGACCTCGCATATTCTTTGGCTTAGGGTCCATTTCTCTATCTTCAAAGCTAGCAGGTGTGGGTTGAGTTTTTCTCACATCTCATCACTCTGACTTCCTCTTCTGCCTCTCTTTTCCATGTTTAAGAACCTTTGGGGGGTTTTTTTAAACAGGAAAAATGTAATATATGCATACAGTTTTACATATAATGCAATGCCATATCACATAGGGCATTTACTCATGCATTCAAATATGTTTGAAACACTTCTTAAGACTATAAAAACAGAACATAAAAAAATAAACAGGAATACATTCAACACTTACAAAAAGTGATATGATAAAGAATATAAAGTACTATTTTATTTCAACACTTCAAAAGATATTTATATGTACTTTTTTATTACACATAGCATAAAAGATGATCACATCTTCACACTATTTTAAGTATTATTTATACTCAGTGTAAGGCTATTACCATCTTTCATGCTTAAATTTTTTTCTAGCCCTGGCCTGGAGCTCTGTTGTTTAATAGAAACATTCTGATAAGCCAAGGTTGCATGTGGGTTTGATCCCCAGTCACAGCACATACAAAAATCAATCAATGAATGTATAAATAAGTGTAACAACAAATTGATGTTTCTCTTTCTCTCATCCTTCCTCACTTTCTCTAAAATCAATTTTAAAAATTAAAAAAAAAAATTTTTCTAGCTCTGTAACAATGAAATTTTAATCCATTCAGGTAAATTCAACCCCAAAGTTACTATTTCCCAGCATTAAAGCATGCAACCACCTGTCATCTAGGATTTTCTAAAACTTATTTCAGGGGGAAAAATTCCAGTTAGTGGGATAGTAAATCGCTGACACTAGTAGCAAAACCTTAGTTCTTTGAAACTGACATGCTGGAATGGAGCCGTTAAGATTTTAAGTAAAACCAATAGCATTTAGACCTTAAATAAGAAGCAGCATTGGCTCATGTGGCTCAGTGGATTGAGGGCCTGTGAACCAAAGGGTTGTTGGTTCCACTTCTAGTCAGGGCACATGCCCGGGTTTCTGGCCAGGCTTGGGTTGGGAGCGAGTGTGCAGTTCACAGACATCTTAATTCAAGCCTGGGTGAATTAAAAGGAACACAATGCCAGTGTACATTCGTAGAGTTTGCATCAACGAAGCTATATCAACACTGTGGTTTGGCAACTACCACTCTCCTGCCAGATCAGGAATATTCCAGGATAATCTCCTTAAATTCAACTAAATAGCAACCTAATGCCATCTGCAACCTTAACTCTCCTTCGCCAGGTGACATTCACAGGTACTGGGGATTAGATGTTGACTTTTCTGGCCCAGGGCAAGGGGGTAGTGTCATTTTTCTGCCTGCCATATACTCCTCTTCCAAAAGTTAATCACAAAGCCTTTGACAAAGAGAGCACTGATACTTGTGAAAACAGCATTTTCTTTCTCTTCACCAGTAACAGAAGAGCTATCTGTTGCCAAGGACTGGGTTTTCCTTGGACTGATTATTATTAGCTCTTGACAGAAATTCTGAACTTGAGAAGGACAATTTACCTACTGTTCTGGTTTATCTTTATTTTAAGGGAAGTGATGTCTGATGAGAGTTTGACAGGGGCAGACGATAAGAGAAAACAGGATTAGCAGAGGAAAAGGTAGTAGTATATATGAGATCTCAGCTGAGCCCATAGGAAACTGTGGTTTCACTGGTACATACCAAGCCCACAGAAGATCTGTCAGGATGATATTTTATGTAGTGGTCAAGGAGCCAAAATTTGAAGAAAATGATTTTCAGGCTTTAGTATTTAAAGAATTGATTTTTAAAAAAGTAGATATTCTCATAGATACACAATTTTGGAAAAGAGAAAAGCAGAGGGGAGGATAAAAAGTTACTTTTACTTTCCAACTATACAAACACCTCTAAAGAAAATAAACTTTGTAAGTATTTGTTATTTCTTTATTTTGTTTCTTCTGTTCTTGTCTCCTCCTCCTCTCTTTTACATGTCTGGGATCACCGATAATTTTCTCAAATCTCTTTGTAACATTTTACTAAATATTAAACGTAAATACTTCATCATCATAAAAACCCTTCTTAAATATCCTGCTAAATAGCTTCTTAAAATTATTTCTTGTATTCATATACTTGGTTCTGTTTTGCTTGTTGTTAGTTTTGCTCATTATTGTCCCATAATGGGTGAGATACATTGATTATAAAATATGTAAAACATAATGTGAAAAACAACCGAAATTTCATCACCCTTGTTATAGTGATTAATAGCCTTTTTAGTATGAATTTTTAAATGGCAATTTTATATTCTTTTTTCAATTAAAATTGCATTGTAAACAATTTCCTAAGCCATAAAGGGTTATTTTTTTGTTAATTTATTTTTTATTATTTATTATTGTATTACAATTTCCCCCCATTGCTCTCCCCTTCCCCACCCTCCCTATCCCCTCTCCCACAGTCAGTCCCCACCATTTTGTCCTTGTCCATGGATCTTTCACTAAACTCTTCCTCTACTTTTCCCCCTCTCACCCTGCTCCCCCACCCCATCCCGCTTTAGTCACTGTCATTCTTTTCCTTGTTTTCCATGTTTCTGGTTCTGTTCTGCTTGTGTTTGTTTTGTTCATTAATTTCCTGTATTAAGTGAGATCCAGTGGCATTTGTCTTTTGCCTTCTGGCTTATTTTACTAAGCATAATACTCTCCAGTTCCATCCATGCTATGGCAAATGGTAGGAGTTCCTTTACACATTCCATTGTGTAAATGTACAACAGTTTTTTTATCCATTCATCCACTGATGGGCATTTGGGCTGTTTCCAGCTCTAGACTATTGTAAATAGCGCTGCTATGAACATAGGGGTACATAGGTTCTTCTGAATTGGTGTTTCAGGATTCTTCAGATATAATTCTAGCAGTGGAATTACTGGATCATAAGACAGTTCTATTTTTAGTTTTTTGAGGAAATTCCATAATGTTTTGCATAGTGGCTGCACCCTATGCATTCCTACCAACAATGCACTAGGGTTTTCTTTTCACTACATCCTTGCCAGCACCTGTTTATTGATTTGTTAGTGATGGCCATTCTGACAGGTGGCAGGTGGTATCTCATTGTGGTTTTAATTTGCATGTCTCTGATGGCTAATAATGGTGAGCATTCTTTCATATTTCTATGGCACTTTGTATGTCCTCCTAGGAAAAGCATCTGGTCAGGTCCTTTGCCCATTTTTTAAGTGGGTTGTCTGTCTCCCTGGTATTGAGTCATATAAGTTCTTTATATATTTTGGAGATAAAACCCTTGTCTGAGGTGTCATTGGCAAATATGTTTTCCCATATGGTTGTTTCCCTTTCCATTTTGCTGATGTTTTCTTTTTAGAAACTTTTACAGAGACTTTTTAGTTTGATATAGTCCCATTTGTTTATCTGTTCCTTTTTTTCCCTTGCTCTAGGAGAAATATCGGTGAAAATATTGCTGTGTGGTATATTTGAAATTTTACTGCTTTTGTTTTCCTGTAGGACTTTTATGGTGGCACAGCTTATGTTTAAGTCTTTTATCCATCTTGAGTTTATTCTGGTGTGTGGTATAAGTTGGACTAGTTTCAAGAGTTATTTTGTAATTATCATGTTAATAATGATAAAATCCCATCAATGATATTCTTTTACTGTTTAACATCTATATAGTTTCTGTGTATGTATGTATGTATGTGTGTTGGCTCTTAAAAGTTGCAATAAACACCATAACGCATGACATTTTAAGGGTTTTTCTTCCCTGGGTATAAGATGTTTTTGTGTGTTAATCTTAGAAATGTTGTGTAAAGGTGAAAGGATACAAAGAGCAAATTAATTGTTGCCAGATAGGAGGAGGGTAGAGGAGATGGATGAAAAATGGTGAAGGGATTTAAGTGCATATTGGCAGTTACCAAATAGTCACGGTTGTAAAGTACAACATAGGTAATATAGACAATAGTTAGATATTTAAATACTTATAAAGTGATCACCCTAATAAGTCTAGTATCACCCTGGCACCATACATAATTATTGCAATATGTATGGTGCCAGGGTGATACTAGACTTATTAGGGTGATCACTTTATAAGTATTTAAATATCTAACCATTATGTTGTATATCTGAAGCTAATATAATATTGTATGCCAATTGTAATTGAAAAATAAACATGTTTAAAAATAAAATAAAGTACTCTTAAGCATGCAAGAATGAAAGAAAGAAAGGAAAAAAAAAAAAAAGAAAAAAGAAAGCCATCCTTGGTTGGTGGCCCAGTGGATAGGGACCGGCCTGCGAACCCAAAGGTCACTGGTTTGATTCCTGGCCAGGGCACAGCCAGGTCTCCAGCCAAGTCCGTAGTTGGAGGCAGGTGAAAGGCACCCATACATTAATGTTTCTCTCCCTTTCTTCTTCCTTTCCTGCTCTTCTCCCTAAAACATAATAAATAAATAGATAAATAAATAAATCTTTAAGAAAGAAACCTTTTTGTCCCAAACATAGTGACTGATACATAAGCACTCTTAAAATTGAGTAATTGAAAATGTGAACAATGGATGGATGAATGAGTCAATCAATCATTAAATCATTTAGAGGATGAAATCACATAATACATATAATAGAGTGATGAAAAACTCTCAACAATTACTACTTGTTATTCCATTGCAGCAGTTTCTTTCTTTTTTTTTTTTTAATATTTTATTTCATTATTTTTAGAAAGAGGGGAAGGGAGAGAGGCAGAGAGGGAGAGAGACATCAATGTATGGTTGCCTTTCTCCTGCCTCCAGCCACAGATCTGACTGGAGACCTGGCTTGCAACCTGGTTATGTGCCCTGACTGGGGAATCAAACCAGCGATCTTTGGGTTCCATTGCAGCAGTTTCTGAACACCATATTCTGGGATTGGCTGCACCCAAATCCCTTGGGAGCTAAATGCAGCTGGCTAGGCCTGCCTTCTGAAGGTTCTGAGTCAGTAGATCTGGGTGGAGATCCGAAATCAGTATGGTCAGGGGTCTCCTGGAGCATTTGTACCTTGGGTGAGATCAGGTTGGGAACTCTAGCATGCCATTTCACCCAGCCTTGATTGCGCCTTGCTCCACTCTGAGGACCGAAGCTAACAGCCATGTGTGCCACAGGTCTGGTAGATAACAGGGGAGGGCAGAGTGCCCAGCCTGCTTGGACGACTTCGGGGAGCCCTGCCAGCACCTAGCTGTCTCTAATTCTTCCTGAAGTTATTGACAGGAAAGACGTTATGAATACCAAGGAGCTGTAGGTAAGCCCACCTTCTTTGGGTCAGTGCAATGTTCCTAAAAATCAGTGTTGATCTCCTTACGTATTGTACGTTGTCTCCCTTTTTTTCTCATTTTTATCTCCAGTGATTTTCCGAATGAGATATATGACACTTCCCTATTCAGTTATAGGCTGTAAGCACCAGGGATGGGATTTTCTAAAGTAATCTGCTCACGACCCTGCAAATACTTTTGTGGATGATGTTATCTGATGAAAAACCAACTTGTTCCAACATAACAGAGAGGGTGGTGGTAGAAGCTAGACAGAGAGAGTCTGACTTTAGTTCAACTTCTTTTGTTGTTTACTTGGCAAACTCAGTAGCCATTTCCCTGGATTCATCCACAGCACTCTGCGGCTTTTTAGTATGTTGCTCCAAATGCACATCACAGCAAAATCAACGACACAGTCTCATCTCTTTGGAGAACAAACTCTAATTCTTTGTTAAGTCATTTTCTCAATCCAAGCAGTTCCTGAATGCCTTAGCATAATTAAAATAATTGTTCTATTTATTAACTTAGAGTATTACAGTTTTCGATGAGCAGGAGTTGATGCTACACAACTCATGGTAAAGCAGAGACTGAGACATTTTGGGTTCCAGCCCTGTTTGGTTAGGACAAATTAATTAAACTCTCCTTACCTCAAGTCCTCATTAGTAGGATGCGGATAATTAAACCTCTCTCACAGATTATTTTGGCCACAATTAAATAAGATAACATGCCAAAACTATGCAAAATGATTGGGACATAAGAAGCCTTCAAATGTCAGCAGTAATATTATTCAATTAGTGAACAAACTTTATTGGAACAACACCTAAGTACCATTTTAAAATAAAAAGGCACATTACAGTGCTATGCACTCATATGACAAGATATCTATAATGTATTTTCAAATTAAAAATGTAAGTGTAAGCCCTGGCACAGTGGATAAGGCACTGGCCTGCAAAGCCAAAGGTCGCTGGTTCGATTCCCCAGCCAGGGCACATAACAAGGTTGAGAGCCAGGTCTCCAGCCAGGTCTGTGGCTGGAGGCAGGCAAAAGGCAACCATACATTGATATCTAGCTCCCTCTCTCCCTTCCCCTCCCTCAAAAAATAATAAATAAAATCTTTTTAAAATAAAAAAAATAAAAAGGTAAGTGTAATATATAGTATAAAATTTTGCAAATAAAATTTAAAACTGTATTTTTATATATGTTTATGTGTGTATATGTGTGTATTGGGTGTATGTGCATGTAGAGCTGGCCTTGCTATAGTCCTATCTCCTCTGCAACCTTTCTCTCTGAATTTCTGTTGCCCTGAGAGTTTGTACCATTTCATTTAAGAATTTTTTAATGTCCCTGCAATTTGCTATCTTTCTGAATTACATGTGTTAGCCTTATCTCGGAAACCCCATTATAAGCTCTTTCAGAGTGGGGATTGTGTCCCATTCTCCCGTATTTCCATAGTTGTTGATATAGCAGAGGACATGTACTCGTATATGCTTAATACATTTCCATTGACTGAATGGCTGCAGATCTGGTATTAGTCAAGATAAGGCATGCTGGGCTGCAATAACAGCTTACCCTATAGATTTCAGTGGTTTCACACAACCAAGGTTTGAGTCCTGCTCATGAAAGGTCATGTGAAATGGCAGGGGACCCTTCTGTATTCAGTGACAGGGATCCAGGCTTCCTCCACCTTGAGAACCACATGTGGTTTTTTTGTTTGCTGTGTCGGGGAAGGGAAGGGATGAAGAAGACATACTGACTCTCCAGTGTCCTAGGCCACTTCCATTCAATTTTCCATTTGTCAGAAGTCAGCCCTATGCCTCTCTCCAGCCACAAGGAAGGAGAGGAAAAGCATAGGTGCTCAGGAGCAGTAACTGTGTGTGCCACCAGTCTAGAGCTTCCTGCAGAATAACTATGCCAACTAGTTAGCACCCCATTGGTATCAGTGGGACCAACACTGACATAGATCATTAACTATAGTTCAGTTTATGTTAGTGACCATATGTGTTAGAAACTACTAGGATTCAGAATTTATTCATTCCACTGATTTATGCATTTATCAGTGCCTACTGTGTGTCCAGTGCGAGTCCAAGTTTGGGGAATACAGCAGGGGGAAAAATATTCAAAATTCCCTGCACTCACAGTACTGACTTTCTAGTAGATGAAGATAAACAATTAACACATAATGTCAGAACATGCATATTAGTTGGAGATAGACATTATAGAGAGACATAAAGTGTGGGGGGAGGGGAGGGCATGTACATATTAGGATAGAGAAGGGGGTTGGATTATAATTTTCTTTTATTTTTATTTTATTTTAATATTTTTCTTATATATATTTTATTTATTTTGCTATTTCAATTGTCCCAATTTTCCCTCCTTTGCCACCCTCCACCCAGTACCCCATTTCCTCCGGCAATGCCCCCCTTAGTTCATGTCCTTGTGTCATGCATGTAATTTCTTTAGCTTCTGAATTTCCTTTATTCTTCTTAACATCCCCCTGTCTATTCTATATGGATTATAATTTTAAATTGATTAGGGAAAGCCTCATTGAGAAGGTAACATGGAAGCAGAAATGTAAGGGTGATGCAACCAGCCATTTGGGTGTCAGGCCAAAGAGTCTTCCTGGAAAAAGGGACACATGTGATGATCCCAAGACAGGGCAGGGAGTGCCTTATATATTTGCTGAATGGCAAGGAAGCCAGTGTGGTTGCAGTGAGTATGCCGTGGGTCAAGCTGGGGTAGGATTGAGGGTGTACTGAATACAGCCTGTGTAGAACCTTCTAGGTGACTTAAGGTCTGCGGCTTTTGCCTTGTGTGATATAAAGCCATTTGGGGGTTTTGAGCAGAGGAATGACATGTTCAGTCTGGCTACTATGCTGGGAATAAACTATAGGGACAAGAGTAAAAGCCGGGAGACCAGTTAGAGGTGATTGTCAAAGTTAAAATGAGAGATGGTGATGGCTTGGACCATTTTCACCACCCCAAAAAGTTGAGGGGAGAAATTTTAAAGGAAAAAGGTGATGCACAAATACGAGATAGTTTTTGCGAATGAGATGCTAGCAACAGCCTAATTGCAATATTATTTATTATTATCATGAACCTGATATTTTATTCATTGACCACAAACATTTATTCATGGATTCTACAAACACATATTCAACACCAACAGCATGCCAGTCCCTACGTTAGTCCCTGGGGACAATAACGAAGACCTGACCTTGCAGGAAGCTTTCATGTAGTAGGATAATAGAAACAACCAAAAATATTGTTATGCCCAAAACAATCATAGCTGTGGCAATATAACCATTCTATAACTATGGTGGAAATATTAGCCAAAACTTAATCAATGTTTACTATGTGTTAGACATGCCTGTGAATATTATTATGATGTGATGTATGACTCTTATTTTATGTTGATGCTCTTCCTTAACTGCTACAAAGTCAGAGAACTAATGACTAAAAACCTAATATAACAGCCCAACAGTATTACTTTTGTGCTCTGCAAACAGATTACCAAGGATTTTGCCACCCTAGTATGTATCAAAAATCCATGTGCTATTTTCCCCAAATGTCTTCTCCCTTAAAATACATAAAATTATGTTACTAGTATTTGATAACACTGACTAGCCTTTTAACATCCTCCTTATTGCATGTTTTTTCTTCTTTTGATAATCTGCCTTGAAGAAGGTTAAGCTGAAACCACCGCTCAGCTTCCAAGATGTTCCCACCCAAATTGCATGCGCTCTTCTGCCTCTGCAGCTGCCTCACCCTGGTTCATCCTTTTGACTGGCAAGACCTAAATCCTGTTGCCCATATTGAACCAACAGGTAAGAGGTACATTTATTCAAGGCTTGCGCAGCTGACCTGTCGCCAGACTCAGAGTAGCCTTGGAGAAGTTGGCCTCTGAGCAAGTTTTATCAGGAAGATGCTCATGGAGACCCTCTGTTCTCCTGGGGCAGGGAAGGAGGCCTCACTTCCTCATTCCAAAACCTGTCTTCTTCAAATGTTATAGATGACGACAGGACAGAACCAGACAGACTGAAAGCTCAGCTTGCAATCCCCATGGAGAACTTCCCTCCCTCCTTCACTGCCCCAACCCACTCTCTCTCCAACATAGTAACCCCACACTCCTGGAGCCCCCTCAGAAGCAACCTCCACACTGGGGAAGAATAGGCAGGTGTCATGCTCAACGGGTGTCATTCTGGTAGCAATGGTGTGAGAAGATGGCAATTTAGGATGTGGGGATCCAGCTTGAAGCCATCTTCCTAATGACAGAGAGAAGCAGGGATAAGTAGGCACTAAGGAGCTCCAGATGAAAATGAGGTCTCTTACCTTCTGGAGGGAGGGAAGGAGAGGAGAGGAAGGCACAGACCAACTCAGGAGATGTGGCTAGCGTAGAACAGCCACCTTCACATAGATACATCTGCTGTTACTAAGAAGGAACTGTATTGTGAAGACTTTGCTTCTGGAGCTTTGAATTCCTGCTCATCCCAGGGGGTTGTGTTGCATCAACTTCTTTGTCGAGTCTCCTCAGGAGAGCAGTGCAGGTGGCCTCTGAGTGGTGTCTAGTTATTCAGGCTTGATGGGTAACTCACTGCTGTAGCACTTACAAAAGACCTTTCATAGCCAGCACCTTATAGATAAAATTTACCCTGGTTCATAGATGGGAAAATGAATACATAAGTAGGAGAGGGACTCCATCGTATGTCTACATTTGTATAGGAAATGGCACAATATTACAGATGTCTGTTCACTCAACAACACTTACCAGGAAGCGGAAGCATCTGCAAATACACTGGTGACTAACCCAAAGAGTTTGTAGTCAAGCTGAGGGAGCTTGCAGCCTCAATAAATTAATTTCCCATTACCTTTTCCATGGATTGAAAACAAGTAATAGCTTATATAATGAGCAAATGATTACCTAAGAGACATTAACACCAGGCACCTTTTATTGGTACAGGGTGGGAATTTCAAAACATGTGTTCTATGCCCTCATGTTTGAAAGCCACTGGAATACTGTCATTGGACCAACAGGAGCTTGGGACACTGCTTTATTCATCTCTGTAGTTCCAGCACTGAGCCAAATGTCCCACTCACTTTAATGCTAAAAATGAATACACAAATATTTTTAACTTATTAGAAATAGTTCAGTAAAAAAGAAGATTTACATTCTTCTTACTAAACAAATATATAGGAAATGTGGTTATATAATTAAGAAGTATATAAGTATGGGCTAGAGATACCCTACTTGCTAATGGGGGACATAAAGCCACGTAAGAGAATGTAATGTTCTTGGCATGTATACAGTCCACCTCCAGACCCAGGAATAAACGTTAGGAATTCTTGACAAATGAATTCCACCAGAAATGTGTAACAGGGTTAATAATACACCAAGGGTTCCAATGCTTTTATAAAAATGAAGTTTAAGAAAATTAGCAAGTGACATAAATTCTGAACCACAAAATTAGGTCACCTAGAAAGTGGCTATTCAGTACAAGCATGTTCCCTGTCTCTCTCTTCAGGGTGGGTCCTGATAGATGGTTAGAGAATAGGCAATCCAGGGCCACAACCAGATTAGCCGCAGGCTGTTGAGCCTTTCTGCAACCACCTGGCCAGCTGGAAGTGTCCTAAGACCTTCTCAGGGGTCAGTGTCCTGGAATAGTCAGGCCTGTAGCCAGCTTCACCTTGACCTGTGGCCCCTGACTGCTGAACAGGGATACTTCGAAGTAGAGCAGGTTTTTGATGATTAGGGAAGGCTCTCAGGGCGAAGGTAGAAATGAGATCTCATTGGGGGAAATTTGTGCCCCCTGGGCTCCTCCCATAGCTCAAGAGCTAAACTCGAAATTCCAAAAGTAGTGCCTGCAGGTAGCTGTGGGTTCCCTGGCGCTGTCTATGAGGAGTTTGTGAGGTGATGTCATGGCTGCCTTTAGGTGGGACACAGCAGGACCCAAGGCAGGTGTGGCCTGCCCTCTGGTTCTCTGGATTGACTTCTCTCTGTGACTCCACAAAACATGGCTCTGTAAACTCTTAAATGGAAGAGAAAGAGCCTTCATAATTATAAATCAACCCTGAAATATTAGCCTTACAGGTTATGAGTGTTTCTAAAAAATATCTCTGAGGAAATGCCTTGAATGTGGAATCTGCCCAAGGGAAAAATGGAATGGTTAGATCAACTTAGATAAGCTCAAACTCCTCGAAAAGACTAAATTGGGATTGCCAGAGTTAACTCATCTAGGTAAGGGACAGACAATATCAGTTGTCTGCCTCTTGTACTTTGTGTCCTGTGCCAGGTACTTAACATAGGAATCACACCATCCTTACAACCGTCCTGCAGTCTGGTCAAGTGCTTTGAGCCCCACTTTATAAATAAGTATAAGAGAGGGGAGTAAATGGCCTAGTCCAGAGCATCATGGCTTACAAGGGGTATAGTTGGAATCTAAAATAAGATCACCTGACTCCTAGACCCAAGATCCATTCATCTTATCCCCTGCCTTCCTTGGAACTACCGTCTACCATTTGCCTGTGAGTTGCTGACTCAGTTGGCAGGACCTGATCCTTAGCCTAGTGCTTCTTAAACTTTAATAGTCTACGGACCAGCTTTGTGTAGCAAGGCCTTTTGTGTTAAAAGGCTTACCTCTGGCAGGCGCTTCACACGTTAATCACCAACATGGAGGGTATAAATGGTCTTCTGACTCAAGATCTTTCTGGGTGATTGTCTATGATATCAGGGCAGGTGCCATTCTTGGCTATTAAAGGCAGAATGTGATAGACAACACAAAGATGTCTGTCTAGCAGAGTAATTAACTCACAGTCCAACAGAAATAAAGGAGCAGGCAAGCTGAATCTAGAAAAGCCTGGATATGCTGATGTTTGGATTCATCACCTTGAAATTAAGTTTGGTTTAGAAAGGAGACAACAGATGAAATGAAACTGCAAGTGTGTTAAAGGGCTTTAACATCAAAGTTGAAAGAGTAGGTGGGTGAGAGAATTAATACCATAAAGCTCTTATTGGAAATGATGGACCAGTGGAAGTGAAAAGCTCACTTCAGCTCATTTTCACAAACATTTATTGAGCATGGACTATATAGATCTGAGGACACAAAAACATGGATATAGCCCTTAAGATATAGCCAACTCTGAAAGATGGAGTGTACGAACACATACTTTTAATATAATGTGATAAGAAGAATGATAAAAATATACACAGGGAATTGATTTATACTAAGGATAAAATGATTTAGCCTTGGGGATGAGGAAAGGCTTCAGAGAAGACTTGACATCAGATCCATATGTAAAAGGTTGAATAGGATTTTGCTACGGGGATTTCAAACACAGAGAATAAATATTTACACAGGTTAGAGGCATCAGACAGCCCATTGTGTAGCTCAGGAGCCTTGGAGCAATGGCAGTGAGAGCGAGATACAGGGAAGAAGCAGAAGAGTACTAGACAATGGGACTCCAGAACAGGAGGGTCTTCCTTACAGTGCCCAGGAATTGAGGATTGAGCTTGTGTACCAACGAACATGTTGAACTCCAGAATACTGGAAGGATAGGCCACATGCGTGTCTCAATTAGCAACAGAAGTAACTTAGGAAGGGATGTGCGTATTTAAATACCAGTTGCAAACTTCCTTCCTTCCAAAAAGATTTCAAATCATTCTGCCTTCAAGAAAAACCATGTGGTGTTAGGAAACCAGTGAAGGATTTTACAAAAATCGCCTGGTGAGATTTGTGTTCTAAATCATTCTAAGACCTGGGTGAACCATGCATTTGAAAAGCCCAAGGTCCAAGGTGAATAGATCAGTTGGGAGAGATGGCAGTGGCTGGCCAAGAGGCAGTGAAGGAATAAATGAGGCAGTTGACCCAGAGGGTCAGGGGTATATTGGAGAGATACCCAGACCTAAAAAACAAAAAACATATATTAGAAAATGAGACTTGGTTGGATAAAGAGAGTTGGTGAGAAGGAGATAGGAGAGTAAGATGACCCGAAGGTTTCTGGTTGGAGGATGAAGAGGGGAAGTTGGAAGATAGTCATTTAGTTTCCATTTGGACCACTGGCTTTGGGGTACTGTGGAAGGACATCAGGTTGGGACATGCAATGAGAAGTTGTAAGCACAAATCAGAAATGTGAGAACAAATTCATGTTTAGGAAAAACAGATTTGGAATGTGGTCTTTAATATGCTCTGGATTAAAGAAGGTAAGAGCAAGGCCAAAAGCAATAGAAGGTGATAGTCCTAAGTGCCTTTGGGGAAGAGCTATGCATGCACACCTCCATCTTTACCCCCACACAGTACTTGTATACAGTAGGTTTCCAGTGACTGCATTTTACTAGCTAGTGAAGAAATGAAGGGAGCCAGACAATATGGGAAGGAATGTGATTAGAATTTATTTACATAATAAAATCTGGAGTGTCATGGATGACAACTGAGATAATATTGACCTGTTTTTCAGCTCGGCTCAATAAAATACAGGCTCTGATGGCTGCTGCGATGTCGGGCCAAACTAAAATCCCCAAAGGAAGTGGACCTTATTCTGTTGGTTGTACAGATTTGATGTCTAAATATACTATTAAGGTGATGCTTTAAAACTACTTATCTTCATATTGACTGTTGCTATGGCTTCCTAGAGGTTTTAAAACTTGACCTTGTCCTCATCTGAGAACAATTCATTTTGCCATTTCTGTTGTTTTGCTAGTTAAGTCATTCCCCAATTCAATGCTGTCATCTGATTAACCTAACTATGAACTCTATTCTTCCCTTCCTTAATGGTTGAAACCAGGCTCACTTTCTTTTCACTCAGGAAGCTTATTGTTGTTCTCTTTCTCTTCTCTTATTCACTGTATTCAACAGTGACAGCAGCTTAGAAAGTTCTCTGCACCTCTCCATGAACAATAGAGGCACGTGAATCCCCCTAAAATAGCTGCTGGAATCTGAGAAGCAACTTGACTAAAAGTACATTAATTTTTTTCCTCCACAGAGCACCTTCTTGCGTTTGTATTATCCATCGCATGCTGATGATCACCCTGACACTGTTTGGATCCCAAACAAAGAGTATTTTTTTGGTCTTAGCAAATTTCTTGGAACACATTGGCTTATGGGCAGAATTTTGAGCTTACTATTTGGTAAGATTTCTGCAAATCCTGCTTTGTATACTCTAGAATATAAGACAGTGTTAAAAACAGCAAGTTTCCGACCATTAAGGACCGAAGTAGATATTCACTCCCCTAAACTTCCAAGATGACAAAGTACCGATTTCTTAAAAGGTCAAGTAACAATCAGCAAATCAAGCGTTCTTGCTTTGTGCATTCCAAACATGGGGGATGGGTGGAGGGAAAGAAGGTATCAGACTTTCAGACTGGCTTTAACATCCCTCAACAGCTGGTCTTTGGTTTTTCTTCTTACCTGCTGTGGGGGAATAATAATGTGATGAGAGCACAGCTGGGCTGGTAAGACAAGTATCCCCAGTGCTCTGTGCTGAAATGCTTGCGAACGTTGGGCAAAAAAAGGAGGAAAGTAGAAGCCACCATAGTTCACACCAAAGGAGTGAAAGCTAATTTTTCTACTTACCATAAGTGAGGAGGCTCTACCGTCACTACCATCACCCGCCCCACGGGACCAACCTGTCTTTCTAAGACACTCTGATGTGCCTTCACCACTTAATTAGTCTACATTCTATGAACATAGACTTTTCCTTCCTTATCTGTCTGTTTGAGCAGACACTACTGTTGGGCTGGTGTTAACTATATCTTCAGATTTCCCCCTTAAAACTACTTACAGCTTTTGGCATTTATTTGAAACATCTCCTTGTGTTTTTTGTTTGATTGTTTGTTTGTTTGTTTGTTTTAACTACACATCTTTATGGTGCTTGAATAACTTAAAAGTCACTTCCATGGCAATCATCACATTCAGTCTTCATGATTACATCCCTTTTTGCAAATGAGAAAATGAAATACAAATAAGTGATGAAAATAATGATAATAACAATTGAGAAATGAAGAAAGAGAAGACGATATTTCCATTTTGTGTGCCCCTGACTATGTGACTGCACTGGTGCTTTACATATGTTACCTACTTAAATATAATTCTCACAAATACTCCCATGAGATATATATCATTTCCTTCCTTTTACAGAAAACGAATCAGAAGCTTGGAGAGTCCTCTTAACTTGCCCAAGGTCAATAGCTAGTGAGTGGTGGAGCTGTGTCCAAAGCCATGTCTGAATATGAAGTCAGCAGTCTCTCCACCTTTCTGTTGACCATGACCTAGTTAGAATGAGAGGAGTCTCCTAGTCAAAGATTCTGGCTTTTGGTGTAATATTCCTAAAGTTTAGCTTGTCTTCAGAACATTCCCTTGAAGTTTGCCAAAACCTGGGATTGATAGTAAGCAACAGCCTTCCTAAATATACCTGTAAGTAGGAAAAAAGCCTTACCTTCAGCTCAGAGCGGGCAAGGAGAACTGATAATTAACGATCCTGTGGCCTTAGGGAAAAACACATGGTTCAGGTCCTTTGTTGGTGGATATCCAAGAGGAGCATTTCTTGTGAATTTATTATTAATGCATAAAATATAAATTCCTGTAGCTGGAGGCAGGCGAAAGGCAACCATACATTGATGTTTCTCTCCTTAAGTATAATCTTCCATTGTTGTCTAGGTTCAGTGACAACTCCTGCAAGCTGGAATTCCCCTGTGAGGACTGGGGAAAAATATCCACTAATTGTTTTTTCTCATGGTTTGGGAGCATTCAGGTAAGGTTGGAGAGGTTGAACAATTTCAGACTTGAGGGGTCAACGACTGCCAAAAAGGGAATAGCAGATTTTGGAGTGCCATGCTGACCCCTGGCCTGGAGGAGCTAAAGGTTCCTCAGGAGTTGGCTGTGATCTATTAATAAGTCCTATTCCTGTCTCTTTCTCCTACCAGCTCATGGAGACTAGCCTCACAACAGAGGAGAGGGAGTGTTTACATTTTTGGCTGTTGCCCTTCTGTATTATAGTATTTACACTCCCCAAATCATCCACTGTGTTAGTTCAGGGCCTCCGAGAAATACATACCAAAATTGGATTAGCCATGAAAGATGTTTATTGAGAGAAATGTCTGCGAAGGGTAGAGGGGAAGGATCTTCAAACAATGGGGAGAGGTTGCTAACCATGGTTCAGGTGGACATTTGGAAAGGAGATGAGAAACAGGGAGTAATTTGGTGTGAAGAGTCAGACTGAAGCACAGTTCAGTGGTGGGAGTGCTGGACCCAGTTTTTCATCAAAGGAGCCCTGGATCTCACAGGAAGGGCCAATACTAAATCCACACTGTGCCCAGTCAGTGGAAACAACCCACAGGAAGCTTAGCTTTTACTTGGTGGTAGATTCAGAAGAGTGGGAGCAGAAGACCTGAAGATACAGGATCTCCTCAGTAAGGGATCTAATATAGGGATCAGCAAACCTTTTTTGTAAAAGCCAAAGAATGTATACATCCAGCTCTGTGGTCCATACATGATTGGTCACAACTACTCAACTCTGCAAAAGTAGCCATTGGCAATGTGATAAATGAATCAACATGACCACATTCCAATATAATTCTTTATGAACATTTTCTACTGAATGTATAATATGAGAAGATTGTGTAGAATGAAGACCTGGAAAAGAGTTACAGATGCTGTGGCTTTGCACATGATTTTTAAACATCTCACCTTGTCCGATCATTTAAACAATAGCTGACATGTTCAGTAAGGACCATGTTAGACATTATTATAAGCTCTAAAATGCATTTACTTAATCCTTACAATAATCCCCCTAGGTATCATACTGTTATAGCATCATCTTTCCACAGAGAAAAAAAACAAAAACAAAAACAAAAACCCAGAGTGAGATAAGATTGGTGACTTATGCAAAGTAGAAAGCTAACAGGTAGTGGAACCAGGATTTGAACACAGTGGTCAGACTGCAGGTCCTGTTCCCGTAAGCACCACACTATGCTGCCTTCCTGTATGCAGTATCTTATACAACCTTACAACTCTCCTTTATTAGCTCTGCTTTACAGGTGAGAACAAGAATTCAGTAATGTACTTACCTAAAATCATGCAACTAGTAAGTGACAGAGCATGTTACAACTCGGAACTCTCAAAGGCAATATTTATCATCTTTGCACCAGGGTTTCTCAGCCTTGATACTATTGATGTTTGGACTGGATAATTTCTTGTTGTGGAGGGTAGGCAGTCCTGTGCATTGGAGGATGTTTAACAGTGTCCCTCCCCCCAGATGTCAGCAGCACCCTCCTCCCACTCATGATAATGAAAGTAACAAAAGACATTGTCAAATAATCCCTGAGGGGCAGCACAATTGCCCCCCTTTGAGAAACACAACTCTCTGCTTTATTCCAGAGCACTACTTTGGGGGTGTAATGGCCGCCATGTTCCCTGGTTTGTGAGTGAACCTCACTTTGTAATTATGGCTGGTAACTGATTGCTTCCCTTTTTTGTTTTGAAGGACAATTTATTCTGCTATTGGCAATGACCTGGCATCTCATGGGTTTATAGTTGCTACAGTAGAACACAGGTATGTCACCTGGTATGTAGCTGGGCTCTGACTTTCCTAAAGGTTTATTAAAAATGATGAAATATTAACTATGCTTACATTTTGAGAAGAAAAGGAAACTGAGTTCAATTGTAAAAACTGTAAAACTCAGCTAACACTTCTGGGGGGTTTATTGTGTGACATATTCACACACCATCATTTAATCTTCATAATCACCCTGTGAGATGGTTGCCTTTGTCCCTGTTTTAAGGAGGCGGATAATGAAGCCGAGTAAAGCCACACAGCTATGAGTGACATCACTGGATGTGATTCCAGGAGTGGCCTCCAGGAATTGTAACAATAGAATGGGTTGACTTTACTCACTACAAGCTGTCCTTTACTTAGAAGTCCCTTGGAGGGAGGTGCTGTTTGATTAAAAGGGGAAAAAAATGTAGTGTGGAGGACGAAAGGGAAGTCAGAAAGGTCAGGGTAAAGTTAAGTTGAGAATGGGGAAATATAAGTAATTGATTCTGTTTGTGTTGTAGAGATGAATCTGCCTCTGCAACGTACTATTTCAACGACCAGTCTGCTGCAGAAATAGGGAACAAGTCTTGGCTCTATCTCAAAACCCTAAAAGAAGGGGAGCAGCAGCTTCCTCTACGAAATATACAGGTACATGGCACTCAGGAGAGGTGTAACTAGAACACACAAGGCATAGGATGACATTTGCTCATTTAATCTCACACACAGGAGAGTACTCCTCACTTTCCTACTTCCCATTCCCCAAAGATCTGTCAGAAGGTTCTCTGAGTATGGAAATTCCCTTAATGGAAGCATGGGTCACGGTGACAACAAAAAGCAAGCAAAAATTCTGGGAGGTGACGGTGAATACAGAATTCTTTTGCATTAGAACCTCTTATTTAAAAATCTCCAGATAAATTCATAGCCCCATAAGAAAGGTGACTTTTCAGAGAGTGGGTATAGAATAGTATTAAAAGTCCAAAATTTAGAATCCTACTTCCAACACTTGAATCCTGGCAGCTTCACTTTGCATTGGGGTGATCTTGGACAAGTTACTCCCATGTTTTTTCTGTTACAAAATAAAAGTAACAGTATCTTTTCTATAGGGCTGTTGGGAAGATGAAATAAAATAAAGCACCCTGGTTTCATCCTGTGACAGCTTTCTAGTGAGTGCTTTACATGTCAGCGATATTCAACTGGTGTGCTGCAAGAATTTTAAAAACATTCAATGCTTGACTATTTAGTCAGGGGCACTGACCTCTTTTCCCTTAGACTGTCAAATAAAAAAAAAATGACAACAGCCAACACAACACTAGCCATCTGGTGTGAAGGACTCAAAATTATACCTATTCTTTTGGTCAAATTGGTAAAAGATATGTTTTTGGTGTGCTGTAAAATTTTAGTAATTAGTTTATGTGTGCTGTGAGATGAAAAAGGTTGAAAATCACTGACATGTCTTATCGCATTTAACCCCATGCAAATTTCACTGACCTAGGCAGTGTTACACAATGAGTGGAAGCTTAGAGAAGTTAAGTAAATCATTGGAGGTCACATGTGGGTAAGCGACAGTGCCCACAAGATTTGGATCCTGCAAAGCTGGTGCCTTTGTTATTATCTAGGCTGTTCTCTAATCACTCGCTGCTCAGACATTTCCAGTTGGTGAGCAACTGACCATTTTCCCTCACAGGCAAGCTCTACACACACCTTTCAATAAATATTACAACTTTGTATTTTGTTACTTCCTTCTTCTAATGACAACGTTAGGTGCAGCAAAGAGCAAAGGAGTGTTCTGAAGCTCTCGATGTGATTCTTTCTGCAACTCCAGTGAAGAATGTTTTAGATTTAGATTTTGATATGCAGCAGCTGAAGGTGAGTTAACAAAGCCTTTTCCCCTTGTCCTATAGTTAATTGTCTGCCTTTCTGCTGTGATACAAGGTACAACATGGGCAATGGCTGCAGAGTAAAATTACAGGTTTAGTATTCAGCAAGGAGGAATGCTTTCAGTTGAACTGTATATGAAGTTGCCAACAGCCAGTCATTAGAAATGGCAGCTTTACATAGTTCAACTTAATACCTGCAGTAGAAATACTGTTATACCTTGGGTAGTTTCTGCATGTGTTAAAGCTTGATCCTGGGAAGTTAGTTCAAAAGTTTTAGACAAAATGTTGAGATGGGAAGGACATTAGACCAAGTGAACAGCATAAACAAAGACTCCAAAGAGGGTGTGGAGGGCAGAGTACAAGTATTTGAGTTGAGGCATAAGTTGATGGTCTATTATCCAGAAACATTGAACTATTTGTTGTTCCTCAACCAGTGAAGTGTTTGTTCTTCCTCGGCCAATTGCTCTCTTTCTCCCGTCTCCTTGCCTTTGTACATGCTCTCCCCTTGGACAGCTCACCCCCCAAGCTGACTGAGTGCTGCTTAGTTTTCAACTCAAGTCAGGCATCACCTCCTCCAAGAGAAGCTTCCTTGCACCTCACTGCCCAGCCCCGGACTGTGGTTAGCTATCTGGCATATCTACTATTTAGTACCACTCCATCATAATTGCCCCAGGCATCTCTAGCTCTTTCTTCCTCAATAGACTGTGAGCTCACTGAAAATGAACTACAATGCCTGGCATCGAGCAGGTACTCAATAAATACTCATGGAATGATAAATAGGAACTGGGGAGATGGAGAAGTCAACATTGATGTTGATGTTTTAAGTGTGAGTGACTAGGAAGACCATTAAGTTCACTTCTGAACTTTTACAAGTGTTCAACATAAATGTGTGTTTATATTTATATTTATATATGTCTGTATATTTATGTACTATATATGTGCATATTTGTACATGTGGATATTTCTTTTAAGAAATCAAGGTACATAACCATAACCATGAATTGAATAATAACTATATGACTCACAAAACCATTTAGATGCTTCTTCTAACAATCTTTGAGATAGTTATGAATTCATATCATGCTTTTTCACATAGGACTCTATTGATAGGAATAAAATAGCAATAATTGGACATTCTTTTGGTGGAGCCACAGTTATTCAGACTCTTCATGATGACCGGAGATTCAGGTAAGAGAGTGAGGCAAAAGGAGAGAATAGTAGTTTATTGGAAGAGAGTGAGGGATAAACCATGTGAAATACAACTTTACTAAATTCTTAGTAAGGAAGGGATCTTTTAAGGGATCTTTTACAGGTTTATTTTTGGCTCCCATTAAGTGCTCTATGTGAATTTTCCTAGGCAGAAACCATCTATTTTACTGCTATTAAAAATTTTCCCCGCCCTTATATATTTGTCCTCATCATTCTTATTTATCAGTTTGAGAGCTTAACATTTTCACTTGGAAGTGGACCTTTTTATAAACATTTTATCTGTGACATAAAGATTGTCATAATAATATTGCCATCTTATAGTCTAGACTTCCCTTAATAAGCAGGGTATTTTAATTAATTTTTTCATCTTTAATTTGGAGTGAGATCTGAAATTACATAGTTATTTGAGGGGGCAGGGTGATCAGGACCAGACTCCAGTCTTCTAACTGGGAGAAATATGTTCTTTCTTGAACCATGTCATCCTAGGTGGTGAGATCATGGGAGAGCCCACTGTGTAGAAAGGGAAAGATCATTTTGTGAAATTTCATTTCATGTTTCTGAAAATAGGTTTCAGTGTAAAGGGATTCTCTCCTTTAGTCCATTTAGCGCATAAAACAGTATTCAAAAGGTCAAGAAACATAGGCTAAGCTGGCTTTTAGAAAGCAAGTTAGTTATTTTTTTCAAGTAGTATGCCCCGTATGTTTATCTTCAATGCCTTGACACTTTTCCAGGTAAAGCACCTCTATAAAAGTTACTCTAAAAACAGCCTGAAATAAATAGAGTATAGAACATCCAGAAGGCCTGGAAACATAGGAACAATAGTGCATGCATTGACTTTTTTGAAGCAATCACAACTTTTCAAAAACTTATTTTGAAAATGATATAAAAATGGGGAGATCTAGTATGAAAGAACCATGGATATGGACAACAAATAGGATTGACTTTAGCGGGGAGTGGGTGGGTGGGAAAGGGGAGAGAGGGGAGGGAAAATGGGATGGATGTAATACAACAACAATAAAATTAAAAAAAGAAAAAGAAAAAGGTGAAAATGATATAAAAATGAATAAATGTTTAAAAATTGTATATCACTTTAAGGGTCACAATTCCTAAATGCCCCCTAAAGAAAATGGCTACATAATTCCATGTCTGCTACCTCATAAAGCTAATCATGCCCCCGTCTCACATGATGTATAATACTAGTGGGAAAACCCATAGTAAACCAGTGCTGTCCATTAATCCCAGCGTTGTCACAGAGTCCTGTCTATTGGCCAGTGTGTAACCAGCTTTCTCTTATCCTTGTCAACAAACACGTGCAGGTGTGGTGTGGCGCTGGATGCGTGGATGCTGCCACTGGATGAGGAAGTCTTTTCCAAGTTCTCTCAGCCCCTCTTCTTTATCAACTCTGAACGGTTCCAATATCCTACCAATATCATAAAAATGAAAAAATGCTACTCACCTGGTAAAGAAAGAAAAATGATTACGATCAGGTAATAGAAACAGATGTATTTCAGCATCTGAAACAGACCTTTGAAGTTTGGATAAACAGCAACAGATACCAGCTCTCGAAGGATTATTAAGTTTGGTGTTTAGATTTCTGATAAGCAAGAATATTAGAAAAGCTTGGGTTTTCTAAAAGTGCACTTAAGCTTACTCTTCTTAAAATGCAAATGTTTTGAGTAGCGTTACTAGATGTAGCTTATACACTGATAACCAGAGTTTGCAGTAGGATCCATGCTATTTTCATGTAAACACGAGGACAGAAAACACATTTCCGGGGCTGGGGCAGGGGGAAGTATTCCATCATCGGGCTAGGGTAAGGAGCTCTTTAGAAAAAAAGTCAGCTCACCTGTTGAGACTGGCAATATGTTTACTTATTTGGAAAGAATATGAATTTATAAATTCCCCCAAACTCTAATGAGGTCCCATTGAGTGTTGTTAATATGCTTATGCAATGGACATGAACAAGAAATCCTGGTAGGGTTTTGAACTCACAAGGGGATGTTAGAAAAAGCAAAGACAGTGCTCATTTCCTATCTGAAACCTGGTTTCTTGCCAAGGGGAAAAGAAGGGACAGTAGGAAGGAAATGCATAGTATAAGTAATAAAGACTTTGAGGTCAGAGAACAGAGAGAGAGAGAGAGGTCTTCCAACTGAGGTGGTCAGAAAAGGCTGCTGGGAGGGAAGAGATTGGAGTGGAACTGGGTCTTAAAGGTTAGAGAGACTTTAGATAGATGATGATGAAAGGTCTAGATACGGCAGGGACTTCGATTTAGTTTATGTGTACGTGCAAGTCTAATTCTGAAAGAGATACAGCACAGAACACTTAACTTTTCCTCCATCCTACTTCCTTACTAGCCTTTCCTTTTCTTCCCGTTTCTGCTAGAGACCCTGAAAGAATCACTTATATTGGATATTCTATGTTCTTACTTCCAATTACTTTTGACCCCTGTGGTCTAGCTTCCTGAACACCCACCTGTGTGCTGAACCTGGTCCTGCTGAGGCTAGGAAAGGCTCAGCAGCCTAATTTGCAGCCTCAGCCTTTCTCTCTGAATCCATTTCACATTGTTGACAACCCTTATGTCTCCTTCCCCTGGCTGTCGCAGCCCTACTCTTTCCTTCTTCCCCTGTCATTTAGACTGCTCTCTCCCTTCTCCCCCACCCTCTCCTCCTCTGGCCCTTCTTCACTGTTGGTAGCTTCCAGGCTGCTATTCTGAGCTCTCTCATGACCCTGTATTTACCTTCTTTATGAGTCTGATTCTCAAGTTTGATTAGAATGTGGAGAAGAGTGAGCAGCTATTAAATGCATCTGTTTAGAATAGAGGTGCCTATAAAGAGCAGCAAAGTGAAAAATTAAACTGCACTGAGAGGGACTGGAAAAAAATGTATTTTAACCTTGGTATTTCTTAGCTTGAGACTGGGAAATCTGGGTAGAGATATCTGGCCACAAATTGGAAATATATAGACTTCATATATTATACAATATACCTTTGGAAACCTTTGGAGTAGTCAAGACTGCAAAGTGAGATAAGGATTGGTCTGAGAACAGAACCTTGAGAGATGCCTACATTTAGGTGAAAGTCAGGTAAAGAAGGAAGTGTGAGAGGCTGGTGAGAAAAGAATGCGAGAAAATCAAGTGTCAAGTGTCCTGGAGGTAATAGAAAATGAGCAATAAAAAAGATAATTGTATTTGATAGTAGGCTGTTGGTGATTTTAAAGTGCAGCGCAGCGATATTGTTAAGGTGCATATAGTTTTTTTTTTTTTTTTTTTTTAATTTCATTATTTTTAGAAGGAGGGGAAGGGAGAGAAGCAGAGAGGAAGAGAGACATCAATGTATGGTTGCTTTTCACCTGCCTCCAGCCACAGACCTGACTGGAGACCTGGTTTGCAACCTGGTTATGTGCCCTGGCTGGGGAATCGAACCTGCGACCTTTGGGTTCGCAGGCCGGCACCTTATCCACTGTGCTACCAGCCAGGGTGCATATAGTTTAAATAATACAAGGAAAAATGTTTTTCTCATCTTCTTAATCCAAGGCTTGAGTCCAAGGTGTTTTGATTAGTGTCAATAGACACAAAGTTAAGTGGTGGTGATTAGGGGACTTCTGGCTCTGAGTTTAACATACGACACATTCTAGCAACTCAAATGGGGGATAGTCTAGTCCCCTGAAACATTGGGCTCACTTCTTCTAAAGAGAGGATGCCAAGCAAAACTGGAATCTTTGAATTCCTTATCTAGAAGGGAGAACAAATTGTGTACTCCAGGTTCCCTAATTGAAGACTCGGTGGCCCTCAAATTCTTACCTAAGGAGATCAAAGCATTAAATCTTATCTCCTCAGTTTTCTGTAAATAAATCGACCAGGACAGTATTTTTCCTGCACCCCAACTAGGAATATAATTTCATCAAATAATGTGATTTGTAAATGTCTCATTTATCTTTCAGGGGTTCAGTCCATCAGAATTTCGCTGACTTCACTTTCGCAACTGGCAAAATATCTGGATACCTATTCACATTAAAAGGAGAAATAGATTCGAATGTAGCTCTTAATCTTACCAGTAAAGCTTCATTAGCATTCTTACAAAAGCATTTAGGTAAGAAACTAATGTTATTTTTTTTCCAAAATAAAACAATTGTAATACAACAATAAATTAATAATTGAGAAATTAGGTACATAAAAAAAAAAAAAGAAAGTAATGTTTTTTTCATGCTATGAACCAGGTGACTCTCAGGACAAAACTGTCTGTCTTAATACAGCACTAGTCTCAGGTTAATCATTTCTGATGGTTTATAATTAAATATAGGAAGTCAGTTTGGAAACAAAAATTTGAGAAATTTTGTAGCATTGTATAGCATACGTGTATATCAGGCAGTAAGTCTACCTGTTAAAAACCTGTCTTCCTGGAACACTGGGGTGGGCTTCCATGCTGAGGATACTGACCATGTGCCTCAGTCCCATCTCATTCAGATGCAGCCACTGAAGCTACTGGGCCCCTGGGCAGCCTCCCTGATTATGCACATTATGTAATTTGTGATGCTATAGTGCCACCTAGAGGCATTCAACTGTTAATGTTCTCAAAAATTGAATGCTTATTATTTATATTTTACAGGACTTCAGAAAGATTTTGATAAATGGGATTATTTGATTGAAGGAGAAGATGATCACCTTATTCCAGGGACCAATATTGACACAACCAAGCAACACAACACTCTGCACAACTCTACAGGAACAGACAAACATAATTTAGGTTAAAAGTGCTTTTCTAAATCATCATCTCTCTTCAGGACAATATGAATTCTCATCTTTGACCTAAAAGTGCTTTTTGAAAAGCCCTATTTTAAAACTATCTGAAAGTGTGTGTGTTGTGTGGCTTTAATGTATTTTCTCAATGAACTCACATTTTAAAATGTAGGCTACACGAGAACAGTGACTGAATATTGGATTAAAAATTTTATTCCTTTATGTGTAAAGAAAGACTGCAATTTATAAAAAACCAAGCCAGCCTTAATTTTACTTTTTTATTAAAATAATCATTTTAGCATCAATTTAATAATTGTTTTTACATTGCTTTAATGGACAAAGATATTAAACAGGCACAATGCCAATGAAAACATGTTGCAAGAACATAACACTCCCTAAAATTATAATAAAAACAGATTTTTATGCCTCATTGTTCTGTTATGAGCAGTAGAATTGGATTTTAGCCACGTAGTGTTCTTGGTAGAATTTGACAGCACTAGCTTTTGCTTTTGTTCATGGTAAGAAAACTTAGATCAAACAGATAGTGAATATGGTGATTAACTGGAGTGTGGACAAGTATAAAAATATTGGAGACAGGGCAAGGGCAGCAGATTAAAGCAGATGAAAGAAACTAGGTAATGTGTTTATATTGTGTTATTGGTTTATCTCTGGTAGATTCTACTTACTAAAGAAAGGTGCATAAGACATGGCAGAGATTCCAGCTACATAACACATTATTCACCCAAAAGCTGGGATAGCAAAGGAAACATTCACAATTACTTTTAATTGCTTTATTTTCCAATTAGTTATATTTAATAATTTTAATTCTATAGGTAGTACTTGAAATATAATATGATAAATGGAAGGAAAAAGATATCTTAAAAACTATGCACTTACATATCCAGGAGTCTCTCTGTTTTCTTGTCTTCCAAGGGGTATACAAACTTAGCCACTGGTTAGATAAGTATGGCCTTGTTCCTATGACTTCTCTACAATTAAGTCTAATTAATAATTAAGCCGGTGTGAACACGGATAATCAGTGCTTGGTAAGCAAGCTTGGTTCACTATAACTATTCTATCCCTGTCCCTTCTGTGTAGTTAATAAGTAACTGTGTTTGGAAATGGCACTTCAGGGCTATCTTAATGTTCTAAGGTGCAAAATCACTCATTTTGAGAAATCTGGTTTCTTCCATCCTATAGCTGTTCAGTTTAAAATTTTAAAACAGAATTAGATTAATCAGCTCAGCATGAAACCAAAAGCTTTGTATAATCTTACTCTGAAGCATCTTCTCTTTCTCTCCAGTAGTTCACAACTATGTCTGCTGCATGTTGTGCCAAACTTGTCCACTCCTTATCTCAGGAGCAAGCCAGATACTTATCTCCCAGTTATGTTTAATGCACAACTCTCCTTTCTGCTTACTGAAATTAGACCCAGCTCTTAAAAGTTCTCAATTCTCACTATCCCCCCACAAGAGTCTGATGATGTTTCCTACGCCTACAACCTCTCCCCACTCTCACATGGCCAACCTCGTTTTAGAAATGGATAACCATTCCAATTGTACTGATGTCCGTTCAATGGCACCTCTTGAAAAGCTTTTGTTGATGCATATGCTGCTACAGAAAGGAGACAATAACTGCTGAAAAAACCCAATGAGTTAAAGTTAAAAAAAAAAAAAAAACACCTAGCATAGTAGGTACTGGGTATCTTTCAGGGAAAAGAGGTGTTTATTGAATGCCTACTCCTTTCCAGCTACTTTACATACATTATTTATAATCTTGAAAATACCATTTTATTATTCCCATTTCACAGATGAAGAAGAGCAAGCAAGGCTCAGAGATGTTATATAACCTACCTAGGTCACATATATAGTTAGCAATATATTACTAAGATGTTTTCCTAAAACGGATCTGAACTTTGTATACTACAACCTGTAGAAAGCCATGTTTTGAAAGCATGGACTTTGTAGTTACATGGGTCCAGTTTGATCAAGCTTCTGTCTCTTTGACCTTGGGCAAGTTATTTAACCTCTCTAAAAAGGTTTCAATGTTTTCACCTATAAAATATGGATAATATTAATATGCAGCTTAAATTCAAGGATTAAATATGAAAATATATTTAAAGTATCAACTGAGTGACTAAACATAGAACTAGCAGTTAATATTGCCATGTTTCCCCCAATTGCAGAATTGTAGTTCCATTACCATTCCAAAATTCGATTTCCTTTTTAATGAAATGAGACCACTACACCTTTAAGGATAAACTTTATTCAAATGTTGTATCACATTAGAATACTTTCAAATTCAAATAGAATATTAGTCAAAACATTCAACTAGACAAAAAGGACAAAGTTTCAGAAACAAAACAAAAATTCTGAAGGAGTTACAAAACCAACATCCTAAGTAGCTTTGTATAATATACTTGTCACAAACCTATAATTTTATATTTTAACTTAAATACTATGTTCAAAAGAAACCAAGATAACTTTTTAAAAATGTGACTTACTGTGTTAGCAAATTGGTTAACAAAATAAAGATCCCCTATCTATATATATTCAGCTATATGACTAAATACACCGCAGAGTCAACTTGAAATCTGTTTTGTTTTCAACACATATCGAAGTGTCCAAAAAGTCACAACTTCTTAGGATTTGTGCTCTCAGTTTGCTCAAATGCTCTGTTGGTCTGGGTGCTGGGCCACTTGTTTAAGGGCAGCTTCTGACTGGCCACATCCAGGGATCCATCACTAAATCTGTGTCACCTCCAGCCCCTGTTTCTGAAACAAGGGAAAAACCTCAAGTTGAGAAAGAAACATTTTTTAAAAAGTCAATTATTTACCCCCAGCAAATTTAATGTCCTCTAAAAATGGGGAAAGGGGACATGTGAGTATTCTAATTACTACAGAGAACAACCTTTACTATAAAAATATTGTCTTTTTCTTTTTAGTATTTTGGTTCTCACACTATTATCAAAGTTTCTCTAAAATATTATGAAATTGGCATATTTTATATTTTGCTAGAATGATGTTAAAAAGGCTGAGGGCCAGTTGATCCAATGTCCCCTTTGAGAAGTGGGTGTTTTTCACATAAAGCCATCAACAACTGATTTCATTCTCAGTTTGCTCAATTCTAAGAACCAATGTGCTATTTCTGAACATGATTGTGCAATAATCAGGAACTTCCAAAGAACTGAACTGTATTCTGTATATAAAACTAAAAATCCTGTAAGAAATTCCAAGAGATCATTTGAACATGAGAGCTAATTCACACTGAGAAAGTCTTTTAAAATATGAATTTAGTCCCTGGTGGGTGGCTCAGTGGAAAGAAGCCGGCAGGGCACATAACCAGGTTGCAAGCCAGGTCTCTAGCTAGGTCCTTAGCTGGAGGCAGGTGAAAGGAAACTATACATGGATGTTTCTCTCCCTTTCTTCCCCTCTCTCTAAAAATAATAAAATCTTTTTTTAATTTAAAAACATACATGAATTTATCAGATTCACGATCTAACTTTCAAGATTAATTCTATCAACAAAACTATTTCCTATGGTATTTCAAGAAATCTTCTTGGTTATTTATTCTGCTGGGCACATTTAGCATTTTTAGCTTAAAGTGTTTTTTTCCCCTTACTACTAACATCCAAGGAACTTGATAAACCATGGTAATGGTACCTTTAAGATTTGGTGATCTGTTTTACAAACAAGTCACTTTGAATGGTGGTATCACCTAATGACACAAAAGAAAGACTGTCCCCTGCTATCTAGACTATAACCTAACAAAAGGAACTTCTGAGTGACAACCAGGTCTTCGTTATAGGCACAAAATATTAAAAGCAGAAAGGGGGCCATAGGCAAACTAGAAAAATGGCAAAAAACAAAACTTAATCCTTTAAAAAAGTGTGACAATCAGATTTTACAGTGAAGAATCACCTCAAGGACATTTTCTATTCTTCAGCAACTCATTTCTCTGGATCATCTCCACTGGAGCATTTAACACAGGGAATAAAGTACCCTTTTCTGATTTTTAGCTCCCAAATCCCCACGGCTAGTATTTGGTGTGTTATTCAAGGGCTGCCATACAAACACATTATCCATGGTGAATCACACAGAGATGCTTTATTAAAGAGTTAATGAAGAAGAATAGCTCTAGATTCTTTTCAATACCTAATAACATCATGTGCATACATAATGTATGTACAGAAATGAATTCATGAGACAGCTTCTTATGGTAAAATAAAATAGCTCTGATTAAAAAAATTCTAAAAAACAAACAGAATCTCAGATCACAGTGGCTTGTTTTATCACATAAAACATAGTCCTCTATAATTCAGTGCCTCACGATATTCACTTTTCAAGGAAAACCAGCTCATTCGTAGACAAGCACCTACATCTAAGAGTTTCTTCAAATTTGAGGAAAGGGCCATTTAAATCTCATTATGAACAAAATGAAAATGTAAAGTCTTATTCATACTAGTTTCTGTGTCTGCTAATCAACTTAAAAGAGTTCATAAAATAATATAAACAGCTACCTCTGGCTTTAATTGTCTTAAATGATTCTCTTCTATTTGGCAGGTATAGGGTAGTTTATCCAAACAGAATCTTATGTATTAGTCTAAAGATTTTTGAAAATTGAAGAATGGAAACCTTCTATTAAATACGGATGCACTATAAGTGAAACAGGCTATTATTTTTGGCAAGTAAACAAACAAAAAAAAAAGGATTAATATAAGATTCAATGATTTTTCATTGGACATCAAATGAGCTAAATGTCCAATACAAGAGAAATGGTTTAATAAATTACTGGCCATTAATGCCATGTCATGTTCATTACCAACCTTTGAGTTTGGGGCCTGGATTGCCCTATTTCTCGTTAGAGGCCTGGAAAAAGATGGCCCTGGCTGCTGGTGGGGAGGAGGGAGTGGGTAGGCAATCCCTTCACTATTTCTGTTTCCTCTCCTGACTTTGTGCTGAGAGCAGCTCCAGTCACTCCAGGGCAGGCCCCTAAAAATCTGAGCTAAGACTCTGCCCTGGAACTGGGAGCACAGCCCTCCATTATCTAATAGTGGAGGGAGGGGATTATTTTTTACTCTCTTCTACCTGCTTTGTTGAAAGCCAGGCAGGCTCCATCCTGTAAAGCTGCAAGGCAGTTCCGAGGGAAAGCCTTGCCAAAAACATGCTTTCCAGCCAGGGGAGCAGAGGAAAGCATTGAGCTGCAGGGGCTGAATATAAGAGGAGCCCTGGAATCTGAAAGTGTAGAGAAAATCTAAGAGGAAAGGAATCAGACAACTTGAACCCCTAATACTACTACATGTGAACCTATATAAGTCCCAAGGTCACTCCTAAATGGAACAGAAGCAATGAAGCATAGCAAAGTATTTAATGTCTGAACTACTATAGAAACCAGACTAACCCTACCGGTTTATGTCCTGGACAGACCCAAACATCACAGCAAAGACTCTGTAAACTAACCTGACACTGGAACCACCAAACACAGAAGGAAAGATAGACCTTGTGGAATGAACCTAACTGGGTTGATTATCTACTAAAACATAAACTTCAAAATTTTCTAAAAGATTTTAACAGGATGCAAAGTCTTGTAACATAATATTTGAAACATTTAGGATATAATACAAAATTATTCAATGTACAGAAAACCAGAAAAAGTTAATCATTTTTCAGGACAATCAGTAGATGCAAACCCTGAGATGACCAGATGTGGGATCCATCAGACACAGATTTTGAAGTGAGAAGTTCATCAAACTCCAAACAGGATAAACTCAAATGCCTAGGCATGGGAAATTGTCCACCTTATGATCTTAAATAAAGAACAAAATATAAAACTAAATGTGGAATGAAATCAACTATGTTCAAAATATGTAAATGATATACTTACAGTCCATACAATCAGAAAAACTATAAAAGAAAATCACATTGATCAATTTGCTTATCTTTGGATGGATGTGTTAAAGGTACTTAACATTTTCTCCTTTTTATCTTTGCTATTTTCCCAGATTTTCTGTTTCAAACATATTTTATGAAGGTCATGGACACCAAACAATTTTTTACTTTTTAATTCCTCAAAATCAAGGAGTAAAACATTAACATCTAGCTTGCCCAAAGGCATATGTGGTATCAAGCCCAGGAACATTGATTTGTTCTTGCTGCTTTTCATTGTTATTACAGTATTAGTATTCTTTTTTCATATCCATTATTCCTAAGCATAATGTCTTTGGAAATAGTCTGTCACTTTCCAAAATAAAGAGAAATGCTCTCATTAATTACTACTTATATAAGCCATACTTCAGATGGACTCTTATCCAAGTTGGGCATGCTACTCCAGACATTCTCAGGGTTCACTGTCTCCTCCACACCATCTGACAGGTTCAAAACCTACCAAAGGGAAAAAAAAATTAATTGGTAGTTTCCAAAAAGTATAACTGATTTTTGTATCCTACCAATCCTTTTAAAAATGAAATACCTTAAAAGGCTATGAAAATGATTTTATTAAATTTCAATATTATGATGCAACTCAATGGTACTTTAGTTCCAAAAAAAATAACATATTGAGCATCCCCAGAGATCAAAGATGGATATAATTTAGACCTCAGGAAGTTCAAAATTTGATGGAGAAACAGACATCTAAGCAGATAATACAATATAATGTAGGAAGTACAGACTTCTGCAGCAGGAGATATAGAACTATAAAGTAAATATAATGATGTTTTCACAGGCAAAGGGGAGAGGGGGAGAAGATGAAGAGATTTAGAAAATAATACAGGCCTGTGAACCCAAAGGTCGCAGGTTTGATTCCCAGCAACATAATCACGTTGCAAGCCAGATCTCCAGCCAGGTCCTTAGCTGGAGGCAGGTGAAAGGCAACCATACATTGATGTTTCTCTCCCTCTCTGTCTCTCTCCCTTCCCCTCTCTCTGTAAATAATAAACAAAATCTTAAAAAAAAAAAAAAAAAAAGAAAGAAAGAAAGAAAGAAAGAAAGAAAATAATACAAGTGAATGCCTTCTGGGAGAGTTAATGGCTAAAGTAAATCTTTTATGTTTTTTAAAAAAAGTTTTTACCTTTATTTTATCATCAATGTTAATACAAATACCCTCAACTCCTGAACACCACCTCTTTTGTCCACCTCTAAGTGGCAGTTAACCAGTTTGGGAAGGGGACAGAATACAGGCAAATAGAACTATATTATTAAATACAGAAGCCTAACAGAATAGTACATATAAAAGAAATCAAGCAGTTTGAGTTCATCTGATATAAGGAAACACAAAGGAGTAAAACCCAAGGCTGGAGAGGTACATTGACACTTAACCCTGGAGACCAGGCCATGTTGATGCTTCTCAAATTTTAATAGCATAAGAATGCACAGTCCTGGTTCTACACGGAGAAGTTCTGAATCTGCCAACCAGAAGTCTACAAGTAACACACTAGTTTTTGATACAAGTGGTTTTCAAATCACTGTAGAAACACAATCAACTGCAAGACCTCAAGAAGCTTTACACACAAGAATGATGTAGTCGAATTGGCAATTGACGAACATCACATTGACAGTGTGAAGAATCAATTGAAGGAAGACTAGAAGAAGTAAACCAATAGAAGGTTATTAGAGTAATCTGGTTTATGAAATGAGGGTCTTTTTTTAAAATAATTTTTTAAAAGATTTTAATTTATTATTTCCATAGAGAGAGGAAGGGAGAAAGGCAGAGAAGGAGAGAAACATCAATGTATGGTTGCCTTTCACTTGCCTCCAGCCACAGAACTGGCTGAAGACCTGGTTATGTGCCCTGGCTGGGAATCGAACCAGCAACCTTTGGGTTCACAGGCCGGTGCCTTATCCACTGTGCTACCAGCCAGGGCTGAAATGAGGGTCTTAACCAAGGCAGTGGCATGAGATATAAAAAGTTTTAACTAACAGATTAGAAGTAGAAAGTGTGGAACTTAGTGACTGACAGGATTTCAGAGGTAAGGGAGATAAAGGAGCCTAAGCTAATTTCTTGCTAGAATGCTTATCTTTAAACTTTTTAAATGATTTTTGCACTGTATCCAAATATGAAGGGGAATGAACAGGTAAACCTCTGTTCAACTGTGTTTTCTCATCTGATAAAATTTCCTTAACAGTCGGCAGGAACATCTTGAAATAAGGTACTTCAACTTGACTCACCCTCGTGCCTTCTTCAACTATTTCCAGAATCTCACATTCAGACCACGTGTTTCTTGACCACACAACACATCTGGATCCCACAGTAAATCCTTTCAGAGTGTAGGTGTTCTCTGGTTGAACTGCCAGGTTGAAGAGGGTAAGATTTCATGCATGCCTCTTAATTCCTTAATGTTAGATATGCAAGCAAAGCATTTTCCTAATCTGCCCTTACTACTCCTATAGAATCAGTATCATCTATAGTACAAAATGTTCTAAGCCTGTTATCTTTCCTCAATTTTATTTTAATTTATTTATTTATTAAGATTTTATTCATTATTTTTAGAAAGAAGGGCAGGGAGGGAGGGAGAAAAGGAGAGAAACATCAATGTATGGTTGCCTTTCACCTGCCTTCAGCTAGGACCTGGCTTGCAACCTGGTTATGTGCCCTGACTGGGAATCGAAAAAGCGACCTTTGGGTTCGCAGGCCAGGGCCAATCTACTAAGCCACTAGCCAGGCTTCTCAATTTTATTTTAAATTCTTCCAGGGTTCCCTGACTGTATAATTCTTTACCACTTTCACACACACACATGCAATATGTGTTGTTTTTTAAGGATGTGAGTCTGATTCTAACGTGAAAAATTACTACTAAAAGCCATTTATTATTGTCGCATGTGGTGTGGTCTATGGTTGTTACAACAACCATTTCTATAGCAAAGCAGCATATTGCAAATGAACAATGTTATTACTTATGATTATAAAGTATAATAATGAGGACTAAGAATCTAGTGTAATATTCAAACAAATTACTATGTATCCACAGGATAACAAGCTATGGAATTAAAATATTTTGAAAACATATTAAGAGATTAAAATCCAGCATTGAACAATGTAGATAGAATGATCTTATTTGGCTCTGGCTGGTGGCACAGTGGATTAGGCACCGGCCTGGGAATCCAAAGGTCGCTGGTTCTATTTCCCGGCCAGGGTACATATCTGGGTTGCAAGCCAGGTCTCCAGCCAGATCCGTGGCTGGAGGCAGGTGAAAGGCAACCATACATTGATGTCTCTCTTCTCTTTGCCTCTCTCCCTACCCCTCTCTAAAAATAATGAATAAGATATTTTTTAGAAAAGATCTTTATTTAGTTTTTTGAACTCTCTGTAAATAAATACACACATGCAGGGGAGAAAGGCAACAAACAAGAAGTGTACCATGGTATTAACCATGGTCATTTCTTGGTGTGCAATTATGGCGTTTTTCATTCTCCTTGGTCTATTGTTTTCTCTATTTTGTATAATAGCTCAAAAATAATAATAATAAGTCATTAAAAGTCTAACATTGATTGTAAGAAGCCATTTCATCCAACTTCTAAATCTCATTAAGCAGTCAAGAAAATAGCAGTAATAATAATTTATAGAAAAATTAATGACAGTAAATAAGTCTTCAATATTTACTCCTGGCTGTTAACTTTTTTGGTTAATATAGGCTCCCTAAGTCAAATTTTTTGTTTAAGGGGTTCTAAATGAATGGCAAGGTATATGCATAAAATAAAACAGTTAAATTTGAAAACTACTTAAATGATCCCTATCATAAACTCATGCCTATAATAATGCTTGGCAAAGGAATGCTATGTTTTTCTTTTAAACTTACCAAAACACATAACCTCTTTATTTAAAATATGTTTTGTTTACATTTTAATGTATCTTTTGGGGATCCGTTTTATACATTCTATTTTTAAACACAAAACAACAGCACTTCACCCACTATGTACAGAATTATTTGAGACTGATTTTATAATTTAATTTTCCTATGTTTAAAATACCCTCCAAATATTATTCTCTTTTCAGGTTTTAATGCCCCCACCCCAACTTATTTAACCAACTTATTTAACAATTCCAATAAGAATTTTTTTTTCTTTAAGACAAGTAATTTTGAAAGACAATAAGGTAAACCTAAATGAAAGTGAAAAAAAAATTCATATACCTGAGACATGGTCTGATAAAACACCGTGTTCTCCCCCATCTCTGGACTCTTCTTCAGAGAACAAAGACATCAATGAGGAAATTGTGTCTCTGTCTTTGTATTCTGAAAGTCCTTCTTTACATATATTCATTTCAATCTGTGTTTTGGGATCACAAGTCTTTCCATGTAGATGCAATGGCAACCTATGCTGGTCATCAAAATGTTCCATGAAACATGACTTTCTTGTGTCTTCAGCATACACGGATTCTAGACAGAGCTTGGCTGCAGGCAATTCTAGCTCTGGTTGTTTCTCAGTTTCATAAATGAGGGGAAGTGGCACTGTAAATGGCTCCATGATGGCTTCTGTGTCACAGCCGTGGGGGAGTGGGGCGACGGGAGGCACCAGGCCTGGATCTTCTTTGTCTTCATCCCCGACAAGAGAACACTGTAACTCCGTGGATTCTAGTTCCACCAATTCTTCTGATTCATCATCAGGAGAACGCAGCACCTCAAGCGAATTCAGTTCTAATATCTGCTTTGTTGCACTGGCAAGTGGTGATAATGAGTTTAATCCTGTCATTAGGTATGTATTATCAAACTTTGGACTATCAACCGAATGGCACTCTACTTTCCCCTCCAGTTCCTTGGTGCTAGTTTTCCCTTTGCATGGGCTTTCAAAAGCTTCAAAAATATTATCAGTTTCATCAGGGTCACAAAATTTATTTGGTTTGGTTTCCATTATGTTTAAGTCTTTGTTAGTTCTCTCCAAGAGCTGATTGGTCTGTGGTTCCGCATACAGTGGCCTTTTTTGTCCAGCTTTACTACTTGGTTTCTTGAGTCTAATATCAGGACTGAAGGATCCCAGAGCTCCTTTTAGCTCTTGGTCATATTCTTCATAAGCCAGATCACTGTTACTAATACCAATCTTAGAATATTTTTTCATTTTCTCTTTAATACTTTCACCTTTGCTTTTCAAGTCAACAATTGCTAAAGGGATATCACAAACATCCTTTTTGATTTCTAATATTGTGATTTCCAACACATCTTCCGTTACTTTTTCATAAAAATAGTCATTTCCCTCTTGAGGGCACACACCCTCTGAAATATTAAATCCTGAGAGGCAACATGGAAAGGCTTGCATAGGAACAAGCAAAAGTTTAGAAGGGATGGTCCAGAGTACTTTGGGGTCCACACAGTCTACAATGTTTCCAAAGTCCACAAGCCTGACGGATACATGATAATCATCACAAATAGTGGTGATAAGTGCCCTGTAATAATGCCCGTCTTCTCTATATCTCACTATGCAAGGATCTCCAACATGAGGACACAAGATACAACTCCTCCTATCTGTTACCTGTTCTCCAGCAGTTTGTAATTCTACTTCTAAATACTGAAGCTTCTCGGTATCAGCAAACTGACACCAAAAATATTCAGGTCCATCAATCACAGTGGCATAAGCTCTTACTATTTTCATCTTTGGGTTGTACCAGTTAAGAAATACTGAAGTGTCAATGTTTGTTTTGTTGGGAGACCTTGACAAGGCATCATTCAATATTTGAGCAGAAGATCCTATTTCAGATTGTTCACTGAGGGTATATCTGGTAATCATATCTTCTGCTATGATCCCATGTTCATCAGCGAGAATAACTTCCCATCTGTCTTGAAATTTAACAAATTCACATCTTATTGGAGCCTCATCTGTCCTTTGGGAAAAGTAACACACCATTCCTTTACAGTTTAAAATATTGGGAATCCAAAGTCCCCCTAAGGAGCAGTGGATGCACAGTCTTGGTAACAGTGCATGAATAAGGTCAAGTTTCCCCGTCTTGCTAGTATGAATCACAGAATCATTGCCATAATCTATAAACTGTACAGAAAGAAGGTCATTGGGTTGTTGTTCCTTGACCACAGCACGATACCATAAATTGTCTTCTGGAAAAAGGGCACATATTATATCTCCTTTTTGCAAAGGTGGACCTGCATAACTTTGGGGCCTTGTACTAACATCATTTAACCTCTCCGAAAGCTGATTAAGTTCAGCTTCATCTTCTGTTAGTTGAACATAAAAGTCGGAAAGGTCATTTATATGAGAAACATACACAGTTGTTTTAAAGCCAGGCATTATAGTCTTCTGAGGGAACTCAGAAACTTTTGGAGGCAAATCTTTGTTATATGAATCACCTGTTTTTCTCTCTAGAGGAATGGCTTCTAATTTTATGACTTCCAAACCTGGTGGCTCAGTAACTCTTCCTTCTTTCTTTCCTGTTGTTAATGAAGACACTGCACTATTTTTATTCTCCACATAGTCCTGAAGTTGAGTGACTAAGTTTATCTTTGTTGAACTTTGTGAAAGTTTGAGTTCCTTACATGCTGAGCTGATCTTAGGTTTGTGTGATTCTGCCAAGATCTCCTCTGCTGACTCACTTAAATGTTCTGTTGGTGACAACTTTGTATGATCCTTCTTTACATAAAGGGATTTTGTTGTAGATAGTACTTCACTTTCAGCTTTTTCTCTTTTCCCACTTTTGTAACCAAGTAACGCTAACTTCTCATTAATATTATCATTAATTTGAATACTGCCATCATATAGTTCTAGAATCAATGTTCCATCTGGATCTTTTGCTACAACTATAGCCTTCAATGACTTATCTAAAGTAGTCTCTTGAAACCATGTTGTAATTTCTTCTGGTATATGATCAGGAATATCAGGTAATGAACATTTAACAGCTTGCATGGGTGAACATAAGACATCACATGCATCACTAGGTATTGAAAGCAAATCATTATTTGGAACCACATAAATGTTCCCAAAATCAACAAAGAATACTTTACTTGGGTCTTTTTCTATCATAATCCCCCTATACCAATTTCTATCAGTATACTTGGCAAGGCACAAGGCTCCAGGGATCAACGAAGACATTTTTACATTCAGCAAAGTTTTACTTAATTGTGTAATAGAACATGACAACTGTTCTAAAATATGTGCATTTCTTCCCAATTGGCAATAAAATGTCCAAGGGTTATCAACATATGTTATACACACTGACTCTTCACTTTCAATTTTCACATCATATGTTGAATAGTAGTAAGAACGTAGCTGAAGAGGGTATGCTAGTGGATTTGGAAGTTTTATTTGTCTTGCCAGCCCCCTTTCCACCAAAATATGACTTGCACTCTGAAAGGGTGTGAGCAAATCCACAATATAAAACAGTTCCTCATCACCTGTTGATGCAATTGCAAATATTGTGCATTTTAATTCTAGATTGTCTTTCCATGCATTAATGACAAATTCACTGAAAACTTGTGTTGCCTTTTTACCCCAAGCAAAAGGATTTTGACTGGTTGGTTGAATTAAATTATAAAGACTGCACCTAAAAGCCTGAGCCTTAACTTTGAGAAACTCTTCAGTAATTGAATAAATGTTTTTTGCAGACACCATACCTTTGTCTCCATAATCTACAAATGCTACTTTGACATGCTCTGAAGATTGTGTCCCCCTGATCAAAGCTCTGGACCATTTTCCATTTACTGTTCGCTTTGCCAAACAAGCGGGGGTGGTACCCTGGTAAGGAGTGGGGGCATTCTTGCAATAGTCCTGAATATCACACATGAGACTTTTAAATCCTTGCATGTTCCTGATCAGCTGGCACCAGAAATAGCCAGGGTTTTCAACACAAGACACCTTGACTTCTACCGTACTTCCAACTTTTATCTCTCCTTTACAAGAGGAGCCTGGTTTAATTTCCAAGAAATTCTGTATAACAGGAGAATAAACAGACCCTCTCCTCTCTTTTTCCTGTACAACTAGTCCAGTTGAAAGATTTGTCTCAGTCAAAGCTTCTGAAACAGATGTAGTTTTATCTCCCTGGGCTTTCTGTTCTACTTCTTCCTTCTTGGCAGAAGATACTGTGTTATTCTCAGCACTAACCTGCCCTGGGGAGCAGGCACATCCAGGAATATTTTGCTTTGTTTCAAATTCCTGATACTTGGCATATCCAGCTTGAGCCATCACCTTACTAATGTTTTCTTCCCCTGTTCTTGATTCATCAAGAATCTCAATAACATATTGATTACCCCGCTTGTCAAGGACATGGATGACTAATTCTTTGTGGAGTACAGTTTTTTTAAAAAAGGAAATTGCCTCCTGGCTCCATGTTTCTGCCAAAGGCAAAATATCAGCCAGCGTGCACCTCAGAGCCAATGCTGGTAGCCTTCTAAACTGAGGAAGCAGCATCCTCACGTCATGTCGGTCTACATTTTCTGAATTGCCTCTATCAAGTAGGAATACGTCCACACTTTTGTCATCTAATCGGGTGATCATAGCCCGGTAATAACCATTTTCTTTCCATTTGACACAGCAGAGGCCATCAGGCGTTGGTTTCAAAGCTACACCACTCAGTTTACTGGCTGAGGAATAGAAACTGCACATTTTCCTCATCAACTTGCAGAAGGTGCCACTGTGTTTCCTCAACCCAATCCAAAACTCGGAAGGATTTTTAACAAACTCTACCTGGGCATCATAGAAGGCATTCATCTTTAAACTGATAGAGCTTAAGGCTGGGAGTAAACGCTCTTCCTCAGCAGGGGACTGACAGTGAAGGGCTGTTTCTGGTTCCTCCCCCTCCTCTTTCTCCTCTGTTCCCTGGCTCTGAAGGAACTGCTCAGCCAAACAACAGGACTGTACGCCGAATACACAGTTAAGATTAATACCATCTTCTCCATACAGGGTGACATAATACACATGCTCAAACGAACAGTAAAATTCAATCTTCGCATTGACTGCTCGGCCCAGGATCAGTGCCTTCAGGTCACCAACCTGTGACCGAGACCAGCCTCTGCCACCGTCCCAGAGACCATACAAAGCACAGGAGTAGGTCACCACAGGCATTCGAAAATATTCAGGCAGCAAGTAGCGCAGGCTGCTACAACTCACTAACTCCTTCCTGCCGAAGTCTATGTGGAGCACCTGGGCACAACGCTGGGGCCGGAAAGTCTCAAGCAAGAGCGCCCTGTACCACTGTCCATCCAACCCACAGGATGCACACGGAGAGCCCGGCTTGTCAGGGCTCTCCTCCCTGGTGGTGCTGGTGTAGTTCTCATTCCCTGTCCTCGTGGAACCCCGGTATATGTGGGCCATGCTTTCAGAGAGACGGTGAATCTCCTGAGAGAAGCTCCGGAGCTGACAGTGAATGCGGTGGGGATGACACACTTGAGTCACTACCACCGGCTCCGTCACACCCAGCTGCAGCTGCGGGTAGAAGTAATCCAGGCCAGGCTGCTCTTGCTTGGGCTGGGCTTGCTGCAAGACCACGTCCCCGGAGCCCAGGCCAACAGAGGCCGCTGGGAGGTAGCGTTTGAGCAGCGAGCGGAAGAGATTGTGGGGTACCTGCCGCGCCAGGCCCAGCTCCTGCATCCTCTGGAACAGAGAGGGCACCTCCAGAAAGACTAGGCGGTGGGGGAGGAGCACGTCTAGGACCCGCCCCTGCAACTCCTTGCCCTGCAGTTTGCTGAGGAAGTCCGAGGCGCTGGCGGACCAATACTGGGACTCGCCCCCGCCGACACCGGCGGGCACCAGGCCGGCCAGCACGCAGCCCAGCACCTCCGAGGGCAGGTGGAAGAACTCGCTGCGCCCGGGCACCAGCGAGCCGGCGTCGGCCGTGATGGTGCGGCCTTCGTCTAGCAGGAAGATGCGGCTCTCCGGGCCCTGGCGGCTGACCACGCGGCCGCGGTACCACAGCAGCCCCACCTGCACCAGGCACAGCTCGCCCGGCAAAGCCGCGGCGCCGCCCAGCGCCCACAGTCCGCGCGTGGCCGCAGCTTTCTGGATCTCCCCGCTCAGCCGCAGGTACTCATCCCGCCGCTCACCCACCAGCCCCCACAGCTGCACGGGGATCATCTCAGAATGCACGTCCACGAAGGTCACCCGCAGGACCAGCGAGGACCCGGGCGTCGGCAGCCCGGGCGTGGAGCCCATCTCTGCGGCCCAGCGGGGCCACCGTCTTCTGAGCGGTCGGGGGAGTGTCAGGTCCGAGAAACCTCCCGCGCCGCTGGAAGCTGTGCCCCAGAATCAGGACAGAAGGAGTGGGAAGACTCCCGAGGCGAGACGGCCTCGGCTGAGACCCGCGGGCTGCCCAACCGCCCACGGCTGAGACTGCGGTTGCGCGGCCGCGCAGGCACTTCCTGCGCGCGGCGCCCCGCTTCCGGCCGCGGGCAGCAGAGCGCGCCTGGCGGGAAGGTGGAAGGCAACCACTACCTGGAGTAGGCCGAAGGTGGCGTGAGGCCATAAGGGAGTTCGAGGCCGTTTGGGGGGAGTTGGGGGAGGTGGTGGGGAGCGGCAGGTGGCAGGGGTGGGATCCACCCTGCCTTCCACCCTGGAGGTCGCAGTGTGAAGGCCCAGCCAGGGCTGTGGGGAGGCCCAGGCCAGAAAGTTGCTTCCTCTGCGGCTGTCCAGCTAATGCTGATGATCCTCGTGAGCCCGGCTCCAGGCTCGCCAGTGGGGACAAGGCCAGGAGAGATGATGCGCTAACCGCACCTGCGGCGCCTGGGCGTTAGGACCGAACTCTTAGGCCCCCAGGGACTTCCAGGCTGACTGGAGCCAATGCACTTGTCACCCACAGGGGACAGGCTTTGCTATGACCCCGAGCAAGTTGCTAACTCTCTCTTTTATGAACCTGTTTGATCACCTGAATTGTTACAAGACTACGTATACGGAGACCTAAATGCTTCTTTCCCCATCGTTACCTGGTGGGAATTTCTTAGCTGTTTTGTTTGCCTAACTGTGGCACCCTAACTTTTCAGGCATTTATTCTTCATTTACTCCCAGAGGTAGGACAGAACTGGGTTCATAAAAGGAGGTCAAGAAGAATGGAAGAAATATGACTTAAAATTCTTGCCGTGTCTACTGAGGCAGAGGGTCTCTTGGCTGGACTCTTTTATTCTTCATCCCTGACCTAAATCTTAACCAAGGGAACCCTTGGAAGACTCCCATTTGTGAAGGAGGGAGTGACAAGGAGACGTGCAGGCACCGTGACTACTCCCAGAAGTATGCCTGCATTAGATTTCTATTTGCGAAGTTAGACAGTCACCTTGGTTTCCCCTGGTCTCACACTTTTCCATTTCACTCTTTCATATTGTGAAGTATCATCAGATACAATATAGCTAAAATCAAGGCAGTCTTCCATATAACCCTAGGTAAACCCTGTAAATCTCAATGTCTTCAATCTATCCAAATTAGGGGCTACCAATTGCTTTAAAAGCCTCCTGGGCTTGCTTCACACTTTCACTTTGTGTTGCAATTTGTCATCCCCACCAGTTTAAAAGCTCATTTCAAAGAGAAGTGTTTCTTGCATTCTTGGAATCTACCCTGGGGCTAAGGCAATAAAGACTACCAGAATGAATAAATGAATTTGATTTTGCTGAAAAGTGAGACTTTTGCCCATAAACTCATCCTTGAAAATTCAATTGTTTTCAAATTTATTCTAATTCAAGTCTCAATCACGGTGTAAGAAAAACTGGTGACTCAGTGGATAGGTGCCATCCTGGGAACCCAAAGGTTGCTGGTTTGATTCCCAGCCAGGGCACATAACCAGGTTGCAAGCCAGGTCTCCAGCCAGATCCATAGCTGGAGGCAGGTGAAAGGCAACCATACATTGATGTCTCTCTCCCTCTCTGCCTCCCTCCCTTCCCCTCTCTTAAAAAAAACTATAAATAAATCTTTAAAAATAAAAATATTTTATTTAAAGACATCTAGCAGGATTGAGCTGAAGTAGCTCTTCTTCGTGACTCACCTCTATTATTTTACCTATCATGTCCTGCAATTGTTTACTATTTTTCCTTTCCACTACAGTGTTACCTTCTTGAAAGCAGGAACGCTTCTCATTTGTTTTTATACTCTCAGTGCCTAGCACAATGCTGGACTTTCAGTCAGCACACAATAAATATTCAACAAAGGATTAAGTAGATAGTCTGGCACTATGTCCTTTACAGTGGAAGGAAGGAATTTATTATAAAATGATCTTAAATATCATTTGGGATTGTTTGATTATCACAAGGAGTAATGGAGGTTTCAATTAATCCTCTTATTCAACTTAAACAGTATAACTGAACTCTTGCAGAGATCATATAGGGTTGTAGAGCCAGTAGGTGACTTCTGTTTTCTATATAACTTGTCCCCATCTCCTTCCATGGCTGAAGGCCTTTAATCCTGGATATCAAGATGTATCACGTGGCCACAATGGGCTAATTAGAGCCCTTCCTATCCATTCTCCCAAATATTTCCAATGCCCCATCTCTTCTATGTCTGAAGTAGGTAATCTTACTTTGCTCTGTCTTCCTTTGCTTCTGGACAGAGAACTCAGGTTACTCCCTTCTGGGAACCAGCTCCCTGCTGCTCTGAACATGGCAGGCTGGCACCAGGCCTGGGAAAGTGGAGGAGGTCTGCTGGTCCAAAGTGGGGGAGGTCTGCCAGTCCAAGTGTTGCAGAGGCACACTCATATGGGTGAAGGAGACAGCCAGAACAGGCCCAGAAAAACAACCAGGAAAAAAAATGTCATCATGCCAGCTATCCACCACAAAAACAAAGAAATGGAGCAGTCCATACAGAATGGATAGGAAGAACCCCTTTTGGAAGGGCAGGGGGGCAAAGGCCACAAGCCAGCAGGAAATAATAGATGGGAAGAGGCTCACTGACTAGCCCTTAACTGCCCATACCCAATAGGCAAATCTAGGATGCAATCGCTGGAGACAGAGATGATATGGAAATATTATGGAGGTGATGAGAGAAATCAGGAGAAAACATTGGGAGTTGCAGTTGAGGAATTGCTTGCATAGCATTATGGGGGGTCACTAATCACCATGACCGTCATGATAAATTTTGTCTTATGATTAGATTCCTGTCATTTTCTATAAAATTAATACTGTGACTCCCACTGTTTTGTTTTTACCTTGCATTTCCTGATAGGCCTTTACTGATCTGTTTGCAGTGACCTGTATGTGATATCCGTGTGTCAAGTGGGTTCTGTGTTAGCAGCTTCTAATTGGTGATTGCCTAAGCACGCAAGTTTCTGTCGACAGTAATTTCACCTATTCACATGGAAAAATATTAATAAAGCAACTAAACAGCAAAAGAGATTTAAAAATAAGTAAAATATAAAACCTCAGACTATTGCAGATTATGTGAAGATGACGCTTTGGCTACATGTTTCCCATATTTTATTAAGCAAAATATCTTGAATTCCATAAAAGATTAAAAAAAGTTCCCTCCTATTAGGTTTCAGAGGCCCCTGGCTTCAGAAATGGTGAGAATGAGAATAATCTTATTCCAATACAAATATTTAAGGATTAAAAGAGAAAAAGGTGAGGGATGGAATGTGTCTGAAAGGTATAGGAATCCTATCTTAAGAGTTATTTCAATAATTTATATAAAAGCAAGATGAAAGGAAATTGGGGAAAATGAGTGCTATTGTATTCCATGCTCTCTTAGACCTCTCCTTTAATAGAGAACACTAAGCAGAAACACAGTACACTTCAAATTCATGTTTCCACACCACTGGTTAGCCCTATTTCAAGATGCTTACTTAGGAAATTACTCAATATATTTTTAATTACTTCAGTAAGAATACTCTGTATAGAAAGTGAGGAGACAATCTACGATAAAGTATCTACAAGCCACTTCTGACAAAGGGCTTGTCTCTAAAATGTAAAATACTTTCAAAACTCAACAGTAAAAAATAGCCAATTTTAAAATGGGCAAAAGATTTGAAGAGACACTTCACTGAAGAGGACATACAGATAGCAAACATGAAACCATGTTCAACATATTAGCCATCAGGAAAAACCAGAACTACAATCATATATTACTACAAACCTATGCTAATGAAAGGGAAATAGTGATACTGTTAACCTGGACCAGAATGTGGAGAGAAACTGGATCACTCATATTGCTGGTGGGAATATTAAATGGTGCAGCCACTTTTAAAAACTAAGTATGTACTTGCCATATGATCTTGCAATTGCAATCTTGGGCATTTATCCCAGAAAAATGAAAACTTATGTTCATATGAAAACTTGTCCAAAAATGTTTATAGCCTTTATTCCTATTAGCCAAAAACTGGAAACAACTCAAATATCCTTCATTGGAAGGTTCTTAAGGGAATTATGCTGATTGAAAAAAAAAATCCCAAATTGCATACTGTACGATTCCATGTATATAATAGTCTTGACTTAACAAAAGTATAGGCAGAGAGAACAGATAAGTAGGTGTCAGGAGTTAAGGATGAGAGAGATGAGTGTCTACAAAAGAGAGCAGCATGAGGGAGCCCTGTTCTGCATCTTGAATGTGGTGATGGTTACATGAAGCTCACAAAGGTGATAAAATTGCATAGAACTAGACACATACAAGTACAAAACTATGTGCCAAGACTATGACATTATTGGAGCACAATTAGAGTAGAAAGAGCAAGCCAAGGCAAATTATTTATCTACCCTCTTGTTTCCACATCTGGAAAAGTGGGTAAAAGCACACACCATAGAGGGTATCTTGAACCATGAATCAATGTAAGTACAGTTAACACATTGTTTGGCAATTTTACACAAAAGCTAATGCAAATGCAAGCATGAGTTAACTCCTTATTGGTCAACAATGTTTGGGCTTGTACACATGAGGATTTTTGTGACTTAGTTTAACAATATGTTAATTGCATTAAGTAAATGCCTGATATGCAAGAAGACATAGTGGAAAAACAAAGGCTTTAGATTTTGAAAGTCTCTGGTTCTCAACTCAGTGATATAGACAGTTTTTTCATCTATACAAATGGAATTTTACCTAACTTTATTATATTGAAAGATTAAGTGATACACTATAGGTAAAGAACCCACCACAGTAGATATATAATAATTTATAGTTACTAGTAATAATAATTTAAAATTCTTAGTTCTCTTAAAGATTAAAAAAAAACTGAAATTAGATGTTGTACAGTTGGGTTTATTGAGGTATAATTTACATACAGCAATATTCTCCATTTTGAGAAGTTTGATGTTTGACAAATGTACAGTTATACTTTTATATATAGTATGCATTTGTATGCAATGTAAATGCCTGTCACCACAGCTAAAACATAAAAACATTTATTTGCATCATCCAAATGTCAAGTTCTCTCCCTCCCTCCCTTATGGCTCAGTCCCTGGAAATCACAGTCATTTTATAGTTTAACCATTTTCAGAATATCAAGTAGATGGAATCATACAATTTGTAGCTACTGGTGTCTGACTTCCATCATCTAGCTTAATGCCTTAGAATATATCCATGTTGTATCCATGTATCAATAGTTTTATTTTGGGGTAATTTTCCATTGTATAAAGTTTTTTTTTTTCTTTTTAAAAGCTTTTATTTATTATTTTTAGAGAGAGAAGAAAGGAGAGAGGCAGAAAGGGAGAGAAACATCAATGTATGGTTGCCTTCCACCTGCTTCCAGCTATGGACCTGGCTGGAACCCTGGCTTGCAACCTGATTATGTGCCCTGGCTGGGAATCGAACCAGCGACCTTTGGGTTCACAGGCCAGCGCTTATCCACTATGCCACCAGCCAGGGTTTGTATAAAGTTTTTTACAAGATGATTTTCCTGTTATTTCCACTTTTTGTGATTATCAATGTAGCTGCTGTAAACATTCACATATATGTCTTTGTGTAGGCATAAATTTTCATTTCTCATGGGTAAATACTAGGCCTGGGATTGGTAGGTTATATGGTAAATAAAGGGGTGGGACAGAAGTAGGTTTAGTGTTGTTTGTATGGAAATTAATACAATAATAAATAATAATACAAGAACAAACTTTCATAAACTCACAACTATGAACCTAGTTTTGCCCACCTGTGTGTATGTTAATGAAATTATTTTCCAAATGACTGACGTATGAGCTGCTGTGCATCCTCATTGGCACCGGTGTTACCAGTCATTTTCATTTCAGCCACCCTTTTTAAATGGTGTTGCACCTTCTTTATGTGATAATGTGCCATCATGGATCTTCTGTGGTGCCGTATCTCATGAACTCCTTCACCCATTTTAAAGGAATTGTTTGCCTCCTTTGGGGTTATAAGAGTTCTTACATATTCTGGATACAAGTCCTTAGCAGATATGTGTTCTGCATATATTTCCTCTCAGTATATAGTTTGTCATTTCATTTTCTTAGTAGTATCTTGTGAAGAAAATGATTTGTAATTTTGATTAAATCAAATTATTTCCATTTTTTTTTTTTTTTTCTTTTCTGGGTGATAGTTTCTGTGTCCCAAGAAATCTTTACCTAAGCCAAGTTTACAAATCAAAGTTTCCTTCTAGAAGTTTTACAATTTTAGCTCTTGTATTTAAGTATGTGATACATTTTGAATGTTTTTGTGTATGTTGTGAGAGAAGAATCGGTATTTTTGCATATCCAATTGTGTAGAGTGCCATTTGTAGCAAAGAATAAACTCTCCTCATTAAATTACCTTGGCACTTTTGTCAAAAATTAGGTGACCATATGTCAATGGTTACTTCTGAATTAGGTAATATAAATCCTTCAACTTTGTTCTTTTTTGTTAATATTGTTTTGCCTATTCAAGGTCTTTACTTTTCCATATGTACTTTAGAATATAGTACTTTTCAATTTGCACAAAAAGATAACCTGTTGGGATTTTTATTAGGATTGCAGTGTAGAGATCAATTTGAGAATCGACTTCTGAGCTATATTGTTTTTCAAACCATGGACATGGTTCCTCTCCCCATTGTCTTTCCTTTCTCTCAGCAATGTTTTCAGTGAACTCATCTTGTATGTACTTTGTTATATCAATCCCTAAGTTTTTCATGTCTATGTTATTGTAAATGGCATTAAAAAAAATTTAGTTTCCAAATTTTTACTGTTACTGAAATATATTTATTTTTGTATATTGGCCTTCTACTTTGTGACTTTGCAAAGATTCATTGATTATGTTTTTTTTTTTTTTTTAGATTCCTTGTGTACATTTATATCATCTATGAATAAAAAGTTTTATGTCTTCCCTTCCAATATATATGACTTTTATTTATCTTTCTTGCCTCATTGTAATGGCTGAGACCTGCAGTATATTTTGAACAGAAATTGTGAGAATGGTGTTCTTGTCCTGTTCCTTATCCAGGGAGAAAACCCTCAGTCTTTCACCAGTGTGACGTTAGTTATAGGTTTTACTTAGATCTCAATTACCAGGTTGAGAAAGTTCCCTTCTTTGCCTAGTTTGTTGAGAACTTTAATCATGAAAGGATTATTAGATTTCATTGTTTTCACATTTATTGAGATGTGAAAACATCTTTTTCTTTTGTTTGTTAATTAGGTAAATTATATGCATTTTTAAATGTTAAATCAACCTTGTATTCCTGGGATCAATCCCACTTAGATATGATGCATTATCCTTCTTATAATGCTGAATTCAATTTGATAATATATTTTCACATCTATACTCATGCACTTAAAAATTTTTTTATATTTAAAATTGGAGTAAAACATACATAAAACTTACCGTTTTAACCATTTCTAAATATACAGTTCCATGGCATTAAGTATATTCACATTTTTGTGTAACCATCACCATTCACCATCCCCAAGCTGTTTATCATCCTAAACTGAAACTATGTACCCATCAAACACTGACATCTCACTATTCTTTTTGACTACCTCATATAAGTAGAATCATACAATATGTGCCCAATTTGTATCACACTCATTTCACTCAGCATAATGTTTTTAAGATTCATCCATGATGTAGCATGTCTCAGAATGCCCTTTTTTTAAGCCTCAATAATTCCATTGTATATGTATATATATATATATATACCACATCTTGTTTATTCATTTGTCAATGGGCATTTGGGTTGTTTACATCCTTTGGCTATGTGAAAAATCCTGCTATGAACATCAGTGTACAAGTATCTGTTCAAGTCCTTTCTTTCAATTCTTTTGGGTATATACCTAAAAATGGAATTGCTGAATTACATGATAATCCTGTTTAATTTTTTGAGAAACTTCCCATACTGTCTTGTATAGTAGCTGCACCATTTTACACAGTCACCAGCAATACATAAAGGTTCCAATTTCTCTACCTCATCACTAACACTTGCTATTTTCTGTATTTTTACAATAGCCATCCTAATGAAGGTGCAGTGCTTATGGTGCTTATGGATTTTTCCATCTATGTTCACAAGAGACATCAATCTAGTTTTCTTTTTAATAAATGGATGTAAGCCTTTTGGACACTAGTTAAAGAAAACAAATGAGAAGTTAGGGATGTCCCAAGGTTTCCTGGCTGCAGCACTAACTGTGTAGTGGAACAGAGAATCCTGGAGGAAGAGCAGATTTTAAGGGAGGAAGGAAAGAGACATACACATACACACAAATGGCTTAATATTGGGAAATCTGAGTTCACAGGACTGTGGGCCATCCTACTGTATATATAAGTAATGGGCAACTGAGAAAATATTATTAAAGCTTGAGAAATTAGTAATGGCCAGAAACACGGGTAATGGTAACATCTACCATTTACTGGGTCCTTTTATGTGTGTTGGGCATTGCCAGCCTATGTGTCGTAGCTAAAACCACAGAAACATGTGGCTTTTCCTAGAAAGAGAATAAAATCAAGAAGAGGGCCAAGAACAAACCTTTTGAACCCAAATTTAAGGACTGGCAGTAAAGAAATAGCCAATAGAGTCTGAAACATAGTAATAGAAAATTAAGTGACAAGGAGGAATAATATTATGAAACTCAAAGCAGAATGTGGTATCAAAAAAAGAAAGAACTCAATCTCCAATATTAAAGTAATTCCCATTTTATTTTCTTTTTCTATCCATAGCCAGTGACTATGTCCATCATTATAATTAATAGTTAATCCAGCCTATGTACTCAGAGCCAAACTAGACTAAGAGGAGAACTAATTTATTAAAAATTAATAAATACATAATAAGGTATTTTCATCCTTTGTGCTAACACAAATATTTCAGATCTGACATCCTAAATTAACCCAGTTTTTTCAAAAATAATTTTTTTAATCCTCACCTGAGGATATGTTCATTGATTTCTAGAGAGAAAGGGAGACAGAAAAAGGGGGAGGGAGGGAGGGAAGGAGGGAAAAGGGAGGAAAGAGAGAGAAAAGCATAGATGTGAGAGAGAAACATCAATCAGTTGCTTCCTGTACATGCTCCAACTAGGGATCAAACCTGCAGCCTAGGTATGTGCTCTGACTGGGGACAGAACCCTCAACCTTACAGTGACTCAGCTACCTGGCCAGGGCAAGCCAGTTTCTTGTTCACCTGTGAAAAACGAAAGTTAAAGTTTAAAAATCATCTCTAAATTTGTTATCACTTCAACTGAAAAATGCACCAGGATAAAACCACATATCAGGGCAAAACAAAACCATTCATAGCCAGTTTGGTGTCTTAAAGCGTTTATTTTAAAAATTAAAATACTGGACTATATTTACTCACATATATTCCTGTTTGTTATCAGATATTTTCAGCAAACAGACATCGTTAAGCATCTTCATCTGCTTTTGTCAAACCTTCAAAGTGGATCCTGCTGCTGCTGACTCACAGCAGCCTGCTGGGGGCTGAGTATGGGGAGAGAAAAATAATCACACATTCCTCCAAATTCAGAAAAAAATACAACACTTGAGTGGGTAAAATGTGCATTTGCATGGCGTCCATAAAGGCCAAATAGTGATAAAATTTCCATACACTCTAAAATTAATAATGTAAGCTTATCAAGTATTTAACTATAATCCTTCTTTACAATGATAATTACGTGTGCTAACACATGTGATCTTGGGAAAGTGCCGTTAAGCACTTAATATGGTCCACAATATCCTGAAATTGTTACTAACCCAATATTATTCTGAAGAAAACAAATGACTTAATCATGTGTGCATAAATGTTTTTCTCTCTCCACGACCCCAAAGTCTCTGAATTCAGCAAATACCTTCTAATTGGCTTCCATTTGAACTGCATAAGAGAAACAGAGATGTAGCAAATGGCTCTTGCTTGCACGTAGTTCATTTGGTATAGGAAAGTAGACATGCATCCATTTGTAGACACACATCCCCAGTAGGGGAGGCAATGAGAACAGGGAGTGGGGGTTTGACAATGTGTAAGGCCTCAGAGGTCATTCTAGATGTTAATGTTGGCTTTAACCAACAAAAGTGCAAAGAAAGGATGGAGAGAAAGTTAGGTGAAGAGCATAGCCTAAACACTGCATGAAAAGCCGCCAAGAGCACTGCCAGAGAAATCAGTGAGCCATGCATTTAAAAGGAAGTGGAGTGCATGTACGCAGTGAAACGCAAAGGGTAGAAAAATGAAGTCAGGATGAGGGGTTCTTGAATATAGTACTAAGAATTTTAAGTTGTATTGTGTATTTAAAGGGACAATTAAAAGTAAAAATATGGGGAGACCTGCCCCAAGTTGTCTGAGGGCAGATGACTGGTACTCTGTGGATCTGTAGGTGAGACAGGCTAGTCATATAAAGAGTTTGTATTATACTATTTTTTAATCTTATTTTTTAAAGCTTGTATTATACTTTAAGGCCTCAATAACCCTTACCCAATTTTGAAATGTGAGAAAATAATTAAACCTAGGAAAAAACAAATCCAAATATTTTTAATCCTTTTTTTTCTCACATGGCATAAATATAATGGCCCCTTCAAGTATATGCAATTTAAGATTCTAGAGTTCAGTCACTTCATCTTACCAAAACACAGAAATCAAGAGTAGTTAAGAAAACTGACCATAGTTATACTTCATTAGACGTAGAACACTAGATTGGATAAAGATCCTTAGAATCCACACCATCTTTCTTTCACATTACTTGGCATTAAAAATAATAATAATAATAATAATAATAATAATAATAATGTGTTAGGTAATCATTTTTAAAAGTCTAGTTTAATTGGGGAGAAGGGAATGGAATATCCTTACTCCCCCAGTTTTTTTTTAAACCACATGTATTAAACTCAAACATTCTTTCCAATGGAGGTAGTGAAGGGATGAATCTCTTTTCACTAACAAATAAGAAACACAAAATGATTCCAATGATTAATAAATGGTTGTGCTTAAAACTTTGAAAATGACAAAACCTCCTGCTTCCTTTTTTTTAGCAAAGTGAAAGAAATTTCAGCCTAGTCTGATATTCTTAAAATAATGAAGACAAAATTAATTTATTCATGTTGTAACTATAACCTTCTGTTGAGTACCTAGCATCAAAAAAAAAAAAAAAAAAAAAAAATGCTACTAATGAGTAGAGAGTTGTATAAAAACAAGACATAGTCATACCACTAGTCACTTACAATAAAATAAACTTGGACCACTTGATAAAGACACATTATTCCTTACTGAAAGCAAATTTACGAAATGTTATTTTTATTTAGATATATATGCTAATTCATTTAATACTTGTAAAGAACAAATAATTAAAATTATAATTATAATTAAAAATTAGAATTATAATTTTTCAATGAGAAAAAGACATTTGGGAAGAAAAAAATGTGCAGTTAAGCAAAAGAAATTTATATGTTAAGTGTTACCAATACTGAACTGAAGATAAGTACCACATATAGTTGAATGATAATAAGAAAGTGAGACTGAATGGTTAAGTCTTTCAGAGTAGTCACAAAATTACTGAAATTGATATTCTTTTTTTATTTACTGTTGCTTATTTTGGAGAGGAGCAAGGTGATTTCCAGTGGGAAAAAGTAAAGCAAAGTTCCAAAATACATGAATGAATATGGTTTCACTGGAAAAGTATGAATATAAGAGAATACGTGTATTGACTAGACAGAATTTGGGCAGAGTATGGAAGGTATTAATGTTCAGGCTAAAGCATAGTAGCTCCACTCTAAAATTTATGCTAAAGGCAATTCAAGTTAATACATATAAGATTTAAAAATCCATTAAAAAAACTATTAGTTGTAATTAGATTTGTATTTTTATCCTGGCTCTGCTACTAAGTTACTTATAAGCATAAACAGTATTTCTCTGGGCTTTAGTTTCCTAACATGTGAAATGAAAGGGTTTATCTAGATGATCCCAGGGAGTCATTTTTCAAGTTAAAAAAATTCAATTATTCATGTTGAATCCAGTTACCAAGAGAGAGTTCTCAGTACTTCAGCAAAGTTTTCACCCTGAAGTCCCTCAATAATAAAGCTAAATAAATTCATGGTCCAGTTTTCATACAGTTCTTTTGATCCAGTCTTTACTTAATTTTAAATATTATAAAACATTAAAAAAATTCCTCAAGTGGTTCTATCGTAGAGCACTTGGGAATTTACATAATATTATTTTAAATGTATTTAACACTCAATTCATACAGATTGACAACTGTAATGGGAAACTAGAGCACCTACAGATTCCATGCAAAACTGTACAGAAAAACAGTAAGCAACCACAAATTAGTACATCACATTTAAATATGTTTTAAAGTACATTTCCCCTCTTAAATGGCAGTGATTATGTGTTAGTGCAACCATGGAGCACTTGTAGCATCTATTCCATGATAACGGGTCAGCCTCAAGGTCAAGGTCTTTCTTGCATCTGAGTTTTCTGAGTTTTCCTATTTTGACAGTTTTAGTCTCTACCCATAACTGTAGCTATCCATTCAGAAATGCCCACTGTCTGATGCAGGAGGAACAGGTGGAAAAGGGGTGAATCTGAAGAAATAGCCCATCTTTCTAAAATTAGAAAATGCATGTGATTCAGGGATTGGAGTGAGACCTAACTACATGTCATAGGCAGTTTATGATACTTTTTGGCAGGAAGCTTTGTCAAATTGAGTTAAGACTCAGGCTAGAGATAGTTTCAATATGATTTTTGAGTTCTCCCTCTTTCCAGGGCCCTTAGTGTTAGGGAAGAGGAGAGAAGAAAGGTTTGTCAGAATTGGCTGACATAATCTCAGCCTTGCTTTTAAAATGCCACTAAAAGGCTTTGATAACAACTTGCTTTACAAAATAAGATCCACCTGCATTGCAATGAAATATGTTGAATTTTTAATATATTGAAGTTTCTTGAGAAACAAATGCAAGCTGTAATGGGATACATAACAAAGGAAATACTCTGTTTTCATCAAGATCCCAAGTCTGTGGCTGTCAGCAAGTCCTTAGCACTTGGGTGGAGTGCTGGCCAATTAACACAGACTAACTAACAGTGGGGCAGTGACAGAACCAGCATCTTCCCTTCAAATCCAAACATCATAACCACTTGATTTTTTCCCCATCTTTTTGGAAAGAAACAGTACACTCACTGCCTTCAACACTAGGGAAATTCAAAGTGTTTATTCATGAATTTTCATTCACCTCTCTTTAATTCACAGTATTTGCACTTGAACAACAACAGGAAAGTGAATTATCAAATGTCAATGGGAAATACTGATGTAACAGGTTGAATATATTTCTTAATCACTCTGTGTGTACATATGCTTCCCCATTCCTATTGTCTACTTCAGGTCTGAGATGCTGTCTCCCTCTGGTTCTCTAAAGCAGGCTCTTCAGCACAGAATAACATCTCAAAGGTCAGATCTCCCAAGGTAAATAGTCAGGATTGCATTCTTCTTTAGAAAGTGCTCTGCAGGGTCTCAATGGGTGGCTGTGTCTGATCCAACCAGATTGCTTTTGAATACAAAGAGAAGTCAAAGAGAACTTGGGTTTCCAGGGAAAAATAAAGTGCTGCCCCCTATACATCACAGTCACTGAAGAGTAAAGGTGTCTTCCTAAAGAGGTAGAAATAATAGGGGGATGTGTTGCAGATGCCCAAATTTCAATGATACTGAGCACTGTATCTTTAAGGGCTTAAAATGGACTGACTCCACTCATCTCTCTGATTTTTTCATAAGTAAGCCAGAACACCAGTGACCAAGGGGTCTGAAAGATTAACCAAAGAAGTTAGTGCATATTTCAAAGCAATTAAGAATATTCTACATATATGCATACAAATCTTTGAATAAAGAAGTCATTTTGAATCCACCTAGGCTGAAAACAAATATTTTGGTATTTCACCTTTGCAAAGCACTTTATAACTTACGAAGCATTTTCATGTCATGTATTTCTTACAGAACATTTTCAAATCGTACATTCTCTCTGAACAATTTATAATTGATATCCTTTTTTTTTACAGATGAGGATACCAAGGCTTAGCAATCAGATGCATAATAGCATTCCAGAGCTCTGTTTATTGAGATTACTGCCTAAAAGGCTCAGATTCAGCATGCCTCAGTTCCAGGCAGGGCTCCTCTACATGTAGTTTGCAGATGAGGCATGACAAGGAGGCACCTAAGAACTTGAAAGTGAAGATGAAAGATCTTCTGAGAGTTAGGTCACAAAACCTGACCTAATGTATCAAAAAATGGATCTAAATGTTCACGTTAAATAGAGAAGAGCCTCTAGCTCAGAGAGACTTGACTAACAAATTAAGTTATAACTATGTAGAAAAAAATTATATGTAAGGGGATGAGGGTTATTCAACAATAGAAGATATAAATGCTAAAGACACAGGGAAATCACAGTGGAAACATTAGAGGTAATGATTACTAAAAAAATGTCTTTGATCCAATTTTACCTGATGTTCATAGGTGATGGGTAACGTTAATCAGAGGGAAATGCTATTAGAGAAATAAACTTAAACAAATATAGTATAAAATGTATTTGGTTAGAAAGTTTTTAAAATAATATATATGCCAATGTGGTTGAAAATATTAAGCATGTTATATTGGTAGGCAGAGAATTTACTTACTAAAGAGTGGATTTAGACCACATACGGTCAGTTAAGTATATGAAGACATAGACATATGAAGCTATTATCATATTTCTGTAACAATAACAATGAAGTGAACCAAGTGGATCAAGAGCAGAGGTCTTAGTTAAGAATGGACTATTCTCTGGTAATGAGACTTCTTCCTCATGTTAGTGACACAGCAACCAAACTATATGCAAATGAAGTGTAAATTAATAAGGGATTGGGCAAAGCGAGGTCATAATGCCTCCATCTAGTGGAAGGGGATTAGGTTTGAGTTTAGCTGGGTTTGAATAGAAGTTAAAGAGGGAGACCAGAGAGCCAAAAATAAATGGGTAGTGTGTAAATGGAAAACATTGAGCCTCTGTGTAGAAGTGTATGTGGCTAGCACATATTTAGTAGTTTTTTCCTTACTGGCACAGTTGAACCACTGCAGATAATCAGTATACAGGGTGCGCACGATAAATTGGCAAAATTTTAGTTAACTAAACAACATACCACAAAAGTGATATATTTTGAAATAGTTTGTTCTTATATGTAAATACATAAACATAATCATTTAAATTGTTCAAAAATGTCTCCATTTGCTGCAATAATAGACTCAATTCAACTTCAAAATCTTGAGCATGCTTTAATTCATTTTTCTTTATCCATGGACATCATTAATATTTTCCATCTTAGCTTTAACAGCCCATTTATTGGAATGAGGTTGTTTATTAACTTCTCTCCTACAAATGCTCCATACATAATAGTCTAAAGGATTTGCATCTGGTGAACTAGGCAGCCAGATTTCCTTTGACCAGAATTCAGAAACACTGACACTAAGAAAGTCTTGCACCTTTTGGGCATTATGTGCTGGTGCACCATCTTGTTGGAAGATAAAGTGATTTCTATTTGTGACTTGCTTCATCCACAGTACAACTACTTCTCTCAAAACATCAAGGTAAACATCAGCAGTCACCTTCAAGTCTTGTGGAAACAAATGGGGGGTCATGATATCTCCTTCATTGCTGACAACACCTAACACCATCACTGGAGCAGGAAATTTCATTTTCATGACCATTGGGGATTCATTAAGATTCTCACAGAGCCACCTGCTGTTTCTTCTGGTGATTATTTGGTCCTGCTGAAAATTCTTTGCATCAGAGAAGAAAATCAAGAGGGTGTTGTTCTTTGAGATATTTCAATTTTGTTAGCAGTTTCCTTGCTTTTTCAAAGCATCTTTCCTTTGTCTGCTGTGTCATAAACTGGCCTCTTCTAAGAACATACAATCTGTATCTGATCTCTTCAGCAATAATTTTGAGAGCCTCTGCATCCTACATCTGCAGTTCTCTTGATATGAGGCACATTGACTTTCCTGGATCTTCATTGATGATCTCCTGGATTCTATCTATGTCCAGTATCTGGACTTGTGCAACCCTTCTGTATCTTATGTATTTTCCTTGTCGATATGGAGACATCAGGATTAGCATCCTACACCTCCTTCACATTGTCAATTGTACATAAAGGGATGTTATTGAAGTCAGCAATTTCCTTAGCAGTTGGCCCTGCATGCAGTCCAGAATTGATGGTTGCTCTAACGGTGTATTCCTTTGACATGATGGTTGCTCTCAGAATTTAATACTTTATATCTAAAACAATGATGTTAAATCATAACCTTAGAAACATAGTTTTCAAAATTAATAAGAAGCACGTGAAATAAGGAGATGCAAAGTTATTACCACTTTATTGCGTGCACCCTGTATACGAGCCCATGTTTTCTTCTCAGGTCATTCCACTGCCACAATGCTTGGGAAAACAGCAGAGTCCTCCATGCCTATCACTGAGGAGCTGAACACATAAAGGCTCTTAGGATGATATTCTTAAGTGTATAAATAGCTCTTCCTTAGTATTATTCTGTGTTCAGCAAGCAATGTTCTGATTATAACTTGGCTCCCTGTATAGGTTGGATTTAGGAGAGGGCATGCTATACAGAAGAATTCAGCATCTGAATCACTTGCCAAGTATGTTTCTCAATGTGCCCAATGTGCCACTGCAATTTGCTCAATGATTTCAATGGGTTCAGCTGGAGTGAACCTGTATTTGCAAAGCCAGTTTCCTTGGAAGTTCTCACTGGTCAGGCTCTAAGGTCAGGGCCATGCCCTGCAGCAAATCATCAAGGCAACATCAGCTTGGTGATCTCTGGTGGTTAACTAGCCTTTCTCTGATAACATCTCTCCTTTATCACTACACTCTTTCTCTTTTCCTTTAAAATTTCTATAACTAGCAGTAGGATCTTTAGACACTGCATTATTTAAGAGCATGGGTTTCGAGCTGAACAGACCTGTAGTCAATTCCTAGCTCTGACACATACTCGTTGTGTGAACCTGAGCAAGTTTCTTACAGTTTGAGCCATGGCTGTCTCATCTGAAAAAGTAAGGATAACACCAATCTGTTTTACTAGATTCTTTAAGACTTAAAAGATGATTAATGCATGTAAAGAGCTTAGCTCAGAGGCTGTTGCATATTAAGTACTCATTTTTTTGTGTTAGCAATATGGTCTCAGTACTTCTTTGCCCTTAGATGTTTTCCCTGCCCCTCACTCCCCAAACCCTGATTTTGTTTTTAATCAATGGTCTTACCCATCCTCATAGTCTCCCACACTGGAAACCTATAGGTACCATTTCCTCTTTCCCTCTCTTACTTTCTAGCTATAATCAGTTACTAAGTCCTGTGGAGTTAACCATAAGTGTCCCAAGACTCTGTCTTCTCTCCATTTCTACAATCATCTGCTGCCTATATGACTGTCAAAACTTCCTTTCTGATATGTTAGCTTTCAACTATCTGATACATTGCTGCCAAAGAAATCTTGCCCCCAAACAAATCTTAGCACATCGCTCCCAAGTTTAAGCAACTTTTTGCTAACTACAGGGTGACACCTGAACTACAAAACCTGGCCAACAAGGCCCTCCTCAGCCAAGTCCATAAGTACATCCCTAGAATCGCTGCCTGCTTCTCCCCTCTGACAACCTGTTCTCTGGCCACACTGAATTTCCTGCAGTTATCCAACATCAGGTCCACACATGGCTTGATGGCCATGTTGCTCCCTCACACTTTTCTTGACAAATACATACTGATTCTACACAGCTCTGACCTGGTATCACCTCTGTGATGTCTTTCATGACCTCCTAAATTGTTAAAACCATCTTTACCCCACTGTTCAGTGTTCTGTTCATACCACTGACAAAGCACTAATATAACCTCCTTAACAAGACTGTCCTTTGCAGCCAGACAGACTGGGTTTGATGCCCTGGCTCCACTAGTTAACCACCTACCCTGACCAAATTATCTAGACTCTTTTAGAGTTTCTGTTTCCTTCTCTATAAAAGAGATATGACAGCAACTTAATAGATTGTTGGGAGAATGCCATAAGTTAAACGATAGAAATGATTAGCATAGTGTTGGCCATATACCAAGTGATTTGGTAATATTAGCCTTGCTATTTCTGGAATTTTAAATACTTAGATATCTATCTTCTCCATTACACTGTAAGCTCTTCTAGTACAAAAAATAACCATCTTATTCCTTAGTGTTACCAGCACTCATAATAGTGCCTGGTTCATACAGGCCAAATCGAAATCTTCCTTCCCAGTAAGAAATCCAGATTTAAGACCATTTCAAGGTAGAACCCAGACAGTCAAATGTTTTATAATTTGGGTATGGCTCTTGCAATTAATTTCATGTTAATGGAGAGATACTTACTATCCCTTGGTGGTGTCATTTGTTCCCAAAGATTCAATTACTATCCATATGTGGGTGGTGTACAATTCTAAAGCTTCATCTCTGTATTCCCTCTAAGATCCAGATCAATATATGAAGCTAATCATCAAGATACCTTTTCTTAGATGTCTTACAAGCACCCCAAACTTAACATAACTAAAACTAAACTTGGTGATTTTTCCACAAAACCTTTTCCCCTGCAAAAGATCCCCATTTAAGGAGATTATCTATTACTCAGGGCAGAAATTTGTGAGAGAAGCCTGTCTTCTCCAACTATTTCTCCATCCCATCCAGTCACATTTCTATCTCCTACATATTTTTAAAATCTATCTTCTTTTGTCCCCATTGTTCAGTCTAGTCCAAGCCATCATTATCTTTTATCTATCACTATCCTAGGCTTTTCCAAAATCACTTGGCAGCCAGAATGGTCTTTCTAAAAATGCACATGCCATCCAGGTGGTGTCCCTCACTCTTATGATCATGGGACCCTTCCCTACCTGGTGCCTGCCTCACTCTGGCCTCACCCTGTGCCACATTCCTTTGTGGCCCTGGGCCTTGGCCTACTGGAATTCAGTTCCTTTTATTCATCATGTTCTCTATCCACTCTAATTATTCCCTCTATCTAGAATGTGCTTTTTTGCCTTTTTTTTTTTTTTTTTTAACTAGGCTAAGTACTACTTATTCCTTAATTCTCAACTCAAAATCCATTCTCCAAGGAAGTTTTCTTAATCTTTCAGTCTAGGCTACATTTACTTGGTATATATTTCCACAGCAGCATGCAATTTTCCCCACCACTCATCACTTCTAGTTTCCTATTCAATAAGAAGCTCCAGCATGAGGGCAGGGATTGATACTCTTCTGTCCATCCCAAAGCCTACTCAAGTACAAGGTTTGGCATGGAGTAAGCACTCAGTCAATATTATATTGTGGAGCCCTGGCTGGTGGCACAGTGGATATGGTGCTGGCCTGCGAACCCAAAGGTCGCTGGTTTGATTCCCAGCCAGGGCAATGTAACTAGGTTGCAAGCCAGGTCTCTAGCCAGGTCCGTAGCTGGAGGCAGGTGAAAGGCAACCATACATTGATGTTTCTCTCCCTCTCTCCCTCTCTCCCTTCTCCTCTCTCTGAAAGGTAATAAATAAAATATTTTTTTAAAAATTACGTTGTGTAAAGTACTGATTGTTCGAATTTCTAATCCCATAAATCATTCTTTTAAATATTTTCTAACTTACAAAACATTTGAGTATTTTGTTCTTATTATGTTTTTATTTTCTTTAATAAGTGTATCTACTTCTACATATTGGTTTACTTCAGTAAAGAATAACATATAAACCAAAGAAAAACAACATAATGCTTTCTTACTAAGCAGAGCTTTGTGGAAATAAGTATTAATGGGTGATGCAACACTTGCCATCAAAGTAACAACATTTGTTCACAAGAGTAGCATTTTCATAGAAATTATCTCTAGTGTTGAATCAGTATACCTATTCAAAACTACCATATTTTGGCTAAATAGCCTACTAAAGGCTTTACATTGCAGAAGAATTTATCCACTGGCTTTATAACAACAGAGTATCAACCAATTGATTTCTGGATGTAACTAAATTATTTTACTTTCATTTACCAAAGAAAGACATAGAGCTCTGAAAAGAGGTTGAACAAAACAAAAAGAAATATAAAATAGAAAGAATGAACTGTGTTTTAGGGGCAAGGCCATGCCAAAAAGCAGAGGAGGAAAGGGAAACTATAGATGACAAGTAATTTAAGTACAAAGAAAACAAAACAAAACAAAAAACAAAAACAGAAGGAAAGACCTGACTTTACCATTCTCAGCCAAGATGGTAAAAAGCCTTTATAGAGACTCATGAATCCTTCTCCTTGCACAGCCTGAACCAAGCAGTCAGTTGATGATTTATACAGTAGTCCCCTAAAAAGAAAACAAGACAATTTTGTTAAATTCTTTGTGTAAATACATGTTATATAAATAAAATATAAATTAAATATAGTCTAAGGAAACTTACTATAAGCTAAATATTTTTTGCTAGTTTAGAATATTTTTGGTTCTGTATATAGTAAGTCCTCACTTAATGTCATCAATAGGTTCTGTGATTTCAAGTAAAATGATGTATAACAAAACCAACTTTACCATAGACTAATTGACAGAAACAAGAATTAAATTCCTATGGCACCTACCTCATCAATGTTATGAGGAAACAACACTGAACAAAATGACATTATTTGAGGACTTGCTGTACATAGATCATCTCTTTTGAGTTTAAAGGTATTTTCAAGGCTAACTCTTCTGATTCATCCCACCCTGGGTCTTATATTTAGAATTCACTCTACCTGATTTCTTCCACAGAGAACATACTGTTTTATATCAAAGCAAATTCTCCATGTTACCTGCAAGTCATAAGCTTCTGAAGAAAGTACTCTGTAAATTCTCAGCAGAGTATGTTTTCAAAACCTCCTTAAAAACAATAAAGTCACAATAAATATCTTGTGTCTAAATAATATGATTGTTAAGTTAGCTTATTTCCCCAAATGTACAGTACTTTTTCATCAAAGAGCAAGTAATTGCATTGAACCAATTTCCTGGTTAAACACACAAACACACAAATGCATTTCCATCAAGAATAAATAAAGGTGACATATTTAAAGAACAATGTCATTATAGACATTCAGACAAATGAATACTGAAGACTTTCTATCTACCTTCCTTGCTTATCTCGTGGTTGATTCATTATTCGGCTTTTGATGACATCAGCTGGTGTTCCCAGGACAGAAGCTACCAGTCCAGAACATAAACTATAAATACAAATAAATGAAATTGAATGATAATATGTAGCAGTTTCCGAATTTTAAGAAAAGGGAATTTAATATTTAGAAAGAAAAAAATACTAGGTAAACTACTATAATATTCTTCACGATGCTCTTTTAGCTTAAAATCAATGCTAAATTCATTAAAGAGATAGAAGAAGAGAAAAACAGAGGAATGTTAGTCAACTATACATTAACATCTAGTGGGGGCGGGGTAAGTATTCTTCTAGACAGTGAACAAGACAGATGAAACCCTGCCCTCCAGGTACTTACACTCTACTTGGAGAGAGACAGAGGAGAAATAATTTCAGATGCTGATAAATGCCATGAAAAAAAAAAAGGTAACTAGCTGGCAACAGAGAAGGAAGTATCTACGTGACAACCTGGAGGAAGAATGTTATAAGCAGAAGGAAGAAAACAGTAGAAGCCCGGAGTCAGGAATGTTCTTGGTGCATTTGAGATAGGAAGCAGCCAACGTGGCTGCAGCATCGTGAAGGAGAGTCCAGCCAGATGAAAGACTAAAGAAGCTGGCAGAGCTCAGTCCATGAAGGCTATTTAAGGGGTAGGATTTTATTTTAGGCATTCTCTTTACCCATTATTCCCAAAGTTGGCAGCTAAGTCCTTAGACAGACTGTGATAGTGGGAGCCTGCAGAAAAGCTTATGTTTAGCTAATGAAAAGCTAGAAAGGAAAATGGTGTAAAACTTTTATGTCCTTCTGGCACATCAAATACCTGCCAAAGATAAGGACCAATGAAATCTTTTGAAGTATTAAGGCTCTCTGGTAGGAAAGTTGAAGCTGCAGGAAGAATCTTCCTACGTTCCTTTACTCTAAACTGCTATAGCAGAAAGTACCCAGACTCTTTCTACCTGTTTCAGAATTTAAAATTAAAAAAAAAAAAAAATCACTTATGATTCCAGAGAAGGAACACATATGACCTATGTGGAAAAAACTTATTATTTGGCCATATGTAGTCTCATAATGCAGGCTACTATTCTTTTCATGTCTTTGTTTGTTCAGATTCTTTGAAACTCAAAGTTTAGTATCAGTGACTTTAATATACCTTCATATTTTCACACAGAAATGTCTCAATTACCATAAAATTCATCCAAGTTCTAAAACTATGTACTAAAAACAGAACACAAAACTAATCAAGAAGTAAGGAAGAGGAAAGAAATAGGGTAAAAACAAATATACAGCTTCCTTCTCTGCCCAAGACCAGAAGGAAACACTACATTTTTACTTGTTCAGTTGCTTCAGAGAGGCTGGGTGTTAGCTCAGCTACACATTAGTGGCAAGAGTGGTCTGAGTGGCAAGCATGGTAACTACTTCTAACAGTGTTGTTAATATCAATATACTCTATTTTAAAAACCTGGGAAGCCCTATGAAATTGGTTATTAGAGGATTTTTTTCCCAGCACACTAACCATATCAAGGATCTCCTTCAGCAACAGGCAAGAAGCCACCTTAACATGCAACCGTTAATGGCCTTATCCTCTTCTTATCAAACTCTTTATGATCACAGTACAATCTGGCTAGACTTCTTTAAAAAATAAATATGAAAAGAGAGCAAATAATATATTTAAAAGGCCTCATTAAGACTGCATCTAGAGTCAAAGTAAGATGATAGAGCCATCAATTTTGCCAAGCTACTTGTACTGGGCATTGGTACTTTTGCTATTGACCTCCATCACTCCTTGCTAATAATAACCCCAAGTGAGGCCCAGGACACAACTACAGTGATAATGGACAGAGTGTCTTCTGTTCTCTCCAGGAGACCAATGGCTATCTATAAGACTAGTTAAAGTATTCCATCAGCACTGAGTCAGAATCAATAGTACTCTTTAAGATCAACCAAATAACCTTGCTCACATAAAATCTTCACACAATGTAGACTGACTTTCTCCCAGTTTTGCTTCTTAATAGCCTCATGATTTTACAAAAAGAGGGCATTATCCTGATCTTTCTGTTCTATACAATTTCCTGACCATTAATTCAACTCCCCATCTTTCCTCTGCTTCCCCTTTTAACATACCTTGCCACTTGCTTTCCCACCTCACTCAAATCCTGGCCATAGTCTTCCACAGTTCCTGCCCTACCCTAGGACTTTTTTACTTACACAACTTTTAAACATTGTGCATAACATACAATTTACCATTTTCACCATGTTTTAAGTATGTAGTTAGTTCAGTGCTTATACCATGTTTATTCTTCTTCATATTAAACTCCATTTCCCTCAGGTGTTGAGGGCTTGTACAAAGCTCTCTGACTGCAGAGCTACAATCCCCTTCAAGCCTCTGTGAGCATTCGTTTTATCCTAGGTGGCAGCAATGGGAACCTTCAGGTCACATAGCACTACTGACCTACTTAAACTGGAGTCCATGATAAGCAACTTTGGAGCTGACACATACATCACACAGACTCACACCAACCCATTTAAAGACCAGATCCAGTGGGTGGAACTCAAAAATAAACCAGATACCAATCATCCCATTTTCTCAAAACTTGAATTAGAGGAATAAAGCTGAGTTATTTCAGATTAGGGCTGGAAATACATACAGCTGGAAATCTTAAATCTTTCCAATATGAGACATATCTGTGAGGCAGATTAGTGTATGTTAAGCAGATTTACTCCTGCTGGGAAATCCATGGATCTTAGGTTAGAGTGTGGGATTTCAAAGACTATTTGGGCAGAAAGTTAAAGTATAAGGAAGATAATATCACTGTGGGACTTTTGAACAGACCTGAAAAACCTGCTCCCACAGTTCATAACATCAGAACAGACAAGCATCTTCAAAGATGAGATAAGTCTCACGATAACTTGACAGGGAGAAATTGGTGAAAAGTCACAGGCAGCGGGCACAACATGCATAAACATAGTGGAGGAAGTACAGTAAGAGTGACTATAGATACAATACATGTTTATATAGACAGAGATAAAAGAGAAAAGACCCCTAAAATCCTCAGTTTTCTATGAAAGAGGAGCCCGGGCTTTTGCTAGAGAAGGAATGGTGTGTGTAGATTGTGAACACACACACCTGGGTGAGAGTTTGGACTGGGAAAGAATAGTGAGCAGAGATGTATAAAACGATTGCCACAGCAACGCTAAAGATAACACTCACTTTAAAGAGGAGGAATAAAGAAACACTACCCTAGGAATATTCAGTTAAGGAGAACCTGAATTAGGAGTCATTTTTATCTGTGTCTATATACCTCTAAATATCACTGGTTTGAAACTACTAATATACGTACTTTGGGATCCTCTAAATAGTATAAAGCATTCCAGAATTGGGAAACAAGATCAGGAGCTAAGTAAATTCACTATAATGAAATCACTCACTCTAATGGGTATTTGAAATTGTGTTGGAAAGAGGTTAAGGGATGTACTACTTCTTCCTGGAATGCTCTTCTTCCTGGGTCTGTCATGAGCCACAACCCTTCAAAATACGCATCTAATTCTATCTCCTTTTTCAAGTCCTTCCAAGTGGTTATTTCTTCTCCCATCTCTGAACTCTACAATAACTAATCATTTTCTTTTAGCATTTACTGTACAGTGTTTTTTACCTTGTTTCTGCCTTGATAAACTTCCTGCGAAGGAGTTGGGCTTACTTTTTGTATTAGGTATAAGGGCCTACACAGTGCCTTTAACATAAAAGATGCTCAAACATATCTGCTCAATTGATTTGGAGAGTCAATCATCAGCCTGAGCCCAGGAAAGCCCCATCAAGGTGCAAATATCTGGGAAAATTTCATCTGAAACATTCTACAGCTTTGTCTTGTCTGACCCATTTAAACTACAACAATCTTGAAGAAGACTGCTCTTTATAAATGTACTATTACCTTTATCTAAGTATGATATTTCTAGAATCCCAATCAAAAGAGAAAAAGTTAGAGTATACGACAAATGTGTATGAAAAGGTGATTTAGAAAAAAAAAAGTCTAAAACTAAAACAACCACTTACCTAGATAAACCATGAGTCATGATATTATCCTCAAGTGGTGTATTCAATACCAAGTAATGTTTCACTGTATCATATGTAGTTAAATCTGGCAATAGGAAGAAAAAGAAGGCTTAAGTATTTATTTATTCAATAGGAATATCTTCTGAATCTTAAAGGTGTAGGGTAGAGAGGAAACCTTAGAAATAATTTGGTCTTATATCCTTATTGTCACAATTTGCTTATTTTTTGAAATCCTTCTCACATATCACCATACAAAAAAGTGAAAATGCCCCAGGGAAATGCTCAATTATGATATTACAACATAAGTCTGTTGTCAATATGTTATTTAAAATAGTAACATTTTTTACTTTCCCTCATGGGAGTATTTATATGGCAATTAGGCTTCTCAGAAGTCAATGAAGTCTCATTACCTCCCATATTCACCAGCGCAGCTCTTTGTATATTGGGCACCCAGCCTGCCCAAAGCCCTCGTACTCCTCCTTCAGCTAAGATTTTTGCAAATGCATGATGCACACCACGAAAACTAAAGGAAAAAAATAATGAAATGTAAAACCTGTATGTATACCTTTGAATAGAATGCAACTGAACAAGTGTTGTCTATAGCTGTTATGCTTTGGAGTAAAATAACATTGTAATTATCCAGAATTGTTAGAAACTAAAGCAACCCATGTTAAGTCTAATTTCCAGATAAACTTAACAGTATTTTACCAAAAAAGGCCAACATTTAATTAAATATTTTAATGGAAATCTTTAGAAATTGTGTCATCCTCTTCTCAGATTTTTTAACAGGTTAAAATTCCTTTCTTGATATTTAATGTGATCAGTGCACATATTAATTATAGGAGGGAACAGTTGCTATCATATTTCTGGGTTCATTTTACTATTTTGCCGGAGACTTGCAAATTTTGTAATTTCATGAAATAACAACTAAAAAAACAATGGTTCTCATAATCTCATAAAAGAAATTATATTTTTAGGCCCCATAGTAGGAAAGACACCCTCATCATAAGAGGTTTCAAAACTAAGTAATTTTTGCTTTATCAAAATTTACAATTTTATTCCTATTTTGCTTATTTTCTTTTTTAAGATTTTATTTATTATTTTCAGAGAGGAGGAAAGGGAGAGAGACATCATTGCATGGTTGCCTTTCATCTGCCTCCAGCTACAGACCTGGAGCCCTGGCTTACAACCTGGTTATGTGCCCTGGCTGGGAGTTGAAACAGCGACCTTTGGGTTCACAGGCTGGCACCTTATCCACTGTTGCTCCAGCCAGGGTCTTATTTTCTTATATACAGATAAGAAATGGTACTAAACCATGAACCAAATCTGAAAACCTCTGGTATAAAATAGAAGCCTGGATTTTATAGTAATACCTGGAGTCATATGCTATCTTGACCACCTACTAGCTGTTACTCCAACTTTACATTCTTTGTCTCACCAAAAAGATAATGATATTGCTATTATGCTACACATGTTGTGCTCACAAATGGTCAATGTAGCTAAAACTTATTAAGCACCAGACTTTTTTACATAAAGTACATTTAATTTCTGAAAACTCCATGATGTATTATTCCAATTCACAACTGAGGAATCTAAGGCTTAGAGAGGTTAATGAACTTGACTAAGGTTATAGAGTTAAAATGTGGTCAAGGCTGGATTTGAATCCCAGGTTGAATGACCTCAAGGTTCATATTCTTTACAATATTAAATGTATTTTTTATTACTGTTGTTCTTTTTAAATGAAAAATTCCAACATTAAAGACAAGAGAGGGGGAAAAATGAGGCAATTAGTTAAATGTTCAGATATTTCTGGATCCCAATAGTTATTTTCTCCATGTATCCAACAAAGGCCATATCTCTTCTCCCTGCTGAGTAATCAGATGTTCCCAGATGACAAAACAGGCCCTGGAGTTCTATACCCTACATGGTGAAATCAAAGTGGTTCCCTTTTCTCCTTTGTGGTGCATGTTCTGTCTCAGCCACCTCATTTTCCCTAGTCAGCTTGGGGAGCAGGGTCAGCCAGGCCCTCCTCAAGGAGGCCCTGAGCCCTCCTTCAGCTCCGGCTCAGCCACTGAACTGCAGTCTTCAGGGGATCAGACCCCTTCACAGGCAGTTCAAGGTGTCCTGCACTTTTCCTCTTTTCTGGGAGGGGTCTATATAGCTGTAAGATTTTGTGACTTTCCTGAAGGAAACTGGCAAATAGTATATTTATAAGTTGTTGAACATGAAGCCCTTGGAAGAAAGGCAGACTTTGAGAACATAGGGCACTGCAATATCACAAAGGCATAATTTTAAAACTTCCTTAAGCTTGCTAAAATGAGGAGGAGCAGGAACTGACTGGTATGGCTCCATGCGTTGGGTGTTGTCCTGCAAACTGAAAGGTCACTGGTTCGATTCTGGGTCAGGGCACATGCCTGGGTTGTGGGCTAGTTCTTCTGTTTGGAAGCATGTGAGAGAGGCCACTGATTGATATTTCTCTCACTCATTCTCCCTCCCTTCCCCTCTCTCTAAAAAAAAATCAAATCTTTAAAGAAAGAAAAATAAAGGGCAGGAGCAGGATTAGACAGGGAAGCAGGAACCATTTGCAAGGTCAACTTTCCTATTTCCTTTCTTTCAGAGGGACAGGGAAGGAACCTAGCCTTTGGCACCTTATGAGCCAGGCAGTCTAACTGTCATGCAAACCTTTTAAGATGTCCCCTTGTAAAGACAGAGAAACAGAGAAGAAAAATGTTAAGTGACTTTCACAACACCAAGCCATGATGGCAACACTGGGATTCACACCGGGGCAAATTTTAATGATCAAACCATTTATATCAAGCTGCCTTGACTGGGAAAAGCAGTACATGTATAATTTGTCTAGTAGAGAACATATGTACCTTGTCATGCAAAGAAAAGATCCATTTTGGCTCTCCTCTTAAAAGAATCAGAATTTAATGTCTTTGCTGAATGTTGAATTACAAAAATGTGTATGGCCATTGGGTAAATGTTCAAAACATGATGGTTGTAGAGGACTGCTTTGTGTGACTTCAGAAACTGCGGCACCTGCATGAGCCAGGCCAGGAAAGCATCTGTAAGCCTTAATTGAAAATCGGAAGCAGGTGGCAGACATGATCTGAAGCCTTCAAAGAGGTGTTTCCATGTGAAAAATCAGGTCTAGAATCAAAATGTAAACCTTGAAGTCTGCTCTGCTTTGTGTATGTTCTGCTCCTAATTAACGGATGTTTGAGTTAAGGCCAGAATGAACTCCTGAACTATGTTTTATCAGTGCTCTGGGGCCAGCGAGTCTGACCATCCTTGACCAGACACTACTGAGTTTTGTAGCTTATCATCCCTAAACAGTGGATGCTTTATGGCAAACACCTGCACCCTTCTTTTTTTTTTAATGTATTAGCCCCAATAAAAGCTACACTGGGAAAAGGGACGGGGTGCACTCTCCATTAAAGAGAGTGACCACCCTTATCTCCCCAGGAACTTTGAGTCTGGGTTAGTTTGTTCAATCCAAAATTGGGGGCTCTGAGGGACGGGGGTCCTCCATCGATGGTGGCAAAGGGGAAAAGAAAAATTGTCAGAGAACTTACCGCAGCGGTTTTCCTTCGAGTTTCCTTTTTCCTTCCATTTGCATCTGAACCTTCACAAGATCAGTTGGGTTGGCTAAAAACTGGCCAACCACACCTGCCATCATCCCTCCAATCACTGATTTCCTAGTTAGAAAGGGGATACATTTCTAAAGGTTACCATTAATTTCACGACTTTTGCAGCGAACAATGCCATGCTGGCACAGCTCCTGCATAAGATTTAAGGCATTTTGAGGAACAGACCCAAACAAATCACAGAGGAGATTGGTGGTTTGTCTGTTTACAGATGGAAAGAATAAAGGACCACAAGGAGTTGAAATTCAAATCTGAAGTTTCAGAGGCTTTACATGGCCTGAAATTCAAAGAAAAGCAGTTGTTGCAGAGATACAAACATCTGAAGTGATAATCTAATTAAAGTTTAATTCTGATCATAGGAGAGTAAAAGCAGCATAGATTTAATTAGTGTAACAAAGGCCAGTAAGTCAAATTTTATGAACCATTATACTATTAGTTTCCAAAACTGAGGAGGGTTTGAAAAATTTTCACTCTCTAAAGACACTGTGTCCCGTGCTCTTCCTTCTCCTCACCCCCCAGGGTCCACAGTGATCAAGTCTTGACTAGTATACTTCCACCTGCTTTGAATCTATCCTCTTCTCCCCATTCCAGCTGCTCCTGTTTTGGGCCAGGGCCCAAACACCTTTTTCTAGGTTACTGCAATAATATCTTGTGGAAATGAGGCTATTTTCTTTCCTTTTACTCTGATATTTAAAGAGGTCAAATGAATGTACAGCAAAATTGGGTCTTAGTCCTGGTCCCCCTCCCAAGGCAGTCACAATTACTAGTTTCTTAGGCCTTTCTAGAGACAATAATTATACATTCACTGAATGCTTATTATGGCAGATACTGTCTTAAGCATTTAAAAAATATATCTAATTCTCACATAAATTCTATGACATTAATACTGCTATTATTTCCTCTTTACAGATGAAGAAACTGGGGCATAAAGCAGCTCGATGACAGCCCTAATCACACAGCTAGTGAGGGTTACTGCCAGGATGGAATCCACTATCTCAATGCAGAACCCACAGTCTTAGGCATTAAGTTACAACTGATAGTCTGTGCACATGCAAAGTTATATGTATAAGTATTTCTTCTTAAAAGCACACATGTAGAATGTCAGGTTGTATACTGTTTTGCCCTTTATTTTATTTTTTTCCTAATATATCTGAAAGCTTATCCCTATTAGTTCATACACGAACTGCCTCATAGCATTCCCTTTTATGGATACACCATAATTCATATTGCCAGCCTAACTTTTGACAAAGAAATTTGAACACATACATGACATTTGACAGATCCTGCCAAACTACTCACACCTACAGGCTCTGAGAGAGCCATTTCTCCCTCATAGCAACAAGCGGAGTATATGTTTTTTTGCTTTGTGAATCTCATTACCATTACCTCCTCTGTAACTGTTATATAATTCTAATTAGTTAGGTATCTGTCTCTTATTACTGTGAGATAGGTGACACCAGGAATGGCTTTTTCAATACTACAACCTCAGTATCAATTCAAGACTGGAATACCATAATCATTCAATAAATACCTGTTGACTAAATAAATTGTCTTATGCCAACGAACACCATGCCAATACACCCTGAGAGTTGACTTCATGGTGAAATATTTCCTTTGACCTTTTTACTTATATTTTCCCCTTCTGGAGGGAATTAGAAAATCACTAATGCTGGGAAAGCAATTAGTATAGCTTAGTACATCATAATTTTTCAAAAACATGGCCAAGAGGTTTTGCTTGGAAGTTAAAATTCTGCTTATGGTAGGGACTTGAATTTTTTTATCCCAGGAAAGATATTATGAATATCTTTATACATTATATAAAACCTAGCTCATTTTTTCAAAGCTGCTAGGTTTCCCTTTATAACTATATAACTTATCTGCTTTCAAATTATTATTTAAATTTTTAAAAATTGCTGTTATCAAGCCCTGGCTGGTATGGCTCAGTGGATCAGCACCGGCCTGTGAACCCAAGGGTCACTGGTTCAATTCCCAGTCAGGGCACATAACCAGGTTGCATGCCAGGTCTCCAGTCAGCTGGAGGCAGGTGAAAAGCAACCATATATTGATGATTCTCTCCCTTTCTTCCTCCTTCCCTGCCCTTCTCTCTAAAAATAATAAAATCTTTTTAAAGTATTAATAAATAATAAAAATACATTTTAAATCGCTGTTATCAATACTGCTAGTTAATATCTGTATGTGCGTCTATATGCACAGGTGCAAATATCTGTAATGATTATAGTCATAAAGAAAGAGTTGCTGAGTCAAAGGATTAAACATTTAAAAATCTTAACAGGTGGTTTATGCTCCAAAAAGTAACTTACATTCCCATTAACAGTTCAATGGCTAAAAGATAGTTTTAATTAATTCCCCCGATTACCTCTAAGTTGAGCATTTTAAAATATTTAATGAACATTTCTAGTTCTTCTTTTGTGAATTGCCTGTTAGTATCCTTTCCCTATTTTTGTGTTCTTTGTATAACTGATTTATAGTTTTATGTATATTATTTATAATAATCTCTATATCTGTTTCTGTTAGACATATTATAAGTGATATGAACTTTAATCATCATCTCTTCTAATTCTATAAAAATGAAAGCCTGATGATAGGTATTATGTATATAGCTGGAAAACTGAAGATATATAGGGTGCGCATGATAAAGTAGCAAAATTTTAGTAAAATAAACAACACACCACAAAAGTTTTATATTTTGAAATACATTTATTCTTATATGTAAATAGAGTCATTATTTTTTAATTGTTAAAAAAAGTGTCCCTTTGCTGCAATAATAGACTCATTTTGACTTCAGAATCTTGAGCATGCTTTTAATTCCCTTTTCTTTATCCATGGACATCTTCATGTTTTCAATCTTAGCTTTAACAGCCTCTTTATTGGAATGAGGTTGTTTATTAACTTCTCTCTCACAAATGCTACATACATAATAGTCTAAAGGATTTGCATCTGGTGAACTGGGCAGCCAGATTGACTAGAATTCAGGAATTTTGACACTGAGAAAGTCTTTCACCTTTTTGGCATTATGTGCTGGTGCACCATCTTGTTGGAAGAGAAAATGACTTGCTTCATTCACAGTACAACCACTTCTCTTAAAACATCAAGGTAAACATCAGCAGTCACCTTCAAGCCTTGTGGAAACAAATGGGGGGTCATTCTTCATTGCTGACAACACCTCACACCATCACTGGAGCAGGAAATTTCATTTTCATGACCATTGGGACTTCATTAAGATTCTCACAGGGCCACCTGTTGTTTCTTCTGGTGACTGTTTGGTCCTGCTGAGAATTCTTTGCATCAGAGAAGAAAATCAGAGGGTTTTCTTCTTTGGGATTTTTCAATTTTGTTAGCAGTTTCTTTGCTTTTTCAAAGTGCCTCTTCTTTGTCTGCTGTGTCAGAAACTGGCCTCTTCTAAAAACGTATGATCTGTATCTGACCTCTTCAGCAATAATCTTGAGAGCCGCTGCATCCAACATTTGCAGTTCTCTTGCTATGGAGCACATTGACTTTCCTGGATCTTCATTGATGATCCTCTGGATTCTGTGTACAATATCTGGACTTGTGCGACCCTTGCGTACCTTAGATGTTTTCCTTGTTGGTGTAGTGACATCAGGATCAGCATCCTATACCTTCACATTGTAAACTGTACATAAAGGGATGTTACTGAAGTCTGCAATTTCCTTAGCAGTTGGCCCTGCACACAGTCCAGAATTGATGGTTGCTCTAACATCGTATTCCTTCAAAATGATGGTTGCTCTCAGAAGTTAATACTTTATATCTGAAACAATGATGTTAAATCATAACCTTAGAAACATAGTTTTTCAAAATTAATAAGAAGCATGTAAAATAAGGAGATGCAAAGTTATCACCAATTGATCCCGCACACCCTGTATAAGGTGAAGTAGTTTGTCCAGGTTCCATGTTGGTAGGTGGGAATTTGAGCCTATCTCTGTTTTATTATAAAGCCCAGGATTTCTCCATAGAAAAAGGAATAAAGAAGATGCTCTTAAACAATTTTTAAATATTAAAACGTTAAATTATATATTTACACACACAATTTTACATACATATAAACATTTGTATGCAATGTATTACAGTAAATGTTCAATTATTTGGATTTATATTGTAGGTATTCATTATTTTAAGTCTGTAATTTGAGACAATTTTTGGTACAAATGCACAATTTTATACAAATTTAATGAATAAAACATTAAAGCCTTAGGAGCAATAGCATATTTTCAGAAAAGAAATTTACCATAGTGGGTAATGCTTATCTTCACTTTTGCCAAACACAACTTCACGGAGATGTTCATACGTGACCATTCGACCTCCAGAGTACACTGTGTAAAAGAGACCACAGAAAAGGTGAATTCAGCTATATGTTTAATAAAAAAAGAGGACATTCTGACTTTGGCCTAGTTAATCTCTCTAGCTGTGTCTTTTTCTCATGCAGCCTATGCTTCTGACACATGGACTTCCAGGTGTTTCTCCACATGTGGCATGTCTTTTTCAGTCTCAGGCCTCCTCACATGCTGCCTGATCTTTAATGAATGGATTCTCCCCTCCCTACTTTGCTGACTTCTCATTATCTTCATACTCAACTCAGAGAACTGCTTTTCCCAGAAGTGCTCTCTGACCTCCAGTGTGCTAGGCTGCTGTGGCATACCTGTCATGTTGATTAGAGGGATTAACTTGATTTTTCCTGCTCATCTTTTCATTAGATCATGAGTGTTTCAAGGCAGGTTTTCATTACTCTATGTGGCCTAGTACAAAGCTTGTTACACAGCGGGTATTTTCATTCAATAAACATGTATCATTTTGTTGGATAATTTATTATAGTACATTACTTTTTCAGTCAAATGGTGAACATATGAAAGTAAGCTTCAATGTAAAGCCATATATTGTGGTCAACAAATATAAATGAAAAGAAGTGAAATTCAAGACAATAATAGTACTCAAGGAGAAAGTATTAAAAAGATGGAAAATAAAAATCATTAAAATCAGTACATGATGTTTATAGAGAATGCTTCTTGATACTTCAAGAAGTTTGATGACATATTTCAAGATACTAGAAAATATACCAAGTACAAAACAAGCGTGCAACAGTCTATATGCATACTTCTGAATAGTTCTTAAAGAATATACTCTAATTTAGTCATCTGAAGAACTAATGTTTTAAAACTAATAAGATGGTAGTTACTACTGGGCAGTTCTATGATCAAGGGTCCCTTCAGAGTTGAGGAAAAATTGTGCATATAGAGAAAAATGCTACACCTGTCCTACCACCTTAAGAAGACAAGCTTATGTTCCGTCCACAGGCTGAAAACTCAACAACTTCTACCTTTGTAAGTGCCACTTGGGAAATAGAGCTGAAAATCATGCTCATTAACTGTAGTGTCCTTGTGCTTATTTTCCTTTAAGGGTGACTAAAGGCCCACACAGCTGAGTAGGTAGCCTGGGGAACTGAGGCAAAAAGCACCTGCTTTGCCTTTACTCTCCTGCCAGAGTTGGATTAGACAGCCATCCTTTCTTGCTCTCTCTCAGAATAGCCTGGACAGAGACTGGTGAGATTCGGCATTGAGGTCAAATATATTTTCATTTTCAAAGAACGTAACTTTTAACTTTGTGTTTAAAGTTTCTGAAGTAGAGAAAAACATCAAGTATGCATATTTTCTTTCTTAAACTTGAAAAACATTGGAATTTACAGAAAAGTTCAGAAAATAACATACATATAACTCCCTCAATATCTATCATTAATTCCTAACATTTGCCATATTTGCTTCCGTTTTGTTTAATTATCTTTAATTTAATTTTATTGTTGTTGTATTACATCCATCCCTTTTCCTCCCCTCTGTCTGCTTAATTATTTTAAATTATATAACAGACATTATGACAGTCCATCCCTAAAAACTTCTATATGCATTTCTAACAATTGGTAGTTAATTTTCTTCTTAAGAGATAATGTATTTGGTTTTCTCATTAGTAGAAAAAGCTAACTGGCTTTTAAATATAGCTAAACAGAAAAGCAGAGGAGACAAACACAGAAATCATAACAAACTTACCAGCCAGAATCAAGATAAATACCTACGTGTCTGTAAATAGCGGGAGTCACTCCTTGCCAAAGCTTTAGAAAGCCTTCCTCTTGGACAATCCCAAGGGCCGTGCGCACCATGCCCCTATAGGGAGTAGATTCTCTTGCACTGTCTCCCAACCGAGCAAGGGCAGCTTCTCCTTGCATTTGAAGTCGAGTTTTTGTGAGGTCAAGGGGAAAGGTTGCTAACAAAAACAAAACAAAACAAAACAAGGGGGAAACCCATAATATTCAGAGAAACAAACAGAAATTCTAAAATAATAGGACTCACACTTTAGCTGCCATAAGATCAATGGTTCTCAAATTTTAGAATACATCAGAATCAGCTAGGGAAATTATTAAAAATTACATATGTCCAAGCTCCATACCTATGAATTCTCAGTAGGTTGATATGAGTTTAGAAATCAGTTTATTATTATTATGAACACACAAACTATTACCAGAGCACCTCCAAATCGCCTGGGGGAAAATGTAACAAGCTTTGTTTTTGTTTCCTTTTTAATTCAGAAATTTCAAAAGAACTCAGGAACACAGACAAAAGTGTGGTGACTGCAGGGTGAGGGAGTTGGGTGGAGGTGGAAGAGGATATAAGGGGGGTAAATAGTAATGAAAAACTACAATAAAGAAATAAATTATTAAAAAATGAAATTTCAGTCTATAACTTATTTTTGTCCTCAAGTTTAGCTTTGCAGTGGGAATAATTACAGGTTATCTATATTCTGTCATGTCTTCTTGGTTGCAGTTATGATTAAAACCTAAGGTGACTTTTGGAATACTGTAGTACTCATACTGGGTTCTTAAATGCTAGATGAAGCTGAATTATATCATTCCATGAGTGATGTTTACATGCAGATGAATCACTAACCTACTGCTTGAGATATAGGAGATGCAATATGGAGTTTATAATGTCATCATTTATATATGAAGGTGGCCTGCTCATAGTGAGTGCTATTAAAGCACATATTGAATGTTTTTCCGGAATAGATAAAGTTTTATGCATGGACTCCTTACAAGTACCAACTGTACTTAAAAAAATTTTTCTAATGATTACATTTTGAATAAAAGATAGGCCTTTTACCTGAAATAAAATGAAGGTTACTAGTCCACATTAGGAAGATCATGCTCATAAGTTTATATTACACGATGTTCCAAATAACTTGAGATAATCAGGTTCAGATGAGTTCGTAAACATTAACATTACATAAATCTATTCAATGACCACTACCTGATACAAAACTATAGCTATGCCTTTTCCAAGAGACAAGAACAGAAGAGAATATTAAATCTTACCATTGGACAACAATAAAAATTTTTTAAAATCTTACCATTGGTCTTTGAGAAATTTATATCTTGTTGATAGTTTCCCTAAAACAGAAGTTGTTTACATATAGAGAATTCAAGCAATGCTTTATTGAACTATGAAACCTGAAAAGTCTTGAGATATAGAAGCCTCTACATGAGCATAATTATTAAGCCTCTCAAAGTAACTTTTCTTTTTGATTACTTAAATGATGCTTCATGTTCTGATCTTAAATTGTTTTGCACTCAAAACCATCTCGTGTTTTGATTCTCCTGCACTTCACTCCAGCCCACCCACAATTCTCCATGAATTTTTAACAAGAAATATTCCTTTACAAAAGCCATTTGTAACATAAGTGTAAGAAAAAACTGGAAAGAACCTAGTATAAAGGAACCATGGACATGGACAACAGGTGGGATTGACTTTGGGGGTAATGGGTGGGTGGGGAGGGGGACAGAGGGGAGCAAAAAGGGGATGGATGTAATACAACAACAAAAAATTAAAAAAAAAAGAAAAAACTGGAAATATATATGTGTGTGTGTTTATATAAAAATATACACACACACATACATATACATGATCATTCAATCTATTTAAAAATTTTTTAAAAAACTTGATCATTTGTATTTCAGTAAAAACAATGAGTAAAAATAATTCTCCATCAGTTTTGGGAGGACAGAGAAAAAGGTAGAGTCCAAAGGGCAAGAGTGGAGGAGCACAAAGGGCAAAGCAATGGATCATGTGCTGGCTTTGCTGGGGAAAAAATAAATAAATAAACTCATTTTAGGACAGGACAAACATTTACAAATGATAACATATCAAGGCTGTTGCTGTTTGCTTATTTTAAATGGGAGAGAAAATGAAAGGGTAATCTTAAAATGCACAGTGGAGGCTTCATAGGGAACACGTGGACAGACACAAAAAATCCTTGGAAGAGCCCTGGCTGATGGCTCAACAGATAAGGCGCCAGCCTGGGAACCCAAGGTCGCTGGTTCCCTTCCTAGTCAGGGCACATGGCCAGATTGCAAGCCAGGTCTCCAGCCAGATCCGTAGCTGGAGGCAGGTGAAAGGCAACCATACACTGATGTCTCTCTCCCTCTCTGCTTCTCTCCCTTCCCCTCTCTCTAAAAATAATAAATATATATATTTTTTAAATCCTTGGAAGAAAAAAACACCACCTGCTTATGCCGGGCATCATCCTTCTGTCCTAGGTCATCTCTTAGGTTTTCTCTGGCTTGCTTATTCAGATGTACCTGTTCATCTCAACGCTCTTATGATACTTAATAATACCTTCATTATAGTAAGCACAATGTAATTATCTGTCTCTGCATGTCTCCTCCCTCCATCTGTAAGAAAGTAAGGGCTGAGCCTCCTTAATCATATTGCCATAGTCTCTAGCAATATAGTAATGATAATAATGTCAAGATTATTTGGTGCTCTGCCTTGGATTTTGCATTTATGAATTATTGACTTCTCAGAATCTTGCAAGGTAAACACAGTTAAGTTCAAAGTGATAAACTGGCAGATGCTGAGCCAGGTGCTCAATAAGTATGATAGGTTAATAATTTAAGTTCTCAAGTTGGGTCCACAATTTGGATCCAAACTACAATGATGTAGTGAAGCTGTGTAAGGATATAAATCACGGAGATTATTTCAGTGAGGATGAAAAGTAGATTGTTTTTCAAAAGGTCATCCTCATTAACGGTAAAATGATTCCTACAGAGGAACGTCAGCTAGTGGAGCTTCCAAAAGTACACGTTTGGGCACAACCGCACACCTCCGAGGGAGACGAAATTAGAAGGCAAAGACCACAGTGACCTCCTGTCCCTCCTCCACACAAAGCGAGCCTTACCCCACCCTGCCACCTCTGCCCTGACACTTGCGGAAGGAGAGGGCGCAGCCTCGCGGACAGCACTCACCAGGACCCTACCTCCCCGCCTCCAACCCTCCACCCGCACCCGACCCCAACCCCAACCCCAGCTAGAAGCCTCAACCGCCTGCTGCGGAGGCCCAGGCGTGGGCGCCGGGTACCTAGCTCGGCCACGGTAGCCGCGCAGCCAGACAGTAGGAACTTGCTCGCTCGGGGCCATCGCTGGGTGAGCGGCAAAAGCCTCTTCTCATCCTCTGGGACGGACATTCAGCAGCAGGACAGGACGACAATGCACCCCTTCTGGCCGGCGGGCCACGCGACGGCTGGCCTGCCACCCTGCCAGGGCTGCCTCTCCTCAACGGATGAATGGAACGGCGGAGATCGCGTCCCTCTCTAGGCTCCGCCAGGCGGGCGCGGCCCAACCCTAGTCTCCTAGCAGCCCCAGGCTAGAGTGGTCCAGAGGATTTACAGCTAAAAAACAACACGGAGCGCACAAGGCTTCTGGGAAATGTAGTCCTCTGGGCTCCGCGCCTCTCCGGCCACATCCTGTGATTGGCCGCGAACCAGGCGCTCGCTGCGCCAACGCCCCGGGTCCTCTTGGCAACAGCGCGTATTCTTCCCCATTCGGAATCCGCCCTCGGACCTGGATCCAGCCCCAGCAATATGTCCCGGTGGGTCCAGAATTGAAAGAGAAGGGGGAGGGGCCGATGATGCAAAAGTCATCTAAAATTGGGGCGGGGAAAGGCGGCTATAGTTAAAAAGGCGAAGAAAGCTGCAAAAGTTACAGCAAAAACAACCCGAGGTCAGGTGCTACTCCTTCTCCTAAGGGGAAGGACTAAGCGCCACGGCAGCAGGGTTTTTCCATCTCTGATTTTGGAAGGTGCTAGACTAAAACATGGAACTGATTTTCCCATCAGTGATTATAATCTTAGGTTTTGTTGCTTTTTTGTTCCTCCTTCAGTGGAAAAACTTGCGGGGACCCCCGTGCATTAAGGGCTGGATTCCTTGGATTGGAGCTGCATTTGAGTTTGGGAAAGGCCCTCTCGAATTTATAGAGAAAGCCAGATTTAAGGTATGTGGCCTTACCTGATGGGGTTTCCGGAGAAGGTAATGTTTTCTTTCTGTATCTTTTTTTCATGAAATCTCAAATTTAATAATAGAACACGGGAAACACATTTTTATCTGCTGCTTTCAATTAGACGATCTAGTCATTTATGAATTCATGAACAACTATGTGTTGTGCATACGTTTTTACCAGTTACGAGTACAATACAGTTTGCAACTAACTGCCTTTTTGGAAGCAGACATGAGTACAAAAAATCCTGTGTATGCATACTAAGTGAATGCTTGCAACAATTGGGAAAGACAAGTGTAATTTCAATTCATGAAAAAAAAAAAATAGTAAGTTAGTATCCAGCCGAAGTTAGCACCAGGCTATTTTAAGTATTGATTGCAAACTTGATCTTTACAGATGTAACTGGCTGTGTGTTTTCAACTGGTGTTATTAAGTGCTGATGAAATCCACTTTGGTTGGACGCTAAAAAGATTAATAAAGGTTGTTGTAGGAGATGTTTTTGTATTTTGTACATCTTTCAAATGTAGTATATCTTGCATAAAGAATGTATAGAATATTGCCAACTTTTTTCTTTATTTCAACCAATGCTTCACTGAACATGCCCCTATGTATTTTGTGTGGTAGTGCTTTTTGCACTTAGCCAATTATTTCCTCAAAATAAATTTCCAAAACTGGAAGTGCCCACAAAACATGAACATTTAAATTGTTTATGTTACTGTGTTGCCCTTGCAAAAGGATTTACCAATAAGTCCTTTTATTTTATTCCAAGTATAGTTAGGGAATTGCCTACCCCTTATATCCTGGCACCCACAAGGAACCATTATTCTTGCTAGTTTGATAGATGCAAAGTATTATCTTTAAAAGAAATACTCTTTTGTTTCCTATAGCCTTCCTTAGGCGTATGATTTTGATAATGTTTAGGAAACGTTTTTACAGGCTTGTCTGAGAAGGTCAAGCAAGGTCACAAAGATTATGTTTTCTTCTAAAAAGTTTATAATTTTACATTTTGGTCTGTGATCCACTTTGATTAATTTTGTGTGTGTGTATGTGGTATAAGTAGGGGTTGAGATTCATTTTTTCCCCCTATATGGATGTCCAGCTGTTCCAGTATCACGTCTTAAAGGACTTTCCTTGCCTCATTGTATTGCCTTTACAGTTTTTCATAAATTAGTTGACCGTGTATGTGTAGATCTGTTTCTAGCTTTTCTATCTCATTCCTTGATTTACAGGACCACTTCTTTGTGAACATTGCATTGCCTTAAATACTATAGTTTTATAGTAAGTCTTTAAATCAGGTAGTGAAAGTTCTCTATAGACATTTTTTGTAATTGCCTTGACAGTCAAGATTATTTAAATTTGAAATTTAATATACATTTTAAACTTTGCTTGTCAACTTTCATAAAGTGCTGTAATTGTGATTGGAAGTTTATTAAATCTGTAGAAAAGTTAAGGGAGAATAGATCTTTTTATTAGAAGACTATTGTCTTCTAACCTATGAATGCCATATACTCTCCATTTATTTAGCTATTTAATTTCTTTCAGAAATATTGTGTAATTTTTGGCAGTGAGGTCTTGCCTGTGATTGATAACTTTTTTCTCATCTGTTTTATATTTTTGAGACTCTTTTTAGATAAAATTATTTTCACTTTTGTTTTCTAATTTTATTCTGTTGGCACATAAAAAATACTGTTTATTTTTGTAGAGTAACTTTGTATCCTGTGACCTGGCTAAACTCATTTATTAGTTCCAATAGTTATTTTTGCAGATTTCTTAGTTTTCCTCCATAAACAATATGTCCTGCAAAGAGATAAAATGTATTTTCTTTATTCCCCATGATGTTTGTCTATTATTTCTTTTTCTTGCATTGTTACCATCAGTAGGATCTCTAATATATTGCGCAAAAGAGTGGTGGGAGTAGACATTCAGTATTTTACCATTGAGTATCATGTTAGCTATAGATATTACAAAGGTGCCTATTTCGACCCCAACCTTCATCCCATACCCAGAATTCATCAGAGAAATAGTGACCTATTGCTTTTTCACTTCTGCACAACTCTCTCCTCTTGGAATTTTAGCCCATTTAGTTCTTGTTGTTTCCCCAGTTCTCTGTTGCTTTTAAAACTATGACCTTTGTAATTTATTCACCGTTTTCTGATTGTCATTGAGATCCATGGCCCACCTGGTTCTACCACACTGTGATGCAGAAATTTGCATTTGTTTTAAAATAGCAATTATTCCCTGAACCATAGTTCTTTAGGCAGTCACTTAATGATGGATGCTTTCTCCTATATTATGCTGTTATAAATAATAAAGCAACAAATGTCATTTATGTGTGTACAAGTATGTCTGTAAATGATCAGATTCAAAGTGTAAATGCATTTGTAATTTGGAGTGAAATATGAAAACTTCTGAGTGGTTTAAAGGGTTACTTTGGTTATTCTGTTAAAAAACAGGGACAGACAAGTAAAAGGAGGAAAATCATTGGAAGATTATTGTCCTAATTTAAGCTTAAGATCTTGGTGACTTGGACCATGTTGACAGCAGTGGGAGTTTGAGAAATGACTAGATATATTTTGAAGGTGGAAGCAACAAGATTTACTGATGTGTTGAATGTGGGGTGTGAAAGAATGAAAAGGCTCAAAAATGACTCCAAGAAGTTTGGCTTGAGAAACTAGAACTTAAATTGCTGTCAAATGATGGAAGAACTCGTTAGAAGGAAAGTTCAGCTTTAGATAATGTAGAAGTTTGGGATTTTGACACCTAAGTGGAAATGTTGAGTTAAGCAGGTAAATAAATGAATTTGGAGTTTGGGAAAGAGGTTTAATTATGCATAGGTTTAATCTCCTTGGCCTGGTTTCTATAGCTGTCATCTCCCTTACAGTTCTTTTCACATTTCTATTTTCTATTTTGCATTTTTCACATTTTTATAGTTTTAGACTTTTTTTTTTGTAGGATGTATAGTCTTCCTTGTATTTCATGTAATTGGCTTTTATTCAGAAACGTCCTTTTAGGGGACAGAGGGGAGGAAAAAGGGGATGGATTTAATACAACAACAATAAAATTAAATTTTAAAAATGTCCTTTTTCCTTTCCTGAGTTCCTTTATTTCATAATTTTCCTCTTTTGTCTGGTTATTTCTTCCATGGTTCCTTATAGTTCTGCTTTGTTTATTCTGTTTGCAGCTGCAATTATTACATTATTTTTTAAATTCACTACAGTAATTTTGCATTTCAGTTTTTTTTTATTGTTGTTGTATTACATCCATCCCTATTTTGCTCCCCTCCGTCCCCCTCCCCACCCACCCATCCCCCCCCCAAATCAATCCCACCTGTTGTCCATGTCCATGGTTCCTTTATACTAGGTTCTTGTCTAAGCTGCTCCCCTTCCTTGCCTCTGCCTCCCCCCTCCCCCCAAACCCTTTCCCCCTGACCACTGAAGGCCTATTCACTGTATTCATATATTTGGTTCTGTTTTGCTCATTGTTAGTTTTGTTCATTATTGTCCCGTAATGGGTGAGATCATATGATATTTGTCCTTCGCTGACTGGCTATTTCATTAAGCATAATACTCTCCAGTTCCATCCATGTTGTTGCAAAGGGTACGAGTTCCTTCTTTCTTTCTGCTGTATAGAATTCCATTGTGTAAATGTACCACAGTTTTTTGATCCAATCATCCACTGATGGGTTTTTTAATGTATCCTTTCATTAAATATTTTCAGTGAGTGTATCAGGAAGTTCTTTTCTTTTTTTTGAAAAAGCACTTTTATAATAATGCTGAATTGTTCCCTTTTGGTTTTTTAACTATATTTTAAAGAGTTGAGGTGTCTTGGATCTTGTGTCTGCAAAAGATTTTGGTTGGAAATAGTTGTTTTCCAGGTGTTTCAGGATAGGTTCCCCATCCTCTCCTGCTGCAATGAAAATATAGTACTCCTGTGCATGCATGATCTATGGCTCCATGCCCTTCATGATCTCATCTTCAAAACTCTCACTGCTTTTATGCAATAGCTGTTACTACTAAGGGACACAACTCTTGTCTTCCTAGGTGTCTCTTCACTTGTAGAAAATGATGCTTTCTGGAACCCTCTGAATAGTTTCTGTATGATCTCTTGCTAGCTCCCTCAGTATCCATGGCCTGCTTATTTTAGCCCATCTTAGAGTGGTTTCACATTTGTGTTTTGCTTTCTTCTATCTCAGAGTTTATATTCCTGACCTTTCCATATTTGACCCTCTGAATATTTCTCATTTCCCCCACTATGTTGTTAGAGCTTCCGCTGTCATTTCTGCTGGTTTCAGGTGCCGTGAGCCACACTTCAATGATTCATAGATTTTCTTCTTGTTTTGCCTGGTCTGTTGCTTGTATGTGTATTTTGTTTCATTCTCTCCTTTTGGCTTTGTGTGATTTTCAGGAAAGAAGTGGAAAAATTCAGAAAGGAGTAGCCGCAATGTCATTATCAACTTTGGAAGTTCATCTTCTTCTTTAAAGAAGTTTGTTTTTTTTTTTTTTTTTAATAAATAGATTTGTATTCTAAAAGCATAAACATGTCTAGCTTCCTAACCCCATGGATAACTTTAGCCCCCTCTTTCCTTTATATTAATGTTTATCTCCTTACGCAATACACACTACTGGTTGAGTTGAGGTAGTGAGAGTGTGAGGTTTTTTTTTTAACTTATTCTTTTTCTATTTTTTCTTTAATCCTGTTTTATCTTATTTAAGGTAACTTTTTTCAAAACTAATTTTTGATTTTGTATTTTAGCATTCTATTATGTCTAGGTTATATTTTTATACAGGTTAATTTAGAGTAATTTTAAATACTCTGGCACATTCATCTGTGTGGTAGGGAAATAAATGAGAGAAATGGGAATCTGGTTCAACAGTAAATATTAACATTTCATTTGTTAAATAGAAATATTTTAGCAAGAAAGTCCACAGTTAATGTCTTCATAGACTGAAAGAAAATATTTGCAAGCTACATGTCTAACAAAGAACTAGTATCTAGAATACATGAGAACCTTAACACTCAAGATTAAAGAAAAGAAAAACAAAAATCTAATTAAAAAATGAGCAGATACCATTCTAACTGATGTGTCTTAGTGGATTGATTTCTGGCCTGTGAACCAAAAGTTTGCCAGTTTGATTCCCAGTCAGGGCTCATGCATGGATTGCTGGCCAGGTCCCCAGTTTGGGAATGTGCAAGAGGCATCGAAGTTTCTCTCTTTCTCCCTCCTTTCCCCACTCTATGAAAATAAGTAAATAAAATCTTAAATAAAAATGGCAAATATTATGAACAGGCAATTTGCTAAAAAAGATATACAAATGACAAATGAACACATGAAAAAATGTTCAACATCATTCACAACTAGGGATATACAAATTAAAACCACAGTGAGATATTACTACACATCTATCAGAATGGCTAAATAAAAAATAATGGCAGCACCAAAATACTAGTAAGGACACAGAGAAACTCAACTATTCATACATTGCTGGTGGAAATATAAAATTTGAAATGGTAAAATTGCTGATGGAAATGCTAGTCCATATTGCCCAGACAGTTGCACTTCTGGATGCTTATCCTAGAGAAATGAAAACTTATCTTCACACAAAACCTGTACCTGCATGTTTATAGCAACTTCATTTGTAATGGCCTGAAACTGAGAAGAACATAAACATCCTTCAACATTGTTTAAACAAACCATGATACATTCATACCATTAGATCTCAAGTGAATTTTGGCATAGGAAGAAGAACAAGTTCCAAAAGTTTCCATACTATATGATTCCATTCTTTATAAATTATTAAAATTCAATACTCTAGAAATATAGAACAGATTAGTAGTTGCCAAGGGTTAAGGAGAAGAGGGGTGTGGGAGGGAAATGGGTGTGGCTGAAAAGGGGACACATACGTTCCATGTGTGGTGACGAGAATATTCTCCATCTTGACTTTTTCAATGTCAATGGCTTGGTTATGACACTGTATTATAGCTTTGCAAGGTGTTAACACCAGGGGAAGCAGAGTAATGGGTACATGGGATCTCTATTATTTCTTAGACCTTCAACCTGTTAGTCTACATTATCTCAAAATAAAATGTTTGAAAAAAAGCAGCACTTAATCCACAACATAGAGAATGTACTTGCCTTTACTTCATAACACTCAAAGGTCAGACATTGCTTAAAAACAAGGACAAAAGGAAAGCAAGTAAGACAAAAATTGTTACAGAATTTATAACGCTGAACATGATTCTTCTCACTGTGCAGTCATTTTGCAATAAGTTTCTTTACATACCACTTGTCAGCAGTTATCCCAACTATCTAGTGCATTTGACTTGGCTATTCTACCCTGTGACCTGGGTGCCAATACGTGTTACAAAGTGACACTTTCCTAATGGAAATTTAAGAATTTTCATTTGGATAAAACTTTTAACAGTGAAAGTTACTTGTTTCCTAAGCATTGACTAGCAAACAAGCACAGTGAGGAAATATTGGAAAGCAACATAGATGCCTGGATCACTAGTGAAAGAACCTGAGACTTCACTGTTTGTGGTCTCTGTAATCATGGAGCCCAACAGCGTGTCCCAGGAATGTTCATGCGTCGTTACATGGAGGGTCTAGAAACAACTAATATTGAAATAGTGATAAGCATGAATGGTATTTATACGTATATATGGTGCATGCAATCAATTGACAAAATTTTAGTAAAATAAACAACATACCACAGAAGTGTTATATTTTTTTAATTTTTTAATTTTATTTATTTTTTTATAAGTGTTATATTTTTTAAAAAATTCTTATATGTAAATACATAAATATAGTCATTATTTTTAAAATGTCTTATTTATTATTTTTAGAGAGAAGGGAAGGGAGAGAGGCAGAGAAGGAGAGAGACATCAATGTATGGTTGCTTTTTATCTGCCTCCAGCTACAGAGCTGGCTGGAGACCTGGTTTGCAACCTGGTTATGTTCCCAGGCCGGCACCTACCCTCTGAGCCACACCAGCCAGCGCTCATAGTCATTATTTTTTAAATTGTTAGAAAAGTCTCCATTTGCTGCAATAGTAGACTCAATTTGACTTCAGAATCTTGAGCACGCTTTAATGAACTTTTCTTTACCCCTGGACATCATCATGTTTTTAGTCTTAGCTTTAGTAGCCTCTTTATTGGAATGAGGTTGTTTATTAGCTTCTCTCTCATAAACACTCCATACATAATAGTCTAAAGGATTTGCATCTGGTGAACTAGGCAGCCAGATTTCCTTTGACCAGAATTCAGGAACACTGACACTGAGAAAGTCTTGCACCTTTTGGGCATTATGTGCTGGTACACTATCTTGTTGGAAGAGAAAATGACTTCCATTTGTGACTTGCCTCATCCATAGTACAACTACTTCTCTCAAAATGTCAAGGTAAACATCAGCAGTCACCTTCAAGCCTTGTGGAAACAAATGGGGGGTCATGATATCTCCTTCATTGCTGACAACACCTCACACCATCACTAGAGCAGGAAATTTCATTTTCATGACCATTGGGACTTCATTAAGATTCTCACAGGGCCACCTGTTGTTTCTTCTGGTGACTGTTTGGTCCTGCTGAGAATTCTTTGCATCAGAGAAGAAAATCAGAGGGTTTTCTTCTTTGGGATTTTTCAATTTTGTTAGCAGTTTCCTTGCTTTTTCAAAGTGCCTCTTTTTGTCTGCTGTGTCAGAAACTGGCCTCTTCTAAAAACGTATGATCTGTATCTGACCTCTTCAGCAATAATCTTGAGAGCCGCTGCATCCAACATTTGCAGTTCTCTTGTTATGGAGCACATTAACTTTCCTGGATCTTCATTAATGATCTCCTGGATTCTGTGTACAATATCTGGACTTGGGCAACCCTTGCGTACCTTAGGTGTTTTCCTTGTTGATGTGGTGACATCAGGATCAGCATCCTACACCTCCTTCACATTGTGAACTGTACATAAAGGGATGTTACTGAAGTGCAATTTCCTTAGCAGTTGGCCCTGCCCGCAGTCCAGAATTGATGGTTGCTTTAACATCATATTCCTTCAAAATGATGGTTGCTCTCAGAATTTAATACTTTATATCTGAAACAATGATGTTAAATCATAACCTTAGAAACAGTTTTTCAAAATTAATAAGAAGCATGTAAAATAAGGAGATGCAAAGTTATTGCGAATTGATCAGGTGCATGAGAGAGAGAGAGAGAGAATATATAATTGGGTTTGTAATGAACGATGCCAAATGGACACAGAATGTAAGAATGCATAGTTGGAATAGCAGGTTCATTTAATGATAGACTCATAGATAAGACTGTGATTTGTTGCCTACATTTACAATTGAAAAAAATGCTAAATTGCCTTTAGAAGTCAATGAAAATAATGTAGTTTTCCTCCAATACAGTTATGGACTTCCTGGAATCAGACCCCTCACTAGAGTATGTCTGTAGGTTACTAGGAATGATCTGATAGAGAGGGCAAATGATGATGTAAGAGAGAGAAGGCAGAAATGTAGAACAAAGAGAAGGTAAGAGAGCATGGAATCTGGAACACAAGTAAAGGAGTGTTGGCATTCCACAGGGGCAGGTCCTTCCTTCCACCTGTGTTCACCAGAGGACAGTGTGGAGAATGGGTAAAATGTGCCTGAGTGTGCTCTTATTTGCTTCCATTTTCCTAGTGAGTGACACAGCAGGAACACTATCTCCCAGTGGAGGGGGTTGGGCAAGGGGTGTAGGTAAAATAGGCATTTTGGAAAGTGAACACATTATAGAACGTTTTAGGATTGCAAGACATGTTACATGACCACAGATTTATGGTAAAAGCCGTCATCAATTTTGTATCTTTTTCTTGAACAAAGTTGAACTATAGGTTGCTTATAAGGATTGGATCTTGAAAACAATGTTCACATGTCACAGTGTTTAATAAAATTTCTAATAATTATTTTTAATGATTATTTTGCACTTTAGGAAGATTCAAGTAAATAATAACCTGATCAAAAGGAAGGTTAAGTATTAGGACAGAATAAATTAAGATTTATATCATTTAGAGCTGGCCAAATCAGTCAAAACTTATTAGCATGTCCTCATAAATTAAAAATTAATAACCACATATCATGATAATAATTTTTTCTTGACTGTAACTTCAGTATTGGGATTCTTGAGGAACAGCCTTAAGCCTAACCCATGACCCAGTAACTTATTTATCAGAAGTGATTACTAATATGATTTGGATTTATGTACTGTTTTTTTTTTTTTTTTTACAGCATGGACCAATATTTACAGTTTTTGCTATGGGAACTCGAATGACCTTTGTTACTGAAGAAGAGGGCATTAATGTGTTTCTAAAATCCAAAGAAGTAAATTTTGAACTTGCGGTGCAAAATTTCATCTGTGGTACAGGTAAAGGAATTTTTTCAAAAAGTTCATTTGAAATACAACATTGAAATCCAAGAGTAGTTTTAGGTAACAGTTACATTCTACTCCTTTATCAAGAATGATGAGGCCCCATTATTTTCCTCTTTAAAGTGGGGAAAGAAGGAGAAAGTATATGATGAGTTTGGTCAAATTATTGGCAGCCTAATTCAGTTAGATCTCACTTAGACATGCGAAAAAGATGAGGTTATCCCTCTGGTATTTTCTTGGAAAATATTTGGAATCTGTATCCTGTTGCAGCTTCCCAAGATGTGACTAACTGTTCTATTACTGTATATATAATGTTCTTCAGGCCATAGCTCTTGGCTTGATCACATGTTGCTGCTCTGCTCCCTGAAAGTAGAATTCTGCTTAGTAAGCCCTTTTCTAATGGCATTTCCTGGCGTATTCCATACAGCTGTTAAGGTAAGTGGCGCCCTTTTGCCAATTCTCCGTCCTCACAGAGATGTACTACTGGTCAGCATGCTTCTAGGGTGACTGTCTACCTGTATTTCTTCCCAGGTCACAGACATGCATGCTGAGGTCAGCTGTCCTTCCAAGAATGCAGAGCTGGCTCATTTTGTGCCTGGTTGTCTTTTGTTTGCCCAATGGCTGTGCCTGCTTCTACTGTCAATGCCTTTTTTCTCTTTGCTTCCCCTTTTGCTTCTTTTTTAGGTTCCTTTACATGTAGCTTCTCATGTTCTGTTTTGGGTTTTTTTTCCATTAAGAAAAAAATGTTTGTTTCAAAAGCCCTCAGTGATCGATAGAATGATTATTTTTAATTCCTACTTTCATGAAAATCACATATGGGTTAAATTTTATGACTGTTATACTTCTTGCTATTTGGACTATGGAATGCCAGATCAAAGAATATAAATATTTTGAAACCTCTTGATCTGTAAACTCTCATATTGCTTTGGAAATATGTAGCAACTTACTCACCTGTAAGGTATGCAAAAGTGATCAAATTTTTATACCTGTTCCTCCCCGAGGGGTTTTCATGTTTAAATATTTCTATTTAACAGATGAAATATGTTAATATTTACTTTTGAGTCAGCTTCCCAGTCCTCTCAATGCATTTCTCTACCACAGAGAAGATGGATGCTCCAGGGTATCTAAAAATTATCTTTAATTAACCTACTTAAAGTGTAACCTATGCATAATAGGATGATGAAATACAAAACTAAAAATTATTTTTTAAAAAGTTACTTTGAAGAAAATAAAATAGGATTTAAAAGTATAAAGACGTAGTGAGTTAAAAAACTCAACTCACATTCTCTTACTACCTCAACTCAACCAGAAGTGTATATTTTGGAAGAAGCGTGAATGCTAATATAAAGGAAACAGTAGGGCCAATGGGGTTAGGAAAGGATTCCTGGCGGAAGTAGTAGTAAAAAAGATGCTTAAAAGAAGAATAGAAATTAGCAGAAGAAATTTTCATCTTGGGGATGTGGGGTGTGTGAGTGGGGGTGAGATTGGTCAAGTAGGGAATGTTCTGAGCAGATGGAACAACTCTCGAAAATGCTGGAATATATAATAGGATGTGCATTTTTAACATACCTGAAATACAGATTTGGAGAAGGAAGGGGCCAGAAATATCACCACAGAGCCAGCAAGTTGGTAGAAAGCTAAATGAAACATTTAAAACGTGAAAAAATCACTAGAATTGTTTTTCCTAGAGGCCTTCTTAATGACCCAGTTATAAATTGTCCCTTGCAGTAAATTACCCTACACACTTTCACTGTCTTACAATATAGGTTGAATTTTTACCTGGTTTTATTTGCAGGAAAATTATTTTATGTATTTGTTGAATTTTGACTGTATTTCCTACTGATCAAATAATAGTAGTATTATTTTTACTGCTTTAAGGAATTGTTGCTTCTTTTAACAATAGTTTTCCTGTTTATAGCATCAATTCCAAAGAATATATATTTAATGCTGCATGAAAAACTTCATATGCTGGTGAAAAGGAAAATGGGGATCTTCAATGTATGTCAATTCACGGGACAACTAAATGAAGAATTGCATGAACAACTGAAGAACTTAGGTACTTGTGGGACAAGAGACCTGAACATCTTAGTAAGGTAAATAAATGAATTGGTGTTATTTCCTCTTGTTCTTTTGGAATAAAACAATTTGAAGCCTATACATTGGACTTCAAAAGTTATCTGGTAGAGTAATGAAGCCCACCTGACCAGGCAATTAAGAGATTATGTTAATATTTTACATTCTACTTAATTGGGCAAGTTTTAGTTTAGTATTCCAATTTTATGGTGAGCAAATAAGCCACCACATTTTAAAACATTTACAGTAATTTCTCTTTAGTCATTCTGTACAATTATGTATGCCCTACATGGGTTTACCTCTTAGAATGGTCATGCATCCCTCAGAATTTTGATAAAACATTCAGTGCCATTTATGATTATTATAGCAAGTGGGTATTGAGAGGACAAGGGAGAGGATAGAATCACCAAGTAGGTGATGAGGATGCAGGAGATGTTTCGGAGATAAGAAAAGTTGACTGAAACAAAGTCAATGTGAGCCACACTCAGACTCATAGAGGGAGTGGGGCTCAAAGGCTGATAAGATAGGAAAGGGCAGTGGTTAGCAAAGCAGCGTGCTGGCCATGTTCAGAAGCTTTCTGGCAAAGGTACCATTTGGGCATGGGAACCATGACAAAAGTTCCCCATGTGCATAAGGAGGTGCGGGGAACTGAAGCTCCCTTAAGTATTTCTCCATCTCAGGAGAAACTGGGGTGCTGAATGCAAGATTCAACAATTCAGATTCATAAGCCAGAACAACATTTAATGTTTTATTAGTGCTTTAGAAAGAGAGAGGGAAGAAAGGAACACAGACAACCAACCAAGTAAACTTTTGGCCTGCCTGATATCTTGAACAAAATAGCAAATTCTCAGATATCTTTGGATCTTTGGAGAAAGTAAATAAAAATGAAATAAATAGCACTTAGTGTTAGTGAGCTAGCACATATTGGCAATCATTGATATTCTTTTACCTACATATGCCACGCTGATCATTTTGTTCACTTGTGGTGAAACTTGATGATAGACATTATATTTCAATATGTAGTGGTTCCAATTTGTAGGATCCTGTGAGACAATAGGAAATTTGGTGACTAATATTGCCTTTGATTCTTTGGTTTTATTTTTTAGCTATCTAAAGGCATAGACTGTATCTCAGTGATTTTTTGCTAAATAAGTGCTTGTTGAAATTGCATAGAATCAATTTACTTTCATGTATCTCACGTTTATCAGGATCTAATAGTGCTTGCTTAGAAACCATTTTTAATCTTCAGATAACTAAGACTACAATTTCAGTTTCCCTCAAGTTATCATGACAACAGAAGGCAAATATTAAGATCTATTACAGGTGACCTTCCCTCCTCTAAAAATCTGTCATATGCTATATCTACTCCTTCCCTATAGCTATTAAATAATGCCCTGTTTTGTATACTAATTTGTTTTCTCCTTAAGTCATGGGGCCCGACATTTTACATTTCTCTCTTTATAGGCATCTCCTGTATCCAGTCGTTGTGAATGTGCTCTTTAGGAAGGACTTGTTTCCCACAAACAAGAGGAAAATCATGGAGTTCTATCAGCATTTTCAAGCTTACGATGAAGGCTTTGAGCACGGGGCCCAAATACCAGAATGTCTGCTAAGGTAGACGTTGTGTTTTTATACTTAATTCATTGGCCAAGCTCCTCTCAGCAATTCATAAGTCTCTCATTTCTCTGTTCTAAGTAGATACATATAACAGCAATTTACGTGGAAGAGAGAGAATATGGTTTGTTTTTGAAGGCAGAAGAGAAGAGATATTCATGCTTTTTAAAAAAAAATTTTCAGGAGCAAAATTAAGACAGGGGAAGTAGGGGAGGTGACTGTGAATATGAATATTAGATGCAATGAATTTATTTTGAGGCCTTTTATCCCACAGCTTATCATCACAGTTATTGCTACAGTTCGGACATGTGCTAGTCAACTGTGACTAGTCCCAGAATCAGACGTTGTCCTCATTTTCTCTGAGGCAAAAGTAGGTGTGGTCAAATGCCTACATTTCTCCAAGTGGGCTCAGATAAATACTTATTAAATGGCTTGAATACAAAGTAACTCAGGGTTTTGTACTTCTTGGCAGTTGGTCTACAATGATTAATGGTCAGAAAAGGTAAAAAAACATTATAGCCGTTTTGCTTCACCTGGCTTAATCTAGCAATGTGCCCCTGTGCTAGTTTTCATTCTGTAAGTGAGAACAGCCGGAGTACAAGTTGGGCCAAGCAGACCCTAGGCCTATTTTCTTCTTCAATGTCAATCATACAGGAACTCAAACACTTATTTGTAAAATATACTAAAATTGCCCCCTTACAATTTTTAAGGAGAGGATAGCCCTCTCATGAAATTCTAGCTAAAGATGAAAAGTGTGGAGAAGCAATTATAATTCCATAGACATCGCCCATTTTGCATTGTCACTTGTTACTCCTAAAGTGCTTTCAAATTAATTTATACACATTTATTTTTCTCACCCAGAAACTGGTCAAAATCCAAAAGGTGGTTTTTAGCATTTTTTGAGAAAAACATTCCAAATATAAAGACATACAAATCTGAAAAAGATAATTCCATGGTAAGTATACCTTTTCTTTTTTTCTAAAATACATGAGATGAAGATAATATTTAACTATGATTGTTAAACATGCATTTTCCCTAATAATCATGAGGTTAATTAGATACCACTTTTGTGCCAAGCATAGGTGTTAGATATGTTTATGCACATTATTTTATTTTTATGTTCTCACAACAGTGAGCTCTAGGTATGAATTCTGTTCTACATGAGAAACACCTTAGGCTACAGTCCACCAAACAAAACAAAATTCTGGGGTTACTTATTTATTCATAGATTATACAGTTGTCTGTGTCAACAGTAACAGGTGGGAGTTACAGCAAAGTAGGCAAGGAGGAAAAAGCCCTAAAATGGGCTTCATTCTTGATGCCACTAATTGTTTCTCCAAACGCAAGGAGGTGGTTTGGTGTCATTTTAAAAGCTAGGCACTAAGGGTCAGTGTCTTAACTGTTCTAGATCTGTGGTTCTTTAAGTGGGATCCTCAGACCAATGCTACCAACATCTCCTGGAAACCATGCAGTCAGAAACTGGGGCAGAGCTTAGCGATATGTGACATGATAGGCCTTCCACGTGGTTCCAATGCTTGCTAATAATTGGTTCTCAGCCCTGGCTGCTCACTAGAGTCCCTGAGAGCTTTAGAAAATGACCTGATTCTCCAGACCCATTCTCAGACACTAAGATTCATTTGGTCTGAACTGCCTGGGCCCAGATCTGGTCCCCAGTGGTACAACCTTAGGTGTGACACCTAATCAATCTCTTGACCTCAACTTGGTCACCTACATCAGAGTGGTGGAGATTAAATGAGTTATGTTTGTAAGGCACTTAGAACATAGTAAAGACTACCTGAAAGTTTATCACTGTTGTTATCATTTTTTAAAAAGTCACTCTGGACCTTTTAGTATTTAAATATCACATCAAAAATGTTTTGTTTGTTTTCAGTTAGTGTAGACAACGTTACCACAAACAACTCTGCTTAACATTAGGGAGGAAGACAGCCTTAGGATGAAAGGAATGCCTGAGTATTTAAGCATCTTCTTCCTGGATAAAGGGAATAGAAAACTATATACTAGAAGTCCCTTGATTAACAAGCTATGTTTCAGCTAATGATTCTATTTCATAAATAGATCCAGGAAAACACTTTATTTGCATTATTTTCCAAGATTTAGGGGCAAAGCTACATGTGTATAAAAGCTGCATTCAGATCCAGAATCTATGGACCTAGCAAAAACGTTTGGAATGCCCCAATTAAAACTCCTGTTTTCTTACTCTGAGGAAATTAGGCTTTGTAAATCATAGTCACTGTAACTCCGTACTTAAATCTAGACAAATGTTGGACTTTGCAGAAGCTCACCCAACGTTTAAGACTTTGGGACAGAATTCAGTGTGAATATTCATGAGCACTTTTACTTCATTTTTGTATGTATTGCTTCTCTTTCCCTCCAGAAGTTTTCTGTTTTGATAGCCTCACTTTAAAAAAAAAAAAAAAAGTGGGCTAAGAAGAAAATAAAAGATTCTGTGTACGCTGCATAAGTAGATTTCAATGGCCTATTTAAGCAGAAGGGTGAAAGAAGTTTTTGTTTTTAATATGATACACCCATTTGTCACATCATGATTATCAAATGTGATGATTTCTTCCATTGTGAGGCTGGATATACAAGTATATTAAACTTGTATTTCCATGTACAGAACAGCATATCAAAAGAATGAAATACATTTATAGGATTTTTCATGAGCTATAAACTTTGTAGTATAACAGCTTCTATGGTAAGGATGGTAGAAACTAGCTTTAAATGAGATTTATATTTAAAGTATTTTCAGTTCTGCTAATTCATTATAAAAAACAGTAACCATAAGACACTGCTAACATTTGTGGGTTCCTTACTGCAGGCCAGGCATAGTGCTACACATTTCAGCAATTCATTACTCATTTGTTTTTCACAACTTTTATACCCAGAAAGCTGGGGATTACTAAAACCAGAAAGCTGGAGGTTAGAGTGGTTCATCACTTTTGAAACATTACATGCCTTTGTAAGTAACAGCAACTCTCATTATATATGAATTTTTGATAGTGATGTCATAGTTACTTTCTGTGTTGTAGGACCTGAAGCAAAACTACCGCATTATGTTCCAATGCAATTCTCTTGACCCCTCATGCCCAGGAGTTGGCACCATGACTCTAGCAGGGCAGTAGAGGGCAGCAGTGAAAAGTGTGGGCTCTGGAGCTGCCGCCAGCCTCCCGGGGTCTGAATCCCAGCCCGACCACCTGCCACATAGGTGTCCCTGGCAAAGTCCCCTCCATTCATTGTACTTCAGTTTCCTCAAATGTAAAATGGTGAAGATAATAGTATTTACTTCTTGGAGTTGGGTGAGAATTGAGTGGATTAAATACTTGTAAAGCACCTAAAACAGTACTTGCCTTAGCAAACAGTGGGTAGGTAGCATTAGCTACTGTTATTTCTGTAACCTGCACCTGAGTTATTGAAGATTCAAAGTGCACAAGTAACTTAATGAAAATGTGATAGTGTCTGAATTTCTTCCACATGGTGGGGATCAGGAATAGGTTAACCTGGGGAAACCTTTCAGTGAAGAAAAGGATCTTCATGGTATTTGTGTGATGATCTGAGAGTAACTATAGGAGGTAACCTTCAGTGGGACCATCATCTAACCTGGCACCATTCAAATTAAATAGCAGTTTTCTGCATGTTTTTAGAGAATTACAGTATAATGCACTGGCTGGCTGTTTTCTTTCCTGTGGTGTGTAGCCTGAGAATCTGCATGGCAGATGGGGGCAGGGTTTTCTCCTGAATGTTTCAGAGATCTATATTTCTTATGAGTAGAGGTTCATTTTTTTTTTAAAGTAACGTTTGTCAAAGTGGTAACTAATTCTCACAACAATCCTATGACCATTCTATAGATGAGGAATACTGAGACATAGAGAGCTTAAAGTAACTTGTTCAAGGTTATCCAGGTCTTAAAAAACTAAGCCAAGTTTTAGTTTCACATGAACTAGAACTTTATTATCTTTTAATTTTCATGGGTCTATAATGGTGTCCACTCTTTCATTTCTAATATTAGTAATTTGTGTTTTCTTTTTTTCTCTCTTAGCCTGGCTAGAGGCTTGTTGATTTATTGATAATTTTGAAGAGCCTGCTTTTGATTTCATTGACTTTCTCTATTGATTTCCTGTTTTCAGTTTCATTGATTTCTGCTTGATTTTTTTCTTTCTTTTCTTCTGCCTACTTTGGGTTTAATTTATGTTTCTTATTGACTGTAGAACTTTCCTCTTTTCTGACATATCCAACAATCCATATAGAGTGGATTTCACTGCCCTAAAAATCTTCTCTGCTCTGCCTGTTCACTCCTGGCCATAAAACTCACCTTAACGAATATGGCAAAAATAGAAATCATGTAATACTACTTTCAGAACACAAATGTCACTAAACTAGGAATCAGTAACAGAAAGAAAAATACCAAAACATGCGGTGATTAAACAATAATACTTGTAAATAACTCACGGGTCAAAGAAGGAATCTTAGAAGAAATTAAAACTACTTTCAAACAAATGAAAATGAAAACACAACCTACCAAGTTTTAGGATGTTTCAAAAGCAGTGCAATAGCAGCTTTATTCATGATGGTCAATATTTGGAAGTGACCAAGATGCCTTTCAGTATGTGAATGGATTATAATGATGGATACATGAGATTATAACTTTGTCCAAACCCAGGGAGTGTACAACACCAAGATGGCCTAACGCATCTGTGGTGAGAAATGTAATATACTGCTGAGGGATGTTGACAATGGGAAAGGCTGTGCATGTGTTGGGTAAGGGTTATATGGGAACTGTACCTTCCTCCCAATTTTATTGTAAACCTAAAAACAAATAAAGTCTTTTAAAAAATTAAGGCATATTTTGAAGTAATATAGTTAGGGGGTTGAGCTCTGGAGTTCCCACTCTTAATTAATGTCTAAGGAGTAAGAATGTGAATCCCTTAGCAGGCCTCAATCAGTGCACCTGGGAATGGCCGAAATAATACCTACGGGATTAAAGAAAACTGTGTGGTCTTTTGTTTGTGAACATTAATCTCTGTCACATAGCTGTGGTTTGACAATATTTATTTCTTTTAAACAGACACTAACACAGGCTTTGCTGGATGTCATAGAGACAGAAGCAAATGAGCAAAGTCCAAATTATGGGCTTATACTACTGTGGGCGTCTTTGTCCAATGCTGTCCCCGTAAGTATATTAGTGAAGTAGGGGTCACATTTCTGTCTATGCACTTGCAATTTTCCTCTTTTTCTTTCTTCCTTTCTTTCTTTCTGTTTTCCTTCATTCCTTCCTTCCTTGGAAGGTAAAGACTGCAATGAAGTTGTTTGTGAGACAGAAAAGTAAAATGAGTATTTAATGAAATCTTGTAAGATTACAGAGGAAGCAAAGCAAGATCGGCAGTGATTTTGTGTCTGAAATGCAGCATGTCACAGGCGAAGGAAACAGCTTGCACTCGGGGTCAGTTGTGACAACCCCAGCTCATGGAGCATTTTCTCTGCCAGGCAGCGTGCTGAGTATTGGTGCTGCAGAGATGAATAATGCTGGACCTTTTATGGGGAGAGAGTAGGTAAAGGGATAGTTTCAGATAGAATTGGGCTTCAATCCAGATAGCCCAGTCATAGCTGTAGAATCTTCATGAAGGTAGTTTTAACTCTGAGCCTGCATTTCCTTATTGGTAGAAAAGGAATGAAGAAACTCCTAGTAAGGTCCTAAGACTTGGACACTTATTCCTAGTAACTCTTACTTCTCTTGAAGGTTGTTATGAGGATTTGAGAAAAGCCCCTCTGGTGCCTGGTGTATATGAATTCTTTCTCTTCCCCCATCCCTTCTTCTGTGCACTGTTCTGTCTGCATAACCTGGCATCTCCGTCCTGTAAGCTTCCCCATGAGTGCAGCTGTGACACTGGGACTCACAAGATTTCTAAAGAGACCAAACATTATGTAACTTTTTTTAAAAAGCTGTCATGAATGAGATTAAAGCCATGAGGTTTATTTGCCACTTTGTGTTTGATGCACAACATTTCTTGTGTCAGGAGGATTTCATGTTACCCTGAGATGCACTTCTAGTATCTGAGAAATTAAAGGGTGGCCTTTTTATGTATTTGTTTTCCACTTAACAGGAACATTCAAGTTTTCTCTAATGATAAACCTAGTCAATTTTTTCTTCTAACAGAGAAATAAGATGTATTTAGTATTATTTAAATCTCTTTTCTTTCATGAAGGTCAGGGTTGTCCAGGGATTTCTAAATACTAATAATCTAGTTTCTTTTAACCTGATTTAAGACATGCTGGTAATGAGCAGAAATAGAAATTTCAGCCTCTCTGCCAAATGTGTGTCAACTACTAGAATATATAAAATAGTTTAATCAATTATTTTCCCTTTGTTATGTACCACTAATATTAATCCCTGATTTTTTACATAATTTTCTTAGAAACTGATTAAGAGATAGCATAATTAAAAAGCAAGTGTCAAAACAACTCCCAGAGCAGCAAGAAAACAGCCACTCCTGTCACAGGATTCATTTTCAAGATCTCATTAAAAAGGGCCCCCAGAGGAAAGGGACACAAAGTCCCATTGATCTGATACATGGGGAAGTCAGTTCTTTGTAATTTATTCCTGGCATTGGTCTGAAAGGATTGAAATCATTAACTTCAGAAAAGAAGTGGCTGATGATGAGTCAAAGTTCCATCTCGCTGCCTCTTGTTGGCACTTCCAAGAGGCAGCTGTTTATGGGCGGGGATCCTGGAAAGGCTTTAGGTCAGGCCCCAAACCACACCCCAGTACTGGGTGACAGCGGGCCAATTGTTTAACCTCTCTGAGCCTCAGAGTCCTCATCTGTAATATAGGTTTAATGATATTTACCTCATGCATATCATTGGGAGAATTATATTTATAATAAATGAAAGTGACTAACAGTTCATGGCACAAAATAGGTGCTCGATAAAGGTTAGCTTTCCTCTCTTATAAAAAATAAAGCTGTGGGTTCAGTCAGTCACCCCTTTCCATGGACCCTTAGCAATCAACTGCCCTGGCTTCCAGAACTTGACCTGCTCAGTGTTGGAGCAGCCACTGCTGTCCCAGTTTCTGTGATCTCCCAGAGAGCTGCTGAAAATCCTGCCAGGAGTGCAGGTGGTGGGGCTGGCATTTCTTGGTACCCAGATTCTATTCTTAGCTTCGTCCTCCTCTGTGTTCCACCTCAAGGCTCCTGGGACTCAGAGCTCCAGCTTCAGGGAGGCGTGGCACAGGCCCCTGGGAGGCTCTGAGGTCACCTAGGTGAGCTCTGGTGGATGGGCCCATGATAGTAACCATGGTTTCTGTACTTGTGTCTATGTTAAAACCATTTTCAAGTTCTGAAAAATTCCTGACCGCCAAATGACCTTTTTTTTTTTTTTTTTTTTTTTTTATTACTTTTAGAGAGAGGGGAAGGGAGAGAATCAGAGAGGGAGAGAAACATCAGTGTATGGTTGCCTTTCACCTGCTTCCAGCTACAGACCTGGCTGGAGACCTGGCCTGCAACCTGGTTATGTGCCCTGGCTGGGAATCAAACCAGTGACCTTTGGGTTCGCAGGCTGGCACCTTATCCACTGTGCTACCAGCCAGGGCCAAATGAACTTTTTAAGAACATTTTTTCATCTAATCTCAAAACTGACACTTTTCCTCTTTTATCTGCTTCCATAAAGCTGTTCCTAAACACTCTCAGTAGTGACCTTCACCCCACCCCCAGCCCATGCCTCCCACCCTCATCTTCCATGGCATTTATTGTCTGTGCCAACCATTTCCTCCCTAGTTAGCTAGTTTTTCATCTCATACCCCCAGGTAGATGCAAAAGTTCTTTGGGCAGGAACTATGTCTTATATGGATTTTTTATCTTGATTGGTCAAAATCTATGTAGTATGTTATATAGATTCCAGCAATATTTGTTCCATCTTTTTTTAATGGAGGAATGAATCACACTGAGGAACACACCTAATTCATGCTCTCTCCAACGCACAACAAGGCAGATCTTTTCTCTCTCATTTCTTAACCACTTTTGTTCTTACGTCTCCCAAACAATTGTGGCTGCTTCTGATGTCCACTGAGCCAGGTAGCCTTTCCCCTTTTAGTCAGCCTTCACCATGGACTTGACCCCTTTGGAAAATATTAATTGGTACTTTTGGGAGCACTTTTTAACTCCTTTCCCACATATGGGTGAACAAAGACCTTAGGGTCACTTCTTATCTGTTGGTTCAGTAATGTATGTGAACATCTTATTTTTTCCTCTCTTTTACATGTCTTTTATTTTTAAAACAGTGATTTTGTTTTCTAAAGTAGAAAATAAAGGTTTTAGAAGCAAAATCTGTTTCTTAAAAGCATTAAAGTGATAACTCACATCATTGTTCAGCTATTTATAGCTTACTTGAATTCCTTGTGTTTGTTATAAAAATAATTAAGCACATAAAACTCTAAGCATGTAAAACTTTAGATCTCTCTTTTACATAACTGAAAAAATACATAAGATTTTTCCCCCCACATGATTTCTGACTCTTTAAATGAGATAAATTGCGTATGAAGTCCTTATTAATTAATTGTAGTAATTCAGCACTTTCATCTATAGATAATAGTAGAAAGGGCCTGAGCAGGGAGGCAGGAGAAGAGAACTCTGAGCATCATACTTCTATACAAAAAGTGTAGATGATCTCTAGGGTAATTCTTAATTTGGAAAAGAGCACAGAAAGCAGGTCTCCAATGGTAGTGTCTTGGGTTTGCCACATCTATCCCTTCATTGTCTGTTCCTTGTCACAGAGGGAAGACAGTCAAGTAGCTCTGAACTTGGCTTTGTGGAAGCACTTACCCACAGTTGCTTTTCCTCTCTCCACCGCAGAGGGGAGCACTAGTACTGAAAAATTTCTTCAAAAAGGAACAAAGACTTAAAAGGAAGTGTCTGAGTCATAATACATATTTACAGAAAGAAAAAGACATAATACATATGTCTTTCATAATACATATTTACAGAAAGAAAAAAAGAAAAGAAAACAAAATTCAAGTTACTTTTAATGATTTTATACTGGTTTTCTTTATTGTGAAACCTAAAAATAGGAAAAGCATTTACCTGAGTGAAGGGAAAGCTAATTTTTATTTATTTATTTATTGTTATTATTTTTTAAGATTTTATTTATTATTTTTAGAGAGAAGGGAAGGGAGGGAGTCAGAGAGGGAGAGAGACATCAATGTATGATTGACTTTCACCTGCCTCCAGCTGCAGACCCAGCTGGAGACCTGGCTTGCAACCTGGTTCTGCGCCCTGGGTGGGAATCGAACCAGCAACCTCTGAATTTGCAGGCTGGCGCCTTATTCACTTTGCCACCAGCCAGGGCCTGTAAGCTAATTTTTGACATGTATTTTATTTTATGACACTACAATGAGGCAAGATTGGGATACTTTAGTTTGGTCCAGAGAGAACTTGCAAGCATACCACTCTTTGCACCATAATAGCACTTTATTAGGTTCAATAGGGTGTGAAAAGACCCTGTTTTTGATATTGAGCATCCTCATAATTTGGTTTATGAAATTTTCAGTATAGTTTCTGGGACTTATTTAAAATTGCCATGTTTTATTTGCAGACTGTCTGATTTAACAATTTGTTTATATTTCAAGGAAATTAAATCTTGAAAAATATTTTTGTTCTGGATTTGAATTAACATTCTTAAGAAGCATAATTTCTTGTTTTTAAATATTTGCTGTATGCCAGGTAGTATTTTATATTGTATATTAGTCAAAAAGATACTTTTTCCATTTTTAGTGAAGATAGATTAATCTATGTAAAATATATAGTGAAACTAGTGAAAGAATAAAATTATAAATTGAACCTCAGAGATAAATAACATCTCTTGTTCATAAAATCTAGTTGTTTTCAAAGATGTGCTTTACTAACATGCTTTTAAGTTTAATTTAAACATTCTCCTTGTTTCTCTTAAATGCTTGAGCCTTAATGCTAAGTGTGCTTTTGTTTATTTTAAAAGAGGGTTGTATTTTTTGATATATGTTTTTCTTTTTAAGATTGCATTTTGGACACTTGGATTTGTCCTCTCTCATCCCAATATCCACAGGACCATTATGGAAGGCATATCATCTGTGTTTGGCACAGCAGGTACTAAAGCTGAGTTAAAGTATATAACTGAAGAGACATCTAATAATGTATGCTCGTTACACATCATAGGCAAAGTCAAATGCCCATAATTCTGTTGAGATTCAATATAGTCTAAAATTGAACATAATTTGATATATTTTAGGATATACATGGATCAGGTAAAATCCTAGAATTTAATTACTATCCAGGATTTTAGAGGTCATCTTGACTAACTCCCATAGTTTCTAAATGATGAGAACTTCTAGGGAGATGGTGACTTGCCTGACTTCCCTACAGAAACATAAATATTTAATGTGCAGGGCTTTTTCTGTTCATCTCTTGCCCCCTTACCTCAATTGAGCAATAAATAGGTCCATAGCTTTTGGAATTCAGGATTGTCTATGTTTCATAAAAGTCATATGGTGCATATTGCATATATTATATAACAGTACTAACAGGGTAAGGAGATTAGGTAACATTTTAACACCAAAGGAATTATTTTCAAAGTTACAGTTGTTAGAGATTTGGAAAGATAAAACAATAGGTATGGATTGCTGCCTTTTCCTTTCTGTTCAGATTTGCGCTTTTCTTTTTAAAAAAAAAAAAAAGCAGAAATAATCTTGAATGAAAAGGGAACAAAACTACTTGCTTTGTTCAACATAATTTGTTGAGGAAGTAGGTTTTTAAAAAACCTTACTACGTTAAATTATGCATTCTTATTTTGGGGAGGGAAGAAGAAAACAGTATTGTACTAAGATATAAAGTATGATGACAATAAACTTATCCTTCCCCCCATTTCATGATTGCCGAAAACAATTTATTTGAATTTTTAAATTTATTTTCAACTGCTCCTTACTTAAACCAAAAAACAAATTGGCTGGACCAGCATGAATATCTGAGCCATACTGTTCTGGGCCTTGAGTGTAAATGAGCAGTTGCTTCGTCTCATCTCTAGAGAAATGGTGAGCTTTAGGATCATTGAGGACCAAAATGCTAACAAGTTATTAGGTTTGGAGGTACTGTGGTGCCTCTCAGAGAAGACTGACGGCCTTTATGGAGCTTACACGCCTGCGTGTCTACAAATGATAAAAGTGAGTGTGTCCTTGATTAGCACAATTTCTCCCTTACCCTTTCCTTACTAGAGTGTTTTGACTTAGGGTTCCCCAAATTCTTGGTCTTTAGGAAATAAAAAGATACAAATGAGCATGGTGGGGAAAAGGCAGAAAACCTGTCTGACTTCAAGGCTACAACAGAAGTGTTACATTAATCTAAATTCCTACAGTGTCTGAATCTTGAACTTTTGAGCACAATTCTCAAATCTTTTCTCTGTCTCCATGTTGTGGTTTATTTTTAGAACCTATTGTTCTTTTTTGGCAGAAAATTGCTCCTTCAAATAGTGCTACCAGTGTAATAGCTATACTTAATATCAATGCTTTCAGTTTATAAGACTTGTAGAATTGAAAACAATTTATAAAAATATATATCATACATTTCTTGCCATGCTTCTACAGCAACAATTCAGGTCAATGCATGTGTAAACATACTATAGTAGTAGCTCAGGAATTTAGATGTTTTGAGAGAAGACCACAGACCTTTGAAAGATGGTATCAAGGGAGATATTCATGTACCCATCTGTACAAATCATCCTGCAAAGAGCATTAGAGTTCATGGAACAAGAATCTGAGTCAGTATGGCAGTTTTCCCATTTTTATGCTCTTTTCTATCACAAGATTACAGTTCCTTCTTAGAGATGTCCTCAGTGAATTTCCAGTTCTGCTCTTCTTAGCCTCAAAACTCATTTCTAGAACCCATCACAGGCACTTGGTACAACTTCCTTATAAAGCAAATTTAAGGGTAAAGGCTACTATTGAATACTTGCTCTTTTGTGTCCGGCTTCTTTCACTTAACGTAATGTTTATATTGTGATGTTTTACAAATTGATTTTCAGGTGTTGAACCATCCATGTATTCCTGGGATAAATCCTACTTAATTGTGGTGTATAATCCATATAAAGCATAATTTTTATATACACATATTTCTGGATTCAGTTTGCAAGTATTTTGTTGAGGAATTGTACATTGACATTAATAATGGATATTAGTCTAGCCATGGCCTGATGGCTTAGTTGGTTGGGTGTCATACTGCAAAGTGAAAGGTCGCTGGTTTGATTCCTGGTCAGGGCACATGATTGGGTTGCAGGCTTGGTCTCTGGTTGGGGTGCGTATGAGAGGCAACAAATTGATATTTCTCTCTTGCATCATGTTCCTCTCCTTCTTTCTCCCTCCCTTTCCCTCTGCTTAAAAGTGAATAAATAAAAGATATTAGTCTATCATTTTCATGTGAAGTCTTGGTCTGGTTTTGATGTTAGGATAATCCTAGCTTTACAGAATGATTTCAGAAATGTTCCCTACTCTTCTATTTTTGGTAGAGTTTTTTTCTGAAGGACTGATGTTATTTCTTCATTAACCATATGGTAGAATTCACCAGTGAAGTAATTTGGTCCAGAGATTTTCTTTGTGAGCATGGTTGTGGTTTTTTTAATTCGATCTCTCCACTTATTACAGGCCTATTCATATGATCTACTTCTTCTTGAGTCTGTTTTGTATCTTTTTAGGAGCTTGCCTATATCATCTAGGTGATGTAACTTGTTGGCATATAATTATTCATGGTATTCCCCATAGTCTTGTTTATTTCTATTAGGTCACAAGGAAAATATCTCCCATCTGCATTTTGGTAATTTGTATCCTTTTCTTTTTTACTTGGTCACTGTTGCTAAAGAGTTGCTACTGTTGTTTACAAAGTACTGACTTTTGGTTTTGTTGATTTTATTTATTTTTTTAAATTCATATTCTAATTTCTATTTCATTTATTTTTTTTCTAATCCTTATAGTTTATCTCTATCGATATTCTCTATTTAGTTCTTTTGCATGATTTTTTAGTTCTTGGGATGTATTTAAAATATCTAAAGTCTTTTTTTTTTTTTAAATAAGCCCAACATTTGGGTTTCTTCAGGGATAGTTTCTATTTCTTGCTTTATTACCCCTCTGTATATTAATCAATATTTTCTTGTTTCATGTCTTATTTCATATTATTGCATGCCTTGTAATTTTTTTTTATGAAACTGGATATTTTTAGTATTATAATGTGTCAATTATGGAAATTAGATTCCAGATTTATCATTATCCCTACTTACTGTTATGGTTTGGTTAGCAACTTTGTAAAAAGAATTCTGTAACATCTGTCTCCTTTACCAGGTGTGGCTACTTATATGTCTGTTTTGTTAGTTTTTGGAATCCTTGGACTGAGATTTCTTTACACTAGGAACCAACAAGGCCCCCATTCTTGGCCACTGCATTCTGTGTGCATGTTGATGCATGCATTAAACACTCAGCCAGGCCCTGGACAGCCCTGCTTTAGCTTTCACTTCCTGCTTGCACATAACCTCACAGTCAGTCTTCGGTGAGACACTGGGACCTTCTCAGATTTTTTTCTGACGGTGAGGAAAGCCCTGGGCATTTGTTCAGTACTACCCACGTGCTTGGCCTTCAGTATTTCTAGGAATGCTCTGGGCCTCTTCAAAGCCGGTAGGACATCTCATTTTCTAGCTTTTTAATGATTTTGGTTTACTTGTTGTTTGTCCCAAGTGTTATCTATTGCCTCAGGTAGCTGCCAAGGTAAACAATTATCTTTAAAAGTTTTCCAATATACCCTTGAGGAAAAGACTTTTCCACTAAGGAGCTTCAACTTCGGTCAGAAAATGACGGTCTTGCAAGTGGGATTTTCCAGGGAACTGCTAGACAGCTCAAATAATGAGAATTTTCTAGAAATGAGGTTTTGGAGTCGTTCCAAACATTGTACCCCCTTTGGTGACCATTGGGCTACTGATCGCAATATGACTGCAAGCTATTGGTATTTTGGGTTCCTGTGGAGCTGTAGAGAAGGGGTTGGCAGTAGAGCAAGTTAAAATGTCATTAAGCTTGTTGTTTTTACCAAGAATCAGCCATGCTTCTTGGAAAATCTCCCTGGATTGCCCCAAGCCTCTGGTTAATTTCCAGAGTTCTGAAAAAGTTAATTCTGACCTTTTTTTTTTGGCCAGATTTCTCATTGGTTTTAATGAGGAATTTTTGGGGTCCCTGCTCTGCCATTTTTGCCGACATCACCCTGAACCATACATTTTAAAATTTCTTTTAGAAAACCTTCCGCTCTGCCATTTTTGCCGACATCACCCTGAACCATACATTTTAAAATTTCTTTTAGAAAACCTTCCAGATTCATGTGGATTAACCTTTCATTCGTCTGTTCATTTACTTGGCCCTCAAACATCCTTTGAGTGGCCTCTCTGGCAAGGCACTGTGTATCAGGGCTATGAAGGCGGGTAAGTGAAATGCATAATACTCTCATGAGGAGCTTTTTATAACAATGAAAGCAAGTTGGGAAATATCCAGAGGTTGTTAGGCGAGAAATGGAATATTTACATTGTTTCTTTGGAGGTATGTACCTGCTGGTGAATTCTCTGCTTTTCCTATGACTGGAACCTTTTATCTTCTTTCTTGTTCACTATTCAGCCAACTTGAATGTCATCTTCTCAGATGGGACTTTTAGACTTACCCTATCCAAAGGCGCTTTGCCAAACTCTACCCTTAGTGATTTTCTGGCTCAGCTCACTCCTTATTTCATGAATGATATTTATTTATCAATGTATTCATTTATTTATTTATCCTTTTCCTCCTTCACCAGAACATAATCTCTCTAACAACAGGAAGGAACACTGTCTGTCTTGGCCTCTGTAGTACCTCCAGCTGCCCAAACCCCACAACTTACTCAACAAATATTTTCTAAATGCATTTAATGAACAAATACAAGACTATATTTTTAAAAGATGAGTGACTTGGTGTAGCCTTCATTTGAAGCCCTGTCCCCCATCCCATGAAATGGTTTATAGGAAATGAGTGTTTTACATAAAGAAGTGTTGGACAATTTTCTGCAATTAACGTTTGGGTTAGCAGAACCCTAGTCTTAGTCAATATCTGGCCACTAATTTAAGATGCTGAGTAGTTTCAAGCCTAATAATCCATGTGAATGGTAATGAATGCTAGCATTTCCCTAGGGTTTTGAATTCTGTAAAGCTTTTTTTTTTTTTTTTTTTTTTGGCCTAACATTTTATTTTATTCCTTGATCTTGAATGCAGCCTGCATACTCATAGAATATGATATGCTTTTTACAGAGTTTTGGGATACTATTCCTGGAAATTATTCATTTAGGTTTAACTTTTAATTTGTAAATTACAGTGTATTTCAATAGCCTGTCATAATCTCAAAAAATACAGTGCAAGAACTGAGATCAGATTTTCTGGGTTTTATTCCAATCTGAGATACTTAGTAATGATATATCCTTATTTAAGTTACCAAATTCTTAAAGCTTATTTTCTCTTTGGGATGATGGCAAAGTAAGAATGCCTATTTCATGGAATTATTAAGAGATATAGCAAACATAAAGTAGATTGCACAGTGCCTGTTTTATAAATATTAACTATGACCAAATTGATATAATCATATCTGTTGTATGAAATTTTGTAATCTTCCCATATCATGAAATTAGTAGCTATTACTTGAAGTATAACTTCAAGTTTTTCCCTTCCTAATACTCATCATTGTTTTTTGGAATAATATGACTTTTTTAATATTTATAGCTGTAAGCAAATTACTTTTATATAAATTGGCTATCTTGAAAAGGAGCTGAAACACAGGAGAAATATAGCATGAGGATACTTATGTCTAATATTATCCCAGGGGGTAGAAACAATAGCAGTGAGAATAGCTAATACTCATCTAGCACTTGCTAAGTACCAGGCCCGATTCTAAGTGCTTTTTTTTACTGATTCAATCTTTGAATCACCCCTTCTAAATGATATTATTCACCCTCATTTTAAACATGAGGAAAGTGAAGTACCAATTACGCGAGTTACTCAAGACTTCACAGCTAATAAATGGCCCGGCCATGATTTGAACCAAAGTCTGTCTGGCTCTGGAGTTGATAATACAAATTAACAAATCTTCTTGTCAAATGTTGCTCCAAATGGCTGAAGTAAGATGCTTAGATGCAATTTCTAGCTTAATTCCATTTCAATTTGCTTCCATATTAAGCTTTCTAAACCATAGCTCTAGCTCTACACGAGTACTCAGAACATACCCCTGGACCAATAATGTTCATGCACCTGAGCAGGGTGCTGTGGCCTTGGTGTTCTGACTTTTGGGCGCAGAGTCACCAGCTAACAAAGGTAGACATTTGACTACCCTCTAGAAACATCTTTATTTTCTTCATTATGTGTGACATTTGTAACACTAAATGTGAGTTAATTTTGACACTTTTATAAGTCTTTGCGTGTATTAGTAAACATCAATTAGAAGAAAACATTTTCTACAATATGCACCTCATTTTTGGTTTACAAAAAATAATTGCCATCTTTATAACCAAACATTTCTGAAACAATATGGTGGGACTGTCAGGACAACAAAATGTGCTCAAACAAGACAATGTCAGTGATATGCCACATCAAAAGAGATCTGATATATGGTTCTGTATAAAATCTTTACTTATTGTACAGCTATGTGCTCTTCTGACCAAAGCCACCAAGATAATGTGGATTCCTACCCCAGCGGTGCTCTGATACTGTGTTCTTTTCATCATCAATCCCTTGGTAGTTTCAACTCTGTTCCTCCACTGGTTCTTTCCTCTTCCTCTGTCAGATCTTAGTTCTTAGCAGTGTCCAGTGGCTTCATGTCTCAGAATAAAATCTGAAGCCTTCATGTGGCCTTGAAGACATTTGTCATCTCAGCAGCCTCTCTGCCACCCTTTTCCTTTTTTATTTCATCCCAGCCACAATCACTTATTCACTCAACAAATATTTATTGGTCCTTTATTATGCGTCAGGAACTGTTTCAGGATTTTGGGATATACAAAAAAAGAAAAAAAAAGCCAAAGATTACTTTGCTTGTGGTGTTTACTCTCTGGTAGGGGAGACACACAATTAACAATAAACATAATTCATAAACTCCAAAATTATTAAATGATTGTAAATGCTATGTTAGGGGGAAAAAAAAACAAGGCAGAGTAGGAAGGATCAAGTGCCAGGAGTGGGGGCAGGTGGTAGCATTAGCTGGATCGGGCCTTATTGGCAAGGTAAGATTTGAGCAAGGACTAGGTTATGATTAGGAGCCAAGCAGATACCCAGAGGAAGAGCTGGTAGGAGTCAGGTATGCAAGTGTGGCCTCACTGTGCCCTCACAGAATTCTCTGAGCTCATCACCATCATGCATTTCTATGGCATTTTTTTTTCCAGAGAAGAATGTAAGCCTACTTCTAAATAACCCAATTTAACATATGTAGAGAGAATATATAAAGAGGAAATGTCACAGCTCTTATCTGAGACTTCCTTCTCTTGACAGAGTTTGTCCTGGTTCTTCCTAGTTTCCATCCCCTCAAGCACTGACTGGTTCATGGCTTTCAGACTTCCATTTTACCTGACCTCTGCTCCCTGCAGAGTTTCAAATGTGAAAGGTCCACTGCCAATCGGTCGCAGCAGAAATAAGGGTAGATGTGTCTTCTCTTGCTTACCCTCTGCCCTCTACCACCATTGGTGATCATGCCCCTCCCCCTCCCATGGTTCCATTCATTTTCCCAGTAGTTAAACTTTGTCACTTCTGTCTTTCCACATTGTTCACTCTGGTCACTCCTTATGTAATTCATATGCAAAGCTTTCTAGAGGTAGCAGCAGAACCTTACTAAAGCTGATTTAGTTAAAAACCCAATGTATCAAACATTTGTTAGGTAGCTTAGAGAACTTCCAGGAGGGCTGGGCAACCAGGCGCAGAGGGTGGTAGGCCTGAAATAATGCTCTAAATCAGGCTGCAGACCTGGTGTGGACGGCACCACACTGCCACTACAGCCAATCACGTGTGGCCCCTGGCACCGGGTGCAAAATGACACTGGGTCCCCAGATACTTCATCCTGCAAAAACTAAAGCTGCTGCCAGGGAACATTCTTTCAGCCTTCATTTCTCTACATCACTAACTCTGGGTTGGTATATCTTATTGGCAAAGTCTTATTTTCATGGCAATATCTTGGCTTCAAGGGAGGTGAGGAAGGCAAAAATCTGGCATTTTTCTACTCTGTGATGGTAGGCAAGCTTCCATTGCAACACAGGGTTCATATACTGCATAGCCCAAACTGAAAAATATCATAGTGTGTTGATAATACAATATACATATATTTACACTGTATGTGTAAATATGTGTAAGAAGTATATGCATTATATTACTATATAAATACATTTTTATAAATATAAATATGCCCTGGCTTGTAGCACCATGGATAAGGCTCCAGCCTGCAAACCCAAAGGTTGCTAGTTCAATTCCCCAGCCAGGGCACATAACCAGGTCTCCAGCCAGGTCTCCAGCCAGGTCTGTAGCTGGAGGCAGGTGAAAGGCAACCATACATTGATGTCTTTCTCCCTCTCTGCCTCTCTCCCTTCCTCTGTCTCTGGAAATAATAAATAAAATCTCTAAATTTTTTTAAAATGATAAATATAAACACAAATAATAAATATAACTATGTACCTTTTTATCTATCTATCTGTGTGTGTATATGCATACACCCCTTCTTTATTCCTGGGTGAGGTGACCCCTTGTTTTCAAATTCCATGAAAGCAGACCAAGTTGAGTCAAATCGCCTCACTTTTCTCATGAAACTTAATACTTTCATTAACTATGAACTATTTTAATAGTGCAGTAATTAAGTGAAACACCTGTTGTGTTATGTTCAGGATAAGTGCTCATTGCCTTTATTCTGTTTATGTAAAAGCTATTCATTAATAGTTCAACCAAACTTTGTTTTATATGTTTTGATAAAGGAAAAGCAGTCTTTTCCTAAATCTCTCATTCTACATGGCTATATTTATACTCAAAATAGTGAATGTTGCTATATCCACAAAGCTGAAGAAGAAAATTAAGTTAGTTATATTTTTTTATTTTAACATTAAACTATATGTTATGACTTTGTTTTATTTTAATTTTTTAGATTTTGCATTTTTAGAGAGAGGGGAAGGGAGGGAGAAGAAGAGGGAGAGAAACATCATTGTGTGGTTGCCTCTCATGAGCCCCCAACTGGGGACCTGGCCTGCAACCCAGGCATGTGTCTTGACTGGGAATCAAACTGGCGACCCTTTGGTTCATAGGCTGGTGCTCATCTACTGAACCACCCCAGCCATTCAGTTTTATTTTTAAGCATTTATGTTTTAATTTGCTTAAGTAGCATTCCATTAACCTAACATTATGGTTTACTTTTCTTTTTATTTTAGTTAAAAAAAAGGAAAATGTATTAGATGATTCCTGCATTTCAAGCCTTATTGTACTTTCCTCTTTCAAGATAAAACTACTAAAAGATTACTAGATCATAAAATACTAATCAACACAGCATAAATAGTCTTATTTATAGGCAGCTGACCTAAAGTATGCCCAGGCATTAACATTTCAGTCCTGTTTAGATAGTGTTTTAAAGCAGTGTTCTTTTCTATTAAGGACTCTCACTGTGAGTAGCTGACCATCAGCAGAAGATCATTCTATCTTAAAAACAAATAGAAACTGGTATGAAAGAATCATGGACATGGACAACAAGTGGGATTGACTTTGTGGGGAAGGGGACAAAGGGGAGTAAAAGGGGGATGAATGTAATACAACAATGATAAAATAAAATAAAAAACAAATAGAAATGCCCTTGAATATTTTAACCTGTTGTATTTAACCCAGTCCACTTATTCTTTTTTAATATAGGGTAGCATACATAGTACACTTTTTTTTTGTCTTTAAGTTTTATTTTGCACATGGTTTTTATTATTAATTATGCTATTACAGTTGTCCCAATTTTGCCCCCTTATTACCCCACCCAGCAACCCCTACTCTCTCTGGCAATCCACCCTCCTTTGTTCATGTCCTTAGGTCATGCATATAAGTCCTTTGGCTGGTTCATTTTCTATACTTGCTCCTAACATCCCCCTGCCTATTCTTTAACTACCAATTTATTCAAATCCCCCTCCCAGCTGGGTACCATCCCAATGTTCTCCATATTGATGGTTCTGTTTCTGTTGTGCTTATTTGTTTAGACTATTGATAGTTATGTATTTATTGCCATTTTAACATTGATAGTTTTGATCTTTTTCTTAAATTTAAGTCCCTTTAACATATAATAATGGTTTTGCGATTAACTCCTTTACCTTTACCTTGTCTGGGAAGCACTTTATCTGCCCTTTCATTCTAAATGATAACTTTGCTGGATAGAATAATCTAGGTTGTACGTCCTTGCTTTTCGTCACTTTGAATATTTCTTGCCAGTCCCTTCTTGCCTGCAAAGCTTCTTTTGAGAAATCAGCTCATAGTCTTATAAGAACTCCTTTGTAGGTAACTAACTTCTTTTCTCTTGCCACTTTTAAGATTCTGTCTTTATCTTTAACCTTTGGCATTTTAATTATGATCTATCTTGGTGTGGTCCTCTTGGCATCCATCTTGCTTGGGACTCTTTGTGCTTCCTGGACTTACCTATTTTGTTCACCAAATTGGAGACATTTTCTTTCATTATTTTTTCAAATAAGTTACCAATTTCTCGCTCTTTCTCTTCTCCTTCTAGCACCCTTGTGATGCAAATGTGAGAATCTTTGAAGGTTTCCCAGAGGTTCCTAACACTACCTTCACTTTTTTGGATTCTTTTTTTTCTTCTTGCTGTACCAATTGGGTGTCTTTTTCTTCCTTATGTTCCAAAATATTGATTTGATCCTTGGCTCCTCCACTCCACTATTGATTCCCTGTAAATTGTTCTTTATTTCTATTAGTATATCCTTCATTTCTGCCTGGGTCTTTTTGATGCTGTTAAAGTACCCAATGAGTTCCTTGAACATCCTTATAACCAGTGTTTTGAACTCTGCATCTGACAGATTGCTTATCTCTATTTTGTTTATTCCTTTTTCTGGGGTTTTGTTCTATTCTTCAATTTGGGCCATATTTCTTTGTCTTCTCATTTTGGCAGCCTCCCTATGTTCGTTTCTATGTATTATGTAGAGTTGCTTTGACTCTGTGTCTGGCTAGTGTAGCCTCATGTAGTAGGTGTTCTATAGCGTCCAGTGGCATACCCTGCCCTATCTCCTAAGCTGTATACTTGAGGTGTACCCTTCATGTGGGCTGAGTACACCCTCCTCTTGTCATTGAGCATTGGTTGCTGTTGGTAGATCAATGGGAGGGACTTACCCAGCCAAGACAGCTGGTAGGACTGGCTGTGATCCCAGGCCAGCAACCACCTCCCTCCATGGCTTCTAGAGGCAATTGGATGGTGCTCTGATATGGTCTGTGACTGTCCCCTGGGTGTACAGGCTCTGGAGTTTCCCAGGTGGTGCAGGCCAAGGTCAGCCTCCCCTGTGTTTTCTCTGAGGCCCCTATGCATAAGCCATAAAATGGTCTGCAGACGGCTGCTGCTAGTGCTAGGCCTGGAGCCACTCAGCTAGAGGTGTGTGGGCAAGTATTGTGCACATGTTCAAGGAAAAGAAATATTTTTTTATGTATAGAGTTGATTCATATATACATAAAGTCATGATTTGTACATCTTTAAAGATGCCTTACCAAATTTTTATTGTATAAGACTCAGAAATTTGATTCATGAGTTTTAGCTCTGTTATTGTGTGACTTTGGATAAATGAGAAAATTTACTCAGAACAGACCTATAATGTTTTTTTTTGATATTACTGTGTTCTGATTTAGCATCAATCCTGGCCGGGGACATACTATACTAACACTGTTAAAGGGCCAGATGCTATCACATAGTGACATTGTCTCAGATGGCTACCCTCACCATTTACTAGTGAGAAAAGAGTCTTTCTGCTCATAATTCTAAAATAGTATAAAAACTAGCAGCACGATAAATGAAGCTCAAATCTTATACTGATGTTCTAAGCAAATTCCATGTAATTTTCATTATTAGTCCATTAGTTTTACTTCATTGCATTTAAACATTTGTATTTATTCTTTAAACTTGATCTATAGTTATATCTTACCCATATTATAACTTGTATGCAACTTGTATGTACTTGAACATATCCTAGTACCACCTAGTATCAGCCAACTGATAATAACATTTTTGGAGGCCTCTGTCATGGCATGATGAAGACCCAAGTCCCTCCCACTATCACTCTCACCACTCCTCTGCAGTCTGCCAGGACAGCCAGAATGTGTCTGTGATTGATTCTTGGCCTTTGTGCGGCACATTGGCCAAAATATGGAGGAAAGAGATCAAGTAGCAGAGCCAAGGGCACTCCAATGGATTTATGAACAGAGGGAAGTTATTTTATTTTTTAAAAATTCTTTTTCTGGTAGCTTGATAATATGACCCTAATATGGATATTTTGGAGGCTGTAGCACATTGTACAGGAAATTTCTTACATAGTCTCATTTTCCTTTGCTAGCCCAGCTTTAAAAATCCTGGAATGGACCCAGAAAATGATAAATTATCTCAGAGCTTCTCACAAACTACATCTCTCATTCATCAGCCTTGAAGAGTATGTGTAGATTACCTAAGAAAGTACTTATAAATGCAGGTGATTTCAACCGAAACTGTTCTTTTTCGCTCCAAATATGTAGTTTTGTTATTTTTCACTTGGCCTTAAAGACCAAGATGGTGTAATTTTGAAATAACAACTCATTACTTTCTAATTCCCTAACTCAGCCGGCCACAAAGACCAAGGTAAAACTTTCATGGTGATACCTGGCCCATGAGAGATTTCCCAGGAGACTACATTTCCTTCACCATTTCTTGCCCCTAATACCTGAAGTGCATTTTGGGACACTATACTTCACTCATCTTTTTTTATGTGTAGCTTCAACAGATGGAAAGAAATACCTCTGGTAGCTGTAAATTATTGGATATCCCTCTTCAAATTTACAAGCCTGGAGAAAGTCCTGCTCTGGTATTTCTTATTTTATTAAATCTTTCTACTTTCCCACTCCAGTGCAACACTATTCATCTACTTTATTTGTCACCTACATTTTACATTTACTCAGTTCTTTTTTTCTTGAGTGTTGTGTTGGAGAATTATTTAGGCAGTTGGATAATCTTTTTTCCTCTTTAGAAAATACTGAAGTAAAGGTTGTTAAGTTGGGTCAATAAAGAACATAATCCAAATATTGGGTTGGCCAAAAAGTCCATTTTGGGTTTTTCCCATAAAGTAAGAGACACATTTTTCATTTTCACCAATAATGTTATTGATTTGGATATTTTGAGTATGTCAGCTCTCTCCTGCTATTGGCTTCCAGTGGGTAGAGGCCAGGGGTTCTACTAAACATTATCCAATGCATGAGACAGCTCCACAGCAAAGAATTATTTGCCCAAAATGTCAATAGTACCAGGAAGCTTTGCAAACCACTTATGACATGTTCAATCAGTCACAGCACCTTTTCCATACCCTGCACAAATATTTTTTTTTGCATTTTAGTTGCACTTTTATCTTTCTTGAAATAATAAAGCATAATATGCTGAAAATTTTATTTTCTTCCATTTTCAATATTAAAGTGGCTGCACAAAAATTCACAATTTTGATGTTATTTTTAAACTGCATTCTGATAGGACACACTGTCACAACATAATCTAACAAAATTGTGTTTGAATGAAGTTAAAGACAGCTAAGTGCCGCTAGAGCCATTGTATGGAAAAAATGTAATGGACGTTTGGGCCATCCCAGTAGAATCATTATACAGAGTTTATAAATAAAGGGTATTTCTAGATAAAAATTTATTTTACATTTATTATCTGTCCATTGTTGTCTTGTTAGGCAATATCTCACTCTTTTATTTACTATATCTTGGACTATGTCCTTAAAAGTGCTAAGATTTTAAAGCAGGGTTAATTTTATATTCCCATAATAGAGAAATTGATAACCCTTTTTTTTAATATATGAGAGATGTATTTCTTAAAATAACATGAGCCTTTTTCTCCAGAAGAAAATCTTATTTTATTTGACTCGGTATAATAGCATTAAACTTTTCTTAAAATGATAAAGTTTGGTATTTTTTTTATAGGTGCATATGTGGATGGAAGAAGGGGTAGCAAGGGCCAGTCTGTCATGCCTTAACTCCTCTTCCATTGGTCTTAATAACCTGCTTGAAGCAATATTGCAGTCCTTGCTTATCTTTCTAATCCATTGTTATCACTGCTTCTTTCATATTGAGTCTGTAGTTAGGAATGGCAAACTGAAGCATCTGAGCAGTCTTCTTTTAAAAGATTGTTGCTTATAATTCATTAATAGGTGTACAACAGATTATGGTGCACTGGTCATCAGTCCCAAGGGTTCTCTGAACACTCCTGCCCATGGTACCTTGGTATGGGAGTTGCGAAGGAAGGCACAATACAGCGAAGCGGTGGGTGGAACCACGCTGTACTCACACGGAGAAGGGACAGGGCAAGGCCAGCTGCAGCACCAGCACCTGTTCCAAGGCCAGTGGCCTCTGCAGGGCGGGCGATCTACTTGTACCCTGCTCATGCTGCAGTGGACGCAGCCCTGTCCTTCCGCTTGGAAGACAGATAAAAGGGTGAAGTTAGACAACCCCCATCTGCTGCATACACTTTAAGCAGAAACAAAGAGTACCTGAAATCAGGAAGAATAGTCCCTAGACTATTAGTCCCCAGGCCCTGTGGGCTCTTTACCTCCTAGTGAGGAAGTGTTCCAGGCTCAAGGCCCATTCTTAGGTGACTGAGTTGGGGTTGAAAGACTGACTGCACGTGACATTGTCATTCCCTAAATTTTATGCTAAATCCTTCAGACTGAAGAAAGCCATCTTCACCCCTGGGAGTTAAAAAAACCAGAGAGAGAGGCTCAGCAATGACTGAGGTATTTGGCAGAACTGGTGGAGGGAGGGGAGGAACTGAAGGAGATGCGGGCTGGCCAGGCTGCAGCTCTGATTCCTACCCCCAACACCCACATTCGGAGTCTAGGCCAGTTCTAGGCTTAATTTTTGTTTTCCCCAGTCTTTATCCACTACAAATACCTTAAGCTGCTTTTTTAGGCCTTTCTTCCCATTTATATCTGTCCTTTTTAATTCCTCTAACTGGTAATTCTCTTGCGTAAAGAAATTGGGTTAGGATACAACCTTTATGGAGGAATTACAACATTTTATAAAAGCATATATTTTAACAAAGCAATCTAAATAAAGAAAAACAGCCTAACAATTTAAATGCCTACCCTTTTCAAACTAATATATATTTAATTATAATGAGAATTCCAGTGTTTTTCTTGGGAAAAAGTAACTAAGTGACTTAAATATTTTTGAAGGATAAATGTGATTAGACATCAGAATTACTAAAAGTATAAACTAGTAAGACCAGATTTGCCATACCGGGTATTAAAACTGATTATAATGCTGCTATTAAAAGAGAACACAATTGTTACAGAAAAAACAAAAACAAAAAAAAACAGTGGATCAGCACAACCTGTATTCATTCACTCTTAGCCAACAAAAAGCAAGTTCACAATCTTTTCTTTCAAAGCTAAAAATAATTAAAGGAGAAAAGTAGCTTCTTCATCCCGTTTAACATTCTTGAAGCAAAAGTTCTAAACTATTAACATTTATAGTAAATTGGTATCTAGAAACCTGCAGTCATTGGAGAGACATATCTATAAACAATTCATAGGGAATAGCAGTGAACTAAAAAACGCCTAATTTCTTAGGCTACCTTATATACCATAATCTCATTTGCTTGCCTCTTCTCTCTTGAATTTGCAATAAATTTAATTTAATATCTTTCTCACAGAATTTTCTTATACATCCTCGACGGAAATGCACATGCACAATAATGAAGTTATATTTTGTAAGGAAAAAAAAACAAAGAGTACATATTTTTTCTGTATGAAAGAAACATTTGGGAGATAACACAAGAATATTGTTTTCTAACTTTGATTTTTGAAGTGTCTCAGCATAATAAACTTACAGTTTGCTTGGAATAGCAGTGCAGGCCCTTGTGTTTCCAAGAAGGCTGGTGACAGCTTACCTTTTGCGAGTGTGTTGTCACCTCTGGGGCATGCCTGGCGTGCACCTCCTGTCAGCTCTTTCGTCGCACTCCAGAGGCCTCTGTGAGATAGGGATCCATTTGACATTCTGCTCTTTTTTTAATTCGTATGTATTTCATTTCTCCCCCTCTCCCTCCATCCTTCCTGCCCTTCCCCTTGTTTGATGTATATGTTAGAAAATTATACATACTTTCTATTTTAGGTACCAAACAAACTCCCATTCTATACCTCAGATGTCATAAATCCAGAGTCATGCCCTACTGTAGGTGAAAGGATCTGGACATTCTGTAAGGGAGAGGAGATGGGAAAAGGCAAGGAGGCAGGGAGGAGAGGAAGAGAAGAGTGGGAAGGACTAGAGATTGGAGGCCCTTCTTTCATGGTAGGCGGCATTTTTAAACCACTCAACTCTCCACAGATAAAGCCCTGTTTTATTCCTCAGGCCTCACTGCCTAGTGACCTCTCCTCCACTCCCTCCCTTCTTAAAACCAAAACAGCTCTCTTCTTCCTCCTCTTCTTCTCCTTCTTCTTCTCTTTCTTCTCCTCCTCCTCCTCCTCCTCCTCCTTCTTTTCTCTCTCCGTCTCTCTCTCTTTTTTTCTCTATCTCTCTCGATGGCTTATTAGTTCATTATTCTCTTAATTATTAGAGATGGGAATTATGGTTCAGCTCAACAAGTTTAAGACAAACCTATAAACAGGAACATTTAAATTTTTAAAATTTTTCAATTATAGGTGATATTAACTTTTTTGTATTAGTTTCAGATGAACAACATAGTAGTTAGACAGTCATATACTTTACAAAGTGGTCCCCCACGTATTTCCAGTACCCAACTGGCCCCATACATAGTTATCACAATATTATTGTCTCTATTCCCTATGCTGTACTTTATATCCCTGTGACTGTTCTGTAAATACCTATTTGTACTCTTAATCCCTTCACTTTTTTCATCCATTCCCCTACCCGCTCTGCTCTGGCAACCATCAGCCTAGTCTTTTATCTAAATAGCCTCTCCCTTTCCTAACACATTCTTTAGAATCTTTTGAATCTGTGTGCTACTGATGTCAGTGGGGGAAGGTCCAGCCCTAAGACATAATTTGCAACATTAGGAAAGACTTGGGTCTTACTGTGTGAATAATTAAGTCCCTCCCATTTGCACCTTGCTTAATCAACTTCTATGACCTTATTTACTCTTTTTTTTTTTTTTTTTTTTAATTATCTCTCTCTTCCTATTTCTGCTAGTTCTGTTTCTCAGTTCTGGTTGAACCTGTCCTAGGCATTTTTCTCACTCACTGTTAGTCATCATGAATAGAGGGAAATACATGTTTGGAGAAGAGAAAGGTCATTGCAGGTCTTTACAAAATTAAAAATTAATTTGTCATTTCTGTAATCAAAGAACAGTTTCACAGTATTGCTTTTCAGACTTAAAAGAATAATTTTAGGCCCAGGCTGGTGGCACAGTTGATAAGGTGCCGGCCTATGAACCTAAAGATCACTGGTTCGATTCCCAGCCAGGGCACATAACCAGGTTGCAAGCCAGGTCTCCAGCTAGGTCTCCAGCCAGGTCCATAGCTGGAGGCAGGTGAAAGGCAACTGTACATTGAAAAATAAATAAATAAAGAAGAAGAAGAATTGTAGAAAGGGGTTTATTGCTTTCTGCATTTAGGAGACAAGCCCACAAACAAATTGTCATCTCATTGAAAATTTCCAGAAATATGTAACCAGCATATTCTCACTACTGATAAATAACTGTTAGAGGGTAATTTGAGATATAAAACCTACTTTAAATGATATTATCTACTTTAGTACATTTTATCCACTCTTTCTCTATTGGAGATGTGCTTACCTTTTCCAGTGAGTATAAGAAAGAGCAACTTTCTTATATAATTTCTTATATTCTTGTAAATATAAGAATATAATCCTAGAGTATAATAGAGATATATTTTTTATTGAATTTTTTGCAATATTACCAAACACATGCAAAAATACATTTACATACATATGTATTTTTACTCATATTTAAAGTACATACTGTATTTTGAAGAATTAATATGAAAAATTTAAAATACACCAATAGCTTATGTAATTATTACATGATAAATGATAGTATTTTAGATATATTGTAGCAAATTAAGCATTTTTTTTTTGTCTTCTTTAAAACTTATTTTACTTTGGAATGCTGTTTTTGTGAAATATATCACAGAAATGGTATATTGCAGAACTCACTTTTGTGAAAGTTGTCCTAGAGACAGTGCCAAACCCATAGTAAAAAGTGAATTTGGTTTTTGAGTCAGATCCTCCTCACTCCAATAATACAACTCAACTTTATTTTAAACTACTAGAACTACAACTTGTTCCTCTTGGAGTTTTCCATCTTAAATAGTAGATTGATTTTTTTTGGCTGTGCACAGGTCTTACCTCATTCAGTACCCTCTGTTTTCCCTCTACATCTCTACGTATGTTTTACAAATTGAAGCCCTCAGAAATCATGGCACTTGCAGTGCTCAGCTGGTCCCATAGAAATTATTATGTCTACTAGATAGAGGTAAAAAATAAAAATCCCTAGGATTTAAATAATTTTGTAGAATAGTATTTTAGCTATTTTTTGAACTTTCGGTTGACTTCCTATGCATTCCTAAACTAACCCCTGAACTATTTAAGAGTCTGCTGAGGTAGAGATTAGGTATGTTCACATTTCAATAATAAAGTTTACTGTAGCATTCATTCCTTTTTTTTTTTTAATTTATTAAGGTAACATTGGTTAATAGGGTCATATAGGTTTCAAGGATACATTTCTTTGATATATGATCTGTATCGTACATCATGTGCCCACCACCTGAAGTCAAATAATCTTCCTTAACTATATATTTGGCTCCCTTTACCCTTTACTACCCATCCACATCGCTTATCTCTGAAAACAATGGTTAATGGTATCTGTGTCTGTGAGTTTCAGTTTTATATCCCACATGAGTGAAATCATAGGTACATAGCTTTTTCCGGCTGACTTCTTTCACTTAACATAATATTTTCAAGGTCCATTCATGTTGTCTCAAGTGGCAATATTTTGTAGCATTCATTCCTTTTCCCAAGCATCCCCAGTTTGGGGGCCTTCATAACTAGAAATGTGTATTTCTATAATCTATTTGAAAGGAATCTCATCTAATTTATATGCTAATATGAGAATATATATTGCCTATCTACATGAATCATATAGTTTAGTAGTTTGCAATTTTCATCCCTGTTGGTCTTCATTCTCAGCATGTTTTCTAACCTAAAGATGAACTGATTTCACAACCCACCAACAACCAGTTGGTTGCTATTTAAAACATAAGTTGCTAACAAAATCTATATATTTATTACATACCCACAAATAGGCACATACTGTGTAACAGTGAATAAGAAAGATATACACCCGCATTTTCTTACTTTATTCTTCTTCCTTAACTGCATTTGATCTTTCTGAGTTATTGCAAGTAACATGATTTTCCCATATTGTGAAATAATTCCCGTCTCAGAAAACTTAATCTGCAGTAATGCCGATACAAGTAATATACAAAATTATACCTTATTTAATAAAATCTATTTATAACAAGACCATTTTAAAGCATTCTTAAGTCAAAGTTGGTTCTTATCCATTCAGTTATCCTATGTCTTTTGACTGGTGCATTTAATTCATTTACCTTTAAGGTTATTATTGATAGGTACTTATTCATTATCTGTTTTTCCCTTTGTACCTGTGTTCTTGTCTCTCTGTTTCTTCATCTTCTTTAGCATCTCGCAATGCTGGTTTGATGGAGATGTATTCTTTTAGCCTTCTTTTGTCTGGGAAACTCCTTGTTTTGCCTTCCATTTTGAATGAGAGCCTATCTTTTTTTAGTTGTTAATCTAATCCCGAATTTCTGAGCATTACTTAAAATATTGAAGTTTTTTAAATTCCTGAAATGAAGGGAAAAATGTAAGATACTGTTTTTATTTCCCTGTGAAATACTGTAAGTTCTTTATTTACTGTTTCTCTTTAGTTTTGTTTCTACTCTCTAAAAACTGATTTTTTTCCCCACAAGTTTATCTTGAGGTCTGTTGATAAGAAAAGATGCTAGGAAACTAGTTTCTTGCCCTTACGCTCTTTCAGCAGTTGATGCTATTGCTTCATTATTTTTGAGTAGAAGTAATAGAAATGCTTTCTTTGTCAAAGCTATTATTTAATTTCCCTACTAATAGTCTAAAATAAACACTAAAATTTATTATTTGATTTTTACTTTAAAAATAAATGATTATAAAATTTTGGAAGCAAATTTCTTGAACAAATTTTGGTAGGAATCATTGCTTATGGTTATTACATCAGTTTAGTTTTCATCCTTTATGTCATGCATTTTTATCCCAGGTTCATTCTTCTTCATGTGTGCCATGATCTTTTACACACACCTGAACTGTAAATATTTCAAACAAGCTGTTCTATGAGTGTGAAAAGGCACCCTCTGGGAAGGCGAGCTTAACTCACAGCTGCAACAAACAACTGAGAATTTGTGCTTTTAAAAGGAAAGAAAGAGGTGGAGGGATGCACTGTTTAAATTTCAGCAGAGCTTATTTGCTTTTCGACATCTTCCCATGTGTCCCTTGGTAATATACACATCTGTCTTTCTTTTGTGGGGAGCACAGTGCCCCCTCAGTATTCAACCCTCCTTTGCAACCTCATCTAATTCAATCTCCTTAGATCTCAAAAGGGATGAATGACTCAACAAATATCTACCATTCTTTCCCCTTTCTGTCTTAACATGGATTATTTCCCCCAAATTATTAGTTAAATCTTTATGTAATGTTACCCCAGGTCTATAGAAACAGAATTTCTATATTTTACGTTTTATGTATTTATTTACTCTGTGTGTGTGTGTGTGTGTGTGTGTGTGTGTGTGCAAGAGGGTGCTTAAATATTCAGGCAACAGAGGAGCTATCTCTCCAAGGACTTAACTTTGGAGATTCTGTTTGATTTATGTGTCTTTTTATTAAGTCCAAGAAGTCATTTTTATGATTAATTTTGGCATGTAAGGGACTTTCCTTTCTGCCTGGGTGAATCTCACTCATCCTTTCAGGCTTCACTAAAATTCCAGCCCTAGGCAAGAACACCACTGACACTTGAATCCTTTCTAAGGAAACTTAGATTATGGTTATTTATATCTAGATATGATTTTATGTCCTTATGTCCAAGCTCCTTTAACCCAATGACTGAATCTTTCTCACTCCGTTCTCCTCTCTTCTCTTGAGGGAAGTGATGGGACTCGGTAAGCAAGGGTAAAGGTTTTCAGTAGGTAGACATGGGTGTGAGGGCTGGTCTGGCACTTTCAAGCTTGTCTCCTCTAGCATGGTAACTGCTTGGGGCCAGATAGCTGGCAGGTAGTTATGAGAAATAAATGAAATGGTGCAAAGTACTTGTGATGTTAGATGGTCAATAAATCAGTATTATTCCCTTCTTGTCTCTTACAGCACATGCATGGGCTAGCCCATAACAGATATGAATCAAATTTCTGTTGAATGAATAAATGAGTGAAATAATAAAATTTCAATTTGTTATGTATATATATATATGTTTAACACAGAATTTATAGTTACTGTGTTATAACATGAATGTTACCATGTCTGTGGAATCCCAAAGTTATATATATATTTTAGAAATCTTTTTTGCTATTTTTGAATATAAAAATCTTTTCTTTTATTTGGCTTCAAATACCCTAAAATTTGGTTTGACTTGCATTGCATTTGTGCCGAGTTAAACAACGGTCTCTGAATTTCACCCCAAATCACCCACAGGTTCTTTTCTGGATGTCTTCTGCACTGGTCCTGGTTGACTTCAGGCTCTAGCCCTTTCGACAGTTAGCTTGGTCTTCTTCCAAGTGGAGCTTTCTAACACTGGGAGAATGAACCCCAAATATGTGTTGAAGTATGCACAGTATGAGTACAGAGCCTTTCTGAAGAGTTATAATAAGAAAGACCTTTAACCTAAAGATGTTGTTTTAAAACTTAGCATATTTCCTTTTCTTTTTCTTTGTCTAGTCCAAGAACACTACCTTACTTTTCCCACGTTACATTGGGTTTTGAGAAACAAAAGATATTTTATCAAAGCATTTGTTTTCCAAGTATAGTCTATATCTCTCATACATTTATAGGTTAGAATAGATTGTAAATATTCAACTCAAAACATGCCTATGTTTCTGTGTTATATAGTACAAAACATTTTTTGCACTGTATAATTCAATGACTAATAAGAACTCTTAATAAAAATCTTTTTTTTTTTCTGAAAGGAGGTCAAAAACATCACTATTAGTAGAGTCCAGACTTTTTAAGGTTCTTGCAAATCCTCTTTTGTTTGCCTGGAATATCCACTTACTCATTTTTCCATGTTGAAGTTGGACCATTTGTTAATTCAATATGTATTATTGAGGTCTACTTATACAAGAAACTAATTATTTTTGTAGTTTTAGAGAAAGACCCCCATAAAATAGTTGCTTTACCTGTAGCTAGATGTGAACCTTCCCTACTTTTAACTACCAGACTATTTTATGTCTCACAGAACAGTTTCCTTACCTGTATCCAGTTAACTATGAGCTTGTCTCTTATCTCTTGCTGAACTAAGTGTGTTGCAAGAATACCTTAATTGTTGGAATCTGGTAGAGCCTAACTCAGCTCCTGGTTCTTATTTGTGCTCAAGGATCTATCAGGTTTAATGGAGTGTATAGACACCGTAATGGGGGTTAGTAGAACCAGAGTTTAAAAACCCTGCTTCTCAGACTCCACTAACCAAAGACATTTGCTGCTTACTCCCTGGGAATTCCACATGTGCTGACAGAGTGGGTTTCCCAGGCAGCACCCACCCAGCCGTCCTACAGAATGGGCTTGCTTTAGAGCAAGCCTCACCCAGAATCTAGGAGAGATGGCTGGAGACCCTACATTCCACTCTCACCCCCTCATTCCCAATACAGATGGGAAGCAAATAAGGAAGTAGACTTAATTGAAGGGACAATGTTGTTGACTTTTATTAAGCAAATGCTGCCAAAACTAAATGGAAAGCTGAGTTGTTTTCAAGTAACTTTCAAAATGGAAATATTTTACTTGAAATAATACCATTAACCAAACTATCTAATCTGACGAAAGGCCCTGACCATACTTTGGGCCCTAAACAAATTCACCCCAATCCTTTTTCAATTGCCTTACATCTAAGTATTAGCTAAGCTATGCATGTCACATTGGGAAAACTTGGTGCACCTATGTTTAAAGAAATCATCATTCCAGATGAACATGTGCCTACATGCGCCTCATTGCCCCTTTCCTAATATTATTTTAAGTGAACTTCTGAAATGTATGACTGAAAAAACAAACACAAAACCAAAAGTAAGTTAGCAGAAAAGAGAGGAAGTAAGCCATGTGGCTTCTCAGACCTTTTACTTTGTACTTTTGATGCCAATCTTTTATTGCTGTTTCCTGAAGTAGAATGAGAATTTGGACAAGGAAGAACGAAATGAGTGAAAATTGAACACGTATCTTAGTCATCTGACTTAGGATTGTGAGAACCAAGGTTGGATATAAATCCATCATGTTGCATATACAACATTGGCTTAGTTTTTTATGTCATACATTTTATCTTGATAAAAGGAAAATGCCAAGAAGAGGTAATTAATTGTTAAACCCGTTATGCAAAGAGTAATAGTAATAGTAATACTAGTTGTAAGAGGTAGTATCTAATTTATGTTTATGAGCTTACCTAAAATCACTTCTGGCCTCTTTAAGTCCATTTTCTTTTTTTAATTCTTTTTTTTTTTTTTAAACAGGTAAAGAGAAGATCCAAGTATCCCAGGATGACTTAAAGAAATTACCTCTAATTAAATGGTGTATTTTGGAAACCATTCGTTTAAGAGCCCCAGGTGCCATTGCTAGAAAAGTGCTGAAACCAGTTAAAATTCTGGTGAGCTTTGGTTTGGTTTTAAAATAATAATCCTTCTAGGAAAACAAGTACATATTTTGCCCGTGTATTATTAGATGATTCCTTAAGTTCTAGTAAGCACTCAATGACCCTGCAATAGGTTACTAATAAGAGTTATACAGCAACGTTTTGTTAATATAGGTATTTATCCATTGGTGAAGATTTTAGCTACAATATTATCTTTTAATAATCTGTATCAGAATTAGTATCGTCCTATTTCAATCAAGCAGGTAGATTAGATTATACCTTCTCAGATGAACCACCCAAGTATTCCTGAGTAGCCATAGGTAGAGGAATTCTTGTGTAAGGGCAGTTCCAACAGGAAGACAGTTTTGCCCACATATACAGAGAAAGGAACAGATAACTGGAATATCATGGGTGAGAGCAACTGATATTAGCAATCAGTTCGTAAATGAGGAAGAGAGGTCCTTTCTATGGGCAAAGTAGGAGGAAATTCTCAAGTGCACCATGAAAGCAAAATTTCAGTTCATCATTTGCTGAGTCAATCAAGCAGAATGAAATATCTTTCAGAATAATTAGACCTAGAGCCTGCAAGAATCACATTACATCAGACCTTCACTCTTGTTGGCTTCTTTGTGTATACAGCTTGAGAGTACCTGGATTCAAAACAAAATTTTGTAGTAGTGGAACACAGAAGACAAAACATCCAAATTTTATAAAAGTTGTAACCTGCTAAATTCAGAGGAGATATTGTTTGCTTAACTGGTCTTACAAAAATTATAGTATTTAGTTTTAGTGGCACTTTAACAATTTTTTAAAAACAATCAAGTACTTAATTACTTGATTAAACTATGAGTATAAAAGAATATGCTTTGAAAGGAAGTATTCAGTCAACTTAGTACAACTAAATAGAACAATGTGTTTATTACTCTGAATTTTACCATAATTTTATTGAACTTTTATTTATATTATTTATATTATATATATTTATCATATTTTTATATTATACAGTATGAGGCAAAAATAGGCTTATGTTGTGCGTGAAACAGTTTATTCTTGGTATTATTGTTTATTAATGATTGTATTTTCTTATGAACAACTGTAAACCTACTTTTGCCTACTCCTGTATTATTTATATTATAACCTCATTTATATCTTGGATAGCAGATAATTACTTGAATTATGAAATTGTTATTATCTGCCGGCAGGTACCTTGATTTTTAGTTTAAGCATATAGATCAAATACATGTATTGTTAGATATACACCTAAAATATTTTAGTTATTTTGGAGCTCTTATAAATGGTATATTTTTAAAGGTTTTATTCTCAATTGTACATTACTTGCTTGTAGAAATACAGTTGATTTGTGTGTGTTGACCTTATATCTGCAACTTTATTACACTCAAGTTATTGGCTCTAGGGGTGTTTTAATTTCTTCCTTTCTTATCTGTGTGGCTTTTATTCCTTCTTTATGCCTTTTTGCACAGGCTCTAACTTCCAGCACTGTGGTGAATAACAGTGGTGACAGCAGATATTCTTGCCTTGTTCCTGATCTTAATGGGAAAATATTTAGTCTTTCGCTGTTGTATATGTTAGTTGTGGATTTTTTTGTAGGTATTCCTTCTCAAGATGCAGAAATTTCCCTCAATTTCTAATTTGCTAAGAATGCTATCCTGAATGGGTATTAGGTTTTGTCTAGTGCTTTTTCTCCATCAACTGATATAATCACATGCTTTTTTTTTTTTTTTTAACCTGTTAATGTGGTTGGTGGATTGCATTTACTGATTTTTGAGTGTTGAACTGTCCTTTCATACCTGGAATAAATCTCATTTAATCATGGTCTATAATTTTAAAATACATTGTTAGATTTGTTTTGCTAACATTTTGTTGAGGATTTTTGTATCTTAAGTTCACGAGAGATATTCATCTGTAGTTTTCCTTACTTCTTATTTTGTACTGTTTTGTCTGTTTTCTGTCCCATGACAGTCTCTAAAGGTGTTTTATGCTTGTTCTGTCCCCTTCTCATAAACACTCAGATTCTCTTCTTCCCTCCATCCTCCTTCCCTCTCACCTCACTTCTTCCTTCTTCCCTGTCTTACTTCTTACTACATGTATTTCCTTATGAAAGATAGTAAAGAAAAACTCAGCATAGTTCCCCTCTTTTCCTCCTGAATTCTCTTCATTTTCTCTCATTTCTTCTTTCTGGTCTCAGTCTCCAGGCTTTTTATTTTTCACCTGTAATTGCTCTCCTTTAAAGTTCCCATTTCATCTCTACAAACCTGCCCATCACCAAACCAGGAAGGAAACACATAAGGATTCTCACATCTAAATCTTATACATAAATTGTTTTTCCCATTGCCTTTGGATTTCTTCTCTCACAAGTTTCAGTGTGGTCCATGTGGTTTTAACACATTCCATCTTGTGTGACTTTAACCTGTCACTCCACCTGCCACACATACATAGCTCTGCATCCTCTTCTCACACCTGACACTTACCCATGTTGTTTCATTAGCTAAACATCTGAGGTCAGCACAGGATAATTTCATAATAAGGAATTTTTAATTTGTTATATAAATAGACTTTTCTTCCCAGACACACACCGAACACTTTTAGGCACACACCACTTTTCAACCAACATAATGCACTTCTGAAACTGTTCCTTCTAGGCTCCTGCTATCCTTACCATCGATATTCTTAAGCTGTTCATTTATCTTTGTTTCATTAGTTATACTTGTACCCCAGTACTTCTTTCTTCAAATAAATACTTCTTGTCCTTATGCTTCTGTAATCATCCTCTTTCTTTGCCTTTAGCTTTTACTGTGCAACCACCTGGAGCCTGTCTTCCGTGCCCCTGTGTTTCCCTTCTAGCAGGCAGATGCCAGTGTCCTGCTTATTTCATTTTACTTTTCATTTTACTTGAAAATGACTCAGTTGATTTCCTCCTTTCTTGTGTTTTTATTTTACCATAAGGCACGGGAACGAATGTATTTATTTTTCAGCGTAAAGTTTCTTGTCTCTTGACTACCAACTCACTTTTCTGCTGATACTGACACAGTCATTCAGTATTCCACCTCCCCTTCCCCCCTAAACCCCCTTTCTGGCTTTAAGTGGTAGCTCTTCTGGGAGCTTTTAACCTCATATCCTTGTCAGGATTGTTGGGGCTGTTAACATCACATAGTTTTCAAAATTAGTTTTACTTATTTCAACAACTTTACCAAAAGAAACTTCCATGCTCAAACACATACACATATACACTCATGCATACACAACCCCCACAACCCCATAACTGTAACAACTATCCAACATCCTTTTCCCATGCCATCCATACAGAAATCTATGCCTCATCATAGTGTAAGTGTCCATTTAAAAAGTTTTTAACATTATATTTCACTTTGCATGCATCTAGAGAATTTTCATATTTATTTCAATTGTCACATAAGAGTCCATTGAGTTAATAGCTTAAATATTTCATTATTTCCTAGTTCTTGAGAACTTAGTTTGTTTTCCTTTGTGGTTAGTTTAATGTAGTAATTACTTGTATCTTTGTGCAGAATACATTTTCTTTTTTTAAAGATTCTCCTTGAATTATGTTTTATTGGTAGATTACTGTTCCAAGAGTATAAACACATTTATGATCCACAACATATAATTTTCATACGAAGTCCAACATCTATGGGATCCCAATAAAAGTTTTAAAATTAGAAATAATGGATGTCCAAAATGAGCCAAGAAATTATTTTTAAAACTTAATAGTCTCAAAAAATCTCCACTTTCTAACACTCACTCACACTGTCTTCCCAGAAGACATGAGGCTCATTCTCTTCATTCTCCTTCCAGGCCCAGCTGGTGATGGCCACCTTAGTGGCCTGTGCCCAGGCTGCCACCTTCCGAGACTGTTCCAACATGTCTCTTTTATTATTCTTCACAATAGCTTTTTCATATTTGTAAAAGACATGGTGTTTCCTGTACTTTCTGTTTCATTTATAAACATAGCCTTGCCTCTTAGGAGGCCCAGAGTAATCACTGTGAATTTCTCCCTGTGGAGATGAGACTTGAACTTTAAAAATAATAACTTACACAGAGTTTTCTTTTTATTACATAAGTAATACATGGTAATTAGAAAAAAAGATCTTAAAAAAGAAGCTGAAAGAAGAAATTAAAAATGGCTTAAAATTTCACATCAGAGCTAACTACTATGAACACTTTGGTATTATAATTTCAGATGTTTTTCCTGTAGTGTGTATGATAAAAACTCAGTTGGGGTCATACTATGTCAATTTTTTATAACCTGGTTTTATTTTACTTAATAGATCACAAATAATTTTATATACCAATGAAGGGCATCCATACAATTTGAATTACAGGATAATAATCTAATATATGGATAGAGTATAAATTTTTAAATCAGTTTCCTATTCTTGATTATGTATATGGCTTCCATTTTCTCACTATTATAAACAGCACAAAGATGAACATCCTTAAAGCTAAATCACTGTGTATATTACTCTTCTTAGTATCAACTTATACCACTTGGTCACTTTAAGCTTTATCAATATTCCAAATCTATTGTGGTGGAATGTCTTTGCTGAATGTACTAACATGTTCTTAGGGATTTGGATTATAGAAAACATTGAATATGGGATCACCTGTGTTGGGTAGTGGCAGAGGCTCATTCATATCTTCCATTGGACAACTGATCAAGGTTTCTTGCTATGCATGCTAGAAGCCCTCTCCCACTGGTCTTCCCCGGTATAGTCTCAACAGGCTATCGTTGTTTATTTTTGCTCCCATATTCTTTCCTGTGCTTTCTGCAATAAATTAAATTGAATAAAAACTATCTGTTTTATTTACATCATTTTTTCTTTTTCTTTATTATATCACCTTTTTTTGTTGTTCTTATATTACATTCATCTTATTTTTCCCCCTCTGCTCTCCCCTTCCCCACCCTCCTTATACACCCCCCCGCCCCACAGTCAATCCCACATGTTGATTGTGCCCATGGGTCATCAATGCTAATTCCTTGACTAAGCTGTTCCCCTTTCTTGCCTCCTCCTCCTACCCTACCCCCTCCCCTCTACACACTGAAAGTGTGTTCCCTGTATTCATGCCTCTGGTTCTGTTTTGTTTGTTTGTTTGTTTACTAATCTCCTGTATTAAGTGAGAACATGTGGTATTTAATTTTTGCTGTCTGGCTAATCTCACTAAGCATGATACTCTCTAGTTCCACCCATTCTATCGCAAATAGTAGGAGTTCTTTCCTTCTTCCTGATGCATAGAACTCCATTGTGTAAATGTACCAAAGTTTTTTGATCCATTCACCCACTGAAGGGCACTTAGGTTGTTTCCAGCATTTGGCTAACTGTAAATAGCACTGCTATGAACATAGGGTTGCATAGGTTCTTCTGAATTAGTGTTTCAGGATTCTTTGGGTATAATTGCTGAGTCATAGGGCAGTTCTATTTTTAATTGTTTGAGGAAATTTCATACTGTCTTCCATAGTGGCTGCTACAGTCTGCATTCCCACCAGCAATGCACCAGGGTTCCCTTTTCTCCACATCCTCACCAGCACTGGTTGTTTGTTGATTTGTTGATAATGGCCATTCTGACAGGTGTGAGGTGGTATCTCATTGTAGTTTTAATTTGCATCTCTATAATGGCTAGTGATGTTGAGCATTCTTTCATGTGCCTGTGGGCCCTTTGTATGTCCTCATTGGAGAAGTGTCTGTTCAGGTCCTTTGCCCATTTTTTAATTGGGCTATCTGTCTTCCTGGTGTTGAGTAGTATTAGCTCTTTATATATTTTGGAGATCAAACCCTTATCTGATGTGTCATTGGCGAATATCTTTTCCCATATGGTTGGCTCCCTTGTTATTTTTTCGATGTTTTCTTTAGCTAAGCAGAAACTTTTCAGTTTGATATAGTCCCATTTGTTTATTTGCTCCTTTATTTCCCTTGCCTTGGGAGATATTTTGATGAAAATTTTGCTGAGTGGACTATCTGCAGTTTTTTTTGCCTGTGTTTTCCTCTAGGGCTTTTATGGTGGCACAGCTTACGTTTAAGTCTTTTATCCATCTTGGTGTATGGTATAAGTTCGTGGTCTAGTTTCATTTTTTTTGCATGTCCCTCTCCCATTCTTCCAACACCACTTGTTGAAGAGGCTATTTGCACTCCATTTTATGTTCCTTCCCTCTTTGTCAAATATTGGTTGACCATATAGAGTCCTGGGTTTATTTCTGGGCTCTCTATTCTGTTCCATTGATCAGTTTGTCTGTTTTTGTGCCAGTACCAGAATTTTTTGGTTACCATGGCTTTGTAATATAGCTTGATATCTGGTATTGTGATTCCTCCTACTTTGTTCTTCTTTCTCAGGATTGCTGTAGCTATTCGGGGTCATTTTTGACTCCATATGAATTTTTAAGTGTTTGTTCTAATTCTGTGAAATACGATGTTGGCATTTTAATAGGGATTGCATTAAATAGATGACTTTGGGTAGTACGGACATTTTAACGATGTTAATTCTTCCCAACCATGAACATGGTATGTGCTTCCATTTATTTGTATCTTCCTTAATTTCTTTTTTCAGTGTTCTCTAGTTTTCTGAATACAAGTCCTTTACTTCCTTGGTTAAGTTTATTCTAAGTACTTTATTTTTCTTGTTGTTATGGTAAATGGGATTTGTTTTCTGACTTCTACCTCTGATGTTTCATTGTTGGTGTATAAAAACGCCTTTGATTTCTGGATATTGACTTTGTATCCAGCTGTTTTGCCAAATTCAGTTATCAGGTGAAGTAGTTTTTTAGTGGAGTCTATAGGGTTTTCTATGTACACTATTATGTCACCTGCAAATAATGACAGTTTTACTTCCTCCATTCCAATTTGGATACCTTTGATTCTTTTTTCTTGTCTGACTACTGTGGCTAGAACTTCCAAGACTATGTTGAATAGAAGTGGAGAGAGTGGACACCCTTGTCTTATTCCTGATCTTAAGGTAAAGGCTTTCAGTTTTCACCAATTGAGTATGAAGTTAGCTTCAGGTTTCTCATAAATGGCCTTTATTATGTTGTGGTATACTCCCTCTATTCCCATCTTGCTGAGGGTTTTTATCATAAAAGGGTGCTGTACTTTATAAAATGCTTTTTCAGCATCTATTGATATGACCATATGGTTTTTGTCTTTCATTTTGTTTATGTGGTGTATTACATTTATTGATTGTGGATATTGAACCATCCTTGCATCCCTGGGATGAATCCCACTTGGTTATGGTGTATAATTTTTTTAATATATTGCTGGGTCTGGTTTGCCAATGTTTTGTTGCGAATTTTCACATCTAAGTTCATCCAAGATATTGGCTTGTAGTTTTCTTTCTTTGTTGGGTCTTGACCTGGTTTTGGGATTAGAATAAACTGGCCTCAGAAAAAAGAATTTGGGAGTCTTCCCTCTTCTTGGAGTTTGAGGAGGATAGGAGTTAGTTCTTCCCTAAATGTTTGGTAGAATTCACCTGTGTAGCCATCTGGTTGGGCTCTTGTGTGCTGGGAGGTTTTGATTATTTCTTCAATTTTACTAATTGTTGTTGGTCTATTAAGGCTTTCTACTTCTTCTTGATTGAGTTTTGGTAGGTTATACATTTCCAGAAATTTGTCCATTTCATCCAGGTTGTCAAATTTCTTGTCATATGGTTGTATGTAGTAATTTCTTATAATCCTTTCTATTTCTGTGGTGTAAGTTCTGACTTTGCCTCTGTCATTTCTAATTTTGTTTATTTGGGTCCTCTCTTTTCCTTGATGGTTTGCCAATTTTGTTTATCTTTTCAAAGAACCAGCTCCTGGATTTGTTGATTCTTTGAATTGTGCCTTTGGTCTCTGTATTGTTTAATTCTGCTCTGATCTTGATAATTTCCTTTCTTCTGCTTGCTCTGGGCTTTGTTTGTTGTTGCTGTTCTAGTTCTTGAAGCTTTATGGTTAGTTTGTTTGTATGAGTTTCTTCTAGGCCTGTATTACTATAAATTTCCCTCTGAGGACTGCCTTTGCCATGTCCCAAAGGTTTTAGGGTGTTGTGAATTCATTTTCATTTGTTTCCAGATACTTTTTGGTTTCTTTTTTGATCTCATTGTTAACCCATTCCTTACTTAGTAGCATGTTATTCATTCTCCATGAATTGTATTGTTTTGGATTTTTTCCTTGAGATTAGTTTCTAGTTTCAAGCCATTGTGATCTGAGAAGATGCTTGGTATGATTTCAATTTTCTTGAATTTATGGAGGCTTGTTTTGTGTCCCACCATTTGGTCTGTCTTTGAGAATGTTCCATGTGCATTAGAGGAGAATGTGTATTTCACTTATTTAGGGTAAAAAGTTCTGTATATGTCAGTTAATTCCATTTCATCTAGAGTGTGGTTCAATGCTATAATATCCTTGGTGTTTTTTGTTTTTTTTTGTTTGTTTGTTTGTTTGTTTGTTTTTACTTGAAAGGCCTGTCGATTGTTGATAATGGGTTATTAAAATCCCCTACTATTAGTGTGTTGTTGTCTATATCCTTCTTGAAGTCCTCCAAGATTTTCCTTATATATTTGGGTTCTCCTATATTTAGAAGGATTATGTCTTCTTGATGGATTGTTCTCTTAAACATTATGAAATGTCCTTCTTTGTCTCTTTTTATGTCCTTCATTGTGAAATCTATTTTGTCTGATATAAATATTGCTACCCCAGCCTTTTTTTCATGTCCATTTGCTTGGAATATATTTTCCATCCCTTTACTTTCAGTCTGTGTTGATCTTTTGTTCTGAGGTGGGTCTCTGGTAGACAGGATATATGTGAGTCACGTTTTCTTATTCATTCAGCTACCCTATATCTTTTTATTGGTGTATTTAATCTGTTTATGTTTAAGGTTATTATTGAGAGGTACTTCTTCATTGACATTTTTCCCTTTTGTTCCTATATTCCTCTCTGTCTGACTTTGTTTCTTCATCTTTTTAAAGCAGACCTTTTAGCATCTCTTGTAGTGCTGGTTTGGTGGAGATGAATTCTTTTAGCTTTATTTTGTCTGGGAAACTCCTTATTTCACCTTCCATTTTGAAGGAGAGCCTTGCTGGGTAGAGTATTCTTGGTTGCAGGCCTTGGTTTTTCATTACTTGGAGTATTTTTTGCCATTCCCTTCTGGCTTGTATTGTTTCTGTTGAAAAATCATTTGATGACCTTATTGGAGCTCCCTTATATGTTATTTGCTGTTTCTCTCTTGATGCTTTTAGGATTCTCTCTTTGTCTTTTGAGTTACCATTTTAATTATGATGTGTCTTGGAGTAGGCCTATTTGGGTTCATCTTCATTGGGACCCTCTGTGGTTCCTGAACTTGAGTGAAATTTTTGCTCATCACTTTAGGGAAGTTTTCTGTCATTACTTTTTCAAACAGGTTTTCTATCCCTTACTTCTTTTCTCCTTCTGGTATCCCTATGATACAGATATTGTTGCATTTCATGTTGTCCTGTATCTCTCTTAAAACCTCTTCATTCTTTTTCAGTCTTTTTTCATTTTGTTGCAATGTCTGGTTATTTTTTTCCCTGTTGTCCTCCAATTTGCTGATCTGGTCCTCTGCTTCATCTAACCTGCTTTGAATTCCTTCTATTGTGTTCTTCAGTTCTGGGATTATGTACTTCATTTCCTTCTGGTTCTTACTGTTTCTATGGCCTTTTTACTGCTGGTGTAATTTTCAATAAGTTCCTTGTAGTTACCCTGGAGTTCTTTGGAGTTATCTTTGAGTTCTGTGTGCTCATTGAGTTTTCTTATAATGATTTCTTTGAATTCCATGTCTGATAGCTTGCTAGTTTCAATTTCTTTTCTCAGCCTCTCTGGTGATTCCTCATTTCCTTTTGGTGATGGACTATTTCTTTTTCTCCCCACTTTTAGTGTCTGTTGTTGCATGTTTTTATTTCTTGGATTAATTTGCTTTGAATCCCTGCCTTCATGGAGTGCCTTTCTGTGTTAGGAGATTTGTGGTGTTCAGTGGTACAGTCTCCTAGATTTCCTCAACTTGTTGCTCTTGGGATGCCCTTTGTGTCATTAACTTGGACTGTCTGGTTGTATTTTGGATTTGTTTTATGTGTTGCTCCTTTCACTCCGGTTGGAAGATTGAGAGACACTCATTCTATCACGTCTCATACTGTTATTGACCTGCTCCTAAAACAGAACCACCAGTCCAGGCCAAATAACACCTTCAAAGATATCTTACTCCTTTAGTCCCACTTTCGACTGCATATGAACCTAGCTAAATACCCATACCTTCCAAGGTAATCCCCACCCTTAATCACACCCTCAGCCGCAACTGAGCCAGTCTTAATAAGGATATGGATATGATAAGACTATTATATAAGAGGGGGAAAATGATTAAGTTGACTAAAGAATAGATAATTTTGAAGGGTGCAAAGAGGTAACAATGATAGTGGGGATGCGAGAGAGAAAGGCAACTTACCTCTTATATAGAAATAGGGAAAGGGAAAATCAGAATGCCTCAAGTGCAAGTGAACAGTGTAAGCCTATATATATAGTTGCTGCATCTACCTCCCTGTCCATCCTCAGTGAGCACTGATTGGTCCAGGTGGAGCAAGGACCAGTGTGTGTTTTAGCAGAAAAAAAGAATGTGTAGTCCCTAGTAGCACACCCACAAAAAAATGTTTTAAGAGACTGGGGAGGGGAGAAATACTTAGATTGAGGACTGGAAATGAGTTGTGAGACTCAGCAGGAGAGTGAGTAGACTTTAAAAGCAAAGTAGGAGGAGAGTCTTGGGTAATTAAATGAATTGAGATAAGGGAGGAGTAAAAATATGGGAGTTGGGATACACTATGGTATAAACAGGATTTACTTAAAATGCGCCAATTGTGAGGGTTGGAAGTAACTTTTGAAAAGGATATATTAGGGATTAATAGTTCATGTAGTTCTCGGTGTAACTCAGGTGCTTGAGATTATCAGGGATCCATTTCCTGAGTCTGCCTCTTTTTCTTGGTCAAGTATCTGCAGTCTACAGTCAGGCTGTGTGGTCTTGGAGTGGCAGGGCCTATGGCTGTCACAGTCAGGGCTGATTCTGAGTGCCACACCCCCTGATAGGCTGAGCCACCAGTAGCCTAGCTGAGTTTCCACACTACTGGAATTTTGGGGCCCACCCTTCTCTTGCAGGTTCTGTGTGAAGAACTGCGGGTACTTTTGTGGTGTTGATGGATACTCCTCCCTCTTTGACTCCTCAAGGAAGTTTCTGCCTACAAGGGGCGCCTGGTTCTAGTGGGGAGCCCGCAGTGCTGTTTGTGTGCTGGTGATGGCTAGCCCTCCCCCTCCAGCTCTTCCAGGAGGTTTTTGCCACATACAACGGACACGTTGGTTGCACCAGCAGCAAGTTCCTGGCATGCAGTTTTGAGCTTCGGTTTTCATGGGAGCCTGTGCATGAGCGTGGGTGCATGGGATTGGGCCTCCCTTTTCGCTGAGGCTACAAGCTGCCCTCTCCCTGGGTGGCTCAGTGGCACAGTTTTTGGCCCTTTCGCCACCCCAGCTGGTGCACCTCCCTGCTCCCCCCATCCTGCTCCCCGCAGGTCTCTTATCCTCCGCCTCTGGCCCCAGGAGGCACTTCCTCTCTCTCAGTCTCCAGGGCACAGCTCTCACACAGTGCCCCCCCTGCAGGTGTTCAATTCCTCATTCCCTCCAGTGTTTGCACTCACTGTCCACACTTCACTGCTCAGATTTCTAGTCACCAGGGAGCCTGAAGCTGTCTCCAGTCACAGTCACCCCTCTGGGCAGAGCTGCCACTGCCCAGAGCCACCCTCGGCCCACTTGCCTGTATGGAACTCTCACCTGCTCTCCTGTAGGTCTCTGCAGCCTCTGGGCTGTGCTCCCCTGAGTCCAGATGCTGACCGCTCCAATTCTAGGGACCTGTAGATGTCTCATGCTCCCTAACCTGTCCTCCAGCTGCTCTGGCACTCGAGAACCATTTAGCACTGCCCTCTACTCTGTTGCCATCTTTCCATTCCTATTATGCCACCTTTTGAAAACTCTTAAACTTCTACCTGTACTCTGTCCTCAAGATTTAACATTTTTAGTACAGAATTAATCTGCAAAATACCAACTAACTAATAAACAAGGAAGTGTTGGAAAATACGAATAACTAATAATATTCATTATCTTCTCACTGTATTAAAACATAGAACTACAAACTACAACAATTAACATGATACAGGTATCAGACCAGCTGTTTAGATCAATAGAACAGATTGTATAGAAAACAATGAAACAAAACCCCTTGTATATAAGAATTTAATATAGAATAAATGAATCATTATAAGCTAATGAAGAGGGAAGAGATTAATACATGGCTTGGGATGATTAGCTAAAAGTGGATGCTTTTTTAACAAAGGGTAGTGATTCTCAAACTTTTGGCCTCAGGGTCTCTTTATAATTTTTAATATTCCAAAGAGCTTTCATCTGTGTAAGTCATCTTACACTCTTACACTTAGAAATCAAAGCTGAGAAATGGTTAAAGTATTTAGTAATTCATTTAAAAAGAACAAGAAATCTATTACATGTTAAGTTGATAGCATGGTTTTAAAAAACATTTCTCAAAACAGAAAGTGGTAGAAGAATAGTATCATTTTTTAGGTTTTTACAAATCTATAGCCTTGTTAATAGAAGGTACCTGAATTCCTATAGATGTGTCTGCAGTCAGTCTATTAAATATGTTGTTTCACTGATGGAAATGAAAGAAAATCCAACCTCACACTGACATGTAGCCAAAAGGGGGAGTATTTTTAGTAGTCTTTTCATATATTTGTTGCTATTCTTATATACTACACTAAACCTAACAGTGATACTTTCTTAAAAGTTGCAATCTGAAAATATGTCAATGAATTTTTGAACTAAGCCATATGAAAACCCATTGGTCTCTCCTGTATTTTGGATGAGTATTTTACTCAGGGAGGGATATTTGGATGAGTATTTTACTCAGGGAGGGATATTCGGCCTGGGAGACCTCTGGAAACATCTTGGGAACTCCTAGAAATCCCTAAACCACTTTTGAGAGCCACTATGGTAGAGAGAAGAGGACTGCCTAAATTTGGAGATTAATCAGTGAAACCACAAAGCAGATGAACAAATTTGAAAGTACCATATCAAAAATTAACATCTCATTTTATAAAGTTTAACCCAAGTCAAATGTAAACCAAAACTTAAGAATAAATGTCAATATGCATATAGCACAAGGAGAAATCATTTTAATATTAAAAAATTCACAGATCAATAAAGAAAGCACCAAGGTTGCATAGATTAATGTGGAGACAGCATAAACAAAAATTCGTAGAAGAAAATGATGTAACTGCTTAAAAAATTTTAAGTAGCAATCAAAAATAGCCCATTAAAGTTACCAGATTAGCATATAAGAGAGCAATAAAATTGGCACACTCATATTGTAGTTAGAAACATTTTGCTACAAAATTTGAAGGAACACTTAAGCAACAGGCTTAAAAATATCCATGTCCTGTGTCTTCTGAACATCTGTTAAAGATTTTTATGAAAAATGCTTTGAGGAAGAAGACTTTAGTGATGGCATTTATAATAGAAAAAAGTAGAACACGATTCAATTAAGTATGGCTTAATCAACTCAATGAAAGATTAAACAGCCATTGGAGAGAAAATTATTCACAATGATTATACAATATAAAACAAAACAGTCTTTAACATTTTTTTTTTTAAGATTTTATTATTTTTAGAGAGAGGCAGAGAGGGAGAGAGGGAGAGAGGTTGCCTTTCACCTGCCTCCAGCTACGGAGTCTTTAACTTTTAAAGTACTTTTTTTTTTTTCTTTTTAAGCCAATAACAGCAACCAAGCTTCTGGCCAAGATGTAGGAGAAAAACCATGTGCTTTGGACCTTTCCCTTTTTGCCTTTATAGGACTCCTCCTATCACTTCTTGATTCTGCATTCCTTGTACCCACTTTTCTCTCAAAAGATGGGACAGAGGCCATTCTTCTCTTTCCTCTTCAGGAAAGCCCAATCTCTGGGCTAGCAGCTGAAGCTCACTTGGCCTCACGGTATCTCTATGTGGTAGGCTGGCCAGCGACAATTCTGTCAACAGTAACAGGGACTGTTTAGACCAGCCATGATGACATCTGTTTACTTAAAGAGTTGCTGTGAATACAGCCAGCTCTCGAATCCTTTGTGCCATTTGACAGCCTGGTGCTTGCTGCTGCTGCTGCTGCAGGCATGTCTTTCTGGTCTCCTCCCTGTTGCTAATGTTAATGGTGTTACTGAAGCCCTGTTTGGAGTCTTTGTCTACTAGCTCGCTTGCTTTGTGGGCTGCAGCAGTCAGCAGCCTCCAAGCCATAATCATAGGTCAGCTGCCGCTGGAGAGGACTGTGGGGTGGGGTGGGGAAGGGAAAGGCAGGCTGACTCCAGCCCTACCCCCTCCCCCATCAGGTCCTCCCCAGCTGATTCATGATCAGAATCAGTCATGGCCTCTCTAGCCTGAGTCCCAGCAGAGGGAGAACACACACAAGACTGGGTTTGAACTTTAAGAATGGGTAACAGGGCACAGCAAGTTCTCTTCCCAGGCTCTGAGCTGACTCTCCAGCTGTCCTGGCACTGAAATGAACAAACTCAAGTAATACTCAGCTCCTGTTCCAGCCGACGGGTTCTCCCAGTCCCTGCTACCATAAAAAGACATGTTTGTAATTATAAGGTGCTAATTCTAGATACATAAACTTGGTGTTTTGCAACTATCTTGAGGACACTTGAAAATTATGTCAGGGTAAATAGATGTGGCTTCTGATGGTTGGCAATGGAAACTCTAATAAAATGGCTTCTTGCAGTAAAGTTGGTAGCTATCTAGTGATCGCACACTATGGGAGAGCTCTTTGCCCTGTGGTTCCTGATCATGGTGATATAGGGGTGATTTTACGAAGTGGCTGTTAGGTCTTAGTATATAGTTTCTATATCACAAAAACCTATTTTAACATGAATGGAGAAGGATCATTCAGACTTTTCCTGTTTGGGGAATCGCACTACTTGTCCTCAGCCCCATAACCACCGCAGCCTCAAACACAAAACCAACCAAATAAATGTATAACACTTGCTTCGTTTGTGTCTTCCTAGCCAGTTGTCTCCATGTTCTTTCTGCCCTAACAGCTGCTGCTAGAGTGAAGAAACAAACAAACAAAGAATCCACTGACCCTGCCCTGACATTCTCATGAGTGTCCCCAGGGGCAGGACACCTGCTGCTCCTGTCCTCAGTGTTACCACCAGTATCCTGTCTCAGAGTTAGATTTTTCTGTGCCAGGATCTGGAGAGTTCCTATGGTTTTCATCATCAAGAACCTCAGTATTGAGCAGCAAAAACTGCATGAGAGTGAACTTACACTAGTTTCTAAAATTTTCACGTTTATCTAATATTTTCCTCCATGTAATTATATATATGTATATATATATATATATATATATATATATATATATATATATATATATACATACATGCAACTGATCACCAGCATTAGTAATCAGTCATTGCTGAAGTGGGAAAAGAGGCCTCTCCACCCAGGAAAGAGTTAGATTTCATCACTGTGGATTATAACATGTATATGGCTTTGCCACAATATAGTTGTAACATTATCTTTAATGGCTCAAGCCCTCTTTAAAGCAGATATTTTTAAAATGACTCAGAACTGATTTTTCTATCATAGAATTACACCGTTCCTTCTGGTGACTTGTTGATGTTGTCGCCATTTTGGCTCCATAGAAATCCAAAGTATTTTCCTGAACCGGAATTGTTCAAACCTGTAAGTTACTTCTTTCAATATATATTATCCTTTGATTTGAATATTTTTATGCCAGCAATATGAATTTATGAAGTAGGACTGTATAATTAAGCAGCCATATTCCTCTAGTAACTAAGGCTACAAAATACAGGTTGAATGTGCAGTATCGGTGGTATAATATGTACAACAAATCAGGTAGAAAGGCTTCTGGAATAAGCTTCACCAACTTTAAAATAAAGTTTTGTCTGAAACCAGCAGGGTATGTTAAAGTAAATATGCCTGATTTGGATAGAAGACTTATTTTCTGTTCTTCAGGCAATTGTTCCTGTTACTGGTTTCCAAGGAGCACAAAAAATACAAATGAGCCAAATTAAAACTGTGTTCTGCTGTTTCCTAGAATTGGGGAGTTATAGGGCTGAACAGAAGAGGTCATTCGGTCTATTCTCTGCCTTTAGGTAAAACTGTCAAAAATGGCATCCAGATGTATTGGCTCTGTGTCCCAGACTCTCTCCAACAGCAGGGCTGCTGGCATCTTATTACTAAATTTATTACCAAGGGCAGTGCTATGATGGAGCCTGAGGCCCTATTGTAAATACTCCTCCTCCCTGAGGTCAACTCTGTGGTTGATTTACATCATCATTTACACTTACCATTTAACAGAATTTTTTAAAAACCTTTTTATTTATTAGTTATTTTCCAAAGTTGTAATTGTGGCTAATACTAATAACAGGTTGGAAAAAATGACCAACAACCCTGCAACTTTATATTCGAGGATTAGCTGTACACAGTCATTTTTAGCCTAGAGAAATAAAGTTAAGCTTATTTATATAAGACTGATTTGGAAAAAAAAAATGTTTTCTTCCCACAGGAACGTTGGAAAGAGGCAAATTTAGAGAAGCATGCTTTCTTGGACTACTTCGTGGCATTTGGAATCGGGAAGTACCAATGTCCTGGAAGGTTAGTGAGATAGCTGGGCCACATTTATCCACAAAGCAGCAGAAAGAGGATAGCTCAGAAGGGAGAAGCTTTGGCTTTCTTTTCTTGTCAAACGACAAGGAAAGGCAGGAAGCCATATTTTGTTTGGTTGGCCAGTCGCATTGTGCGACGACTATGTGAGAGGGTGTACACAGAGAGAGTGGCTCTGAAAGGAGACCTCTTGAGAGCAAAATGTTCCCGTTCCAGCCGCCAGGTGAACTTGGGGTATATGTTTCCAACGCTCAGTTTTCATAAATGGATAGTTCAAAGTAGTTTGAGTTTTACCTTTTCAGAAGATTAAGGTAGAGTTATTATTTTTTCAACTACTTTTACCATGGACATTTGTTGAGTTTACCGAATGTCTTTAGCTTGGAGCCTAGCAGCAGCTTTCTAAATGGGTTTTGTTTATTATGTTAGTTTGGTTCTATAAAAACTTTTCCCAGTAATTTTCATAGTTAAGTTAACTGGGCACCCAGGACTTCTCTTCACTGTGATGCCCCATTCTAGGGTGGGTGTTCATCATTAGCGGAAGATAGTTGGTGCTTATTTATTCAAGCAGAAATTCTTTGGAACATCTTGCCCAAGATAGACCCCTCCGCTAAGCTCAGAGATAGAGACATGAGGGAGGTAGTCATAGTTCCTCACTTCACAAAACTTGGACCCTACATTAAATAAGCCCCATTTCTTCATTGGTGGCAACTCTGTGAGAGAATTATTGAGACCTGTTTGTAACAAAATCTTATGCAGTGGATGGACAAACCCTTTAAAAATCTTATATTGGTCCTTTCTCTCACTCACTCACCCTCTTTCCCTCTCCCTTTTTCTCTCTAAATTCAATAAAATTTTTTAAATCTTGTATTGAAAAAATTGTAGTTTCTTAATCTAAAAAGTCAGTTGTCTTTCTTCTTTGAATAGTAATGTCAGTCTATATTTGCAGTTATGACTTATTCTACATCACGCATTCTATCCCTCCTTTGTTTCATGTTTTATGGTATCAATATGCTTCTGGTAATATATACACCCCCTAAAAGGACTGAGGTAGTCTTAGCCAGCCAGAATAATTCTGTCTTCCTTTTTAGAAGTTATTGTAGGAGCCTAAGAGTAAGCAAATTGTTGACTCGTGTTTCCCTGGAGACGCTGTTTGGTGTAAGTTGTTGACCTAAACTGGCCAATCAGATGGAAAGAAGAGATTTTTGTTCCATGGTTAGGAAAGAGGCCACTTTTGTCCTTTCCCATTAGATGTAAACAAGTTAGATACAAACAAGAACGCGTGCAGCCCCAGTTGTTACCAGCAGCAAATTCAAGTGGAACAGGCCTGACCATGGTGCGGAGTGTGTGGAGGGCAGAACAGAGATGCGGAAAGCTTTGGTCTTTGTGGTAGCATTGTCACTGAGCCATCAGTTTTGAGGAACTCATCTACTCCATTATATTAGATAATAAATGTTTTTATTTTATAAATAATAATGTAGCATATGTACGAATTATCTATAATAAATGTTCTTTTTTTTACAGTACTAGCATCTTAACTGATTATGTTTTATAAATATGTAGTATTTTTATTTTTTTCATTGAATTTTATTGTCTTTTTATTACATCCATCCCCATTTTCCCTCCCTCTGTCCCCTTCCCCACCCACCCACTCCCCTCAAAGTCAGTCTCACTTGTTGTCCATGTCCATGGTGGTTCTTCCATACTAGTTCCTTGACTAAACTGCTCCCCTTCTTTGCCTCCTCCTTTCCCCTCCCCACTTTCTTCTCCCCTCATTATTTTTAAGGCAGTTTGAGTTGAAGGTTTATTGTTTACAGCTGAAAAAATGCTCTCCTATCCACCAAAAAGTTGAACACTGTGGTTGAGGGTAACAAAAACAGCAATAGTAGCAAAACCCCCAAAATGTCCTCAAATTATTTTTACTTTAGGTAAGCAGTTCTTAAACCAAGAACACATTTATTAATTTTGACACTTAAGTATCAATGTAGAGTAGCTCTTCTAAAAAGAATAGATACCATTTTTTTCAGGTTTCTTTTACATGTATTACCAAATGCAACTAAAGAGTTTATTAGCCCTGGCTGGTGGCTCAATGAATAAGGTGCCGGCCTTTGAACCCAAAGGTTGCTGGTTCGATTCCCAGACAGGGCAACATAACCAGGTTGCAAGCCAGGTTGCAAGCCAGGTCTGTAGCTGGAGGCAGGTGAAAGGCAACCATACATTGATGTCTCTCTCCTCTCTGCCTCTCTCCCTTCCCCTCTCTCTAATAATAATAATAATAATAATAATTTTTTTAAAAGTTTATTAGAACCATGTTTGAAATGGACCTAGAAATGTTTCCAACTAAAGTCTGAAATGCTTGGCAATAAAGCATGTAATATGGGCCAGTGGTCAACTGATGACTAATTGTTTTTAAGAGGAGTTGTTAGGATATTACTGAAATATCTTTTGTGGCTGATAGACATTTGTTTGGTTGTGAAACTAACAGACACAATAGAACCATGACATTTCAGCTCAATAGTATCTTATTTATATAGAAAATGTATCAATTTTTGCATTAGAAAGTTAATCCCACAAACTTTTAATATAATCACCAGAAAAGTATACCCATTCTTAGTTTGTGCACAAGGAGCCAATTTATTTTTTATCATGTACCAAATCATCAGTGAGTCAGAGAAAGTTGCCTGTAAAATTGCCGATGTTCAAAGTTTGTCATGAACAGAGTCTTGTGGCCTTGTAACCATCATCCTTGCAGTTCAGCCACTAAGGCAGCACGAGAACCCCTCTCACAAGTGAATACAGAAGATTTTGCTAAATTCACTAAATAAGCACTGAGTACTGCTATCAACTGCCAACTGAAAATCAGAATGACTGAACTGTCATTCACTTTCAAATAGTGAGAGTTCTGAAAATACATCTGGAGGAACAACCCCTTGCAAGCTACTTTTCTGGAGCTGGAAAGCTAGTGCATACACACAGCAAGGGAACTCTTCCTAGTAATTCTATTGCTGGAGAAAAATAGTGGTTTTGCTGACAGACAGGAGGAAGCAGCATGAACTCTCAGACTTCTTCGGCAATGGTAGCATACAAGATGAAGAGTCTCACTATAGGGACATTGTCCTCTGAAACTATGGATTTAAATGAAGAAATAGGTCAGGGGATTTCTAGTGTTGTGTGAGTGTCCCTGCAAGTAGATGATCTTGGCAGAAAGGGATGTGCTTGCTAGGCTCAACCTCTGGAATCTACACCCAAACCAACAGCCTTGATTTTCCTTGGTTCCCATCCATGCTAGAGGATGCCTAGGTGGCTGTGTCATTATGCTAATTGATAGGGGTTAAATTCCAGTGTGAAACAATCACCCTGATTGTCCCAAGGTTAACCTGCTTAGGAAGGCATGCTTGGATACAAAGAAGGTATATTTAAGAGCAAGGCTACATGCAGTACTTGAGAAATAGAAATGAAGCATGGGTTCCTTGGGACTAGAAACTGTGACTTCCACCTTTTTGCCTGTGTTTGATTCCCACATGCATCCTAGGGCATTATTCAGCTGCCAAGTTATGAACTTGTCTTGCATTACTAATTAAAATCACACAGCTATTGGAATATTAATCCAAACAGGTCCAGCTGATAGCAGATTGGAAGTAGTAATATTCAACCTAACAAATACCTCTTGAGCACCTAGTATTAATTATTATTTAATTCAGTAACTATTGATTGAGTGTATACTGTATGTAGGGAAGTCTTTAGGAGTTATCTTGGAAAACAAAATAAGGGCTATATATATGAAAGTCCCTTCCCACAACAAGCTTTTAGTCTAATTCAAGTCACTTTATTAAATACCAGGGAGATTCAAAGACACATAACATTCCTGAATTGCTTATAATGTGGTTGGGAATATGAGACATAGCAACATGAAAAACAAGCCCTGCTTAACTGCATAAGATAGCATGTGAGCAATGCTGGAGGAGTCGTGTACATTGTAATTGCCAGGGAGCATTAAAAGGGGCTTTATGGTCAAATGGGAATCATCAATAAACAGCAGAGAAGAAAGCAAACTTTTCCAACAGGCAATGGCATCAAACATGAAATAATCAGAGGGACGCAATGGACCTGTATGTTAACGGTAGCAAAACACCTCGATGTTTGGGTTTGGTGAGGCTCTGAGCACAATTGTTTCTATGTTTATTTTAAAGATAGTATCATTTTAATAATCACACCTTAAAAAATATTGTTGCACCGTCTTATATTTGAGAAGTAGCGTAAGTTGCTCTTCCTTTTATTCTTAGAAATAGCTGATCACTTTTTTTTTTAAAGATTTTTAATTTATTATTTTCCAGAAAGAGGGGAAGGGCGGGAGGAAGAGAGGGAGAGAAGCATCAGTGTATGGTTGCCTTTCACCTGCCTCCAGCTGCGGACCTGGCTGGAATCACTGATCACTTTTGAGGAGTGAGCTAACTCAGATCACTATGGATTTCATGGGGTGTTGCCAATTCAGTATACAGGGTGGACAAAAGTAGGTTTACAGTTGTGAGTATGCAAAACTCAGTTTATTCTTGGTTTATTATTTATTAATTATTGTATTATTTACTTGTGTTACAGCAATAAACTTACTTTTGTCTATCCCATATTCTGAGGAATTTGTTGCATAAACAAATGCATCCCCTCGACTCTGTTTGTTAAATAGAATTGCGTTTACTTATATGGAACTGTATTTACTTATCTAGTTGTTACCTAATGTTTTCACCATGGGGTGCGCAGGCCCCGGCGGGTATATAAAAGGTTAGGATGTGGGTGGGCAGAGGAGGTCTGGTTACTATCAGAACCCTTTATTAATTTCTAGCCATGCAGCTCCCTTCATTCTGCCTTAGGAAGGAGCAGTGACTCATGCTAAGGAGCACAGAAACCACTGGCATAATTGCAGTCATTACTTTTTGTAGCCATTTTATTTTGACACTTCATTATGAGGCTAAGATTTAAGTCTGTCAAGAACAAAGAAAGCACTTCAAGAGTGATTTTTGATCGTCTGAGAGGCCAAACTACTTCTGAAATAAATGTGTTCATTTCTGAGCAAATTTTCAGAAAGGACTCTCCTTTTTTATTTATAAAAAATAGACCTGTAGCCCATCTGTGGTGCTCAGAATACCTGGGCAAGAATTCTCTCTGGAGAGAAAGAAAGGGGACTTTGGGCTAGTGTGTACCCCCCACCCCTGCCACCTTTTATGATGGGCTTTTTCCCTTATCCAACTCAGTGACTGCACTTAGTTTTCATCTCTTGAATAGGTGCCTGCGTTCCTAGGAAAAGAGGACTGGAATGAAAACTGAACCCCATCACAATGCAGGGTGCTCATAAGTGCTCTGTCACCATGGAGCACTGTTCCCTAAGCCGATCCTCCCATCTCATCATTGTCCCCTCCCTTCCTTCCCATAATGATCAGTTAGGTGTTGGCTTATGTTTTAAGGGGCACAATTAACTAAAGATTTCTGTTGGAACTTCTGGGTCCAGAATAACCAACCATTGCCCGTAGGGCATGAATGAGGAAGGACTACATCCTAGAAACCATTAGCAGCTACTTTGAGACTACGAAAGTAGACAGTGTTGGGATGAAGCTGGCACCATAGAGTAGAGCAGCAGAGGAACCCAGCTTCTTGGTAACATCACTGAGCTGTTGTAGTTATCTTGGCTTGAGGCCACCCTGGCTTGAGGTCTTTCAGCTACATAAAGCAATGCATTCCCTTATGCCTGGAAACCAGTCTGATGTGCTTTTTCTGTCATTTGCAACCAAAAGCATCTGAACTAATATAAGGTTTTCTTTCAATATTTAATGAACTCTGTGAAATAATATATACTCATCACATCAGTTAATAGCTTTCTGAATACCTTGTGCTTTGTCAAAGGACTGAGTTTCATTTGCTTTGGGTATATCACAGAAGTGAATGCCACTTCTTAAGTTTTTCCTGGAAGTTCTAAAATTTCAAATATATCAAGAGATCATTTCTCTTTGGTGAGCACTTGATCTCAAGTCAGTACTGTCCCTTTGCCCTTTTCTTGTTTTCTTAAAAAGGGTTATCCACATTTCTGGCTCATGGCTCCTATGTGTGGGAGCTTCACTTCTGGGAGTGAACCATCTTGGCTGCAGCTCTGAGAAACACTGACCTTGGAGTGTGTCCTCCCATTAGGACTCTGTTCTAACCTTTCCTATGAAACAGCAAACAGCATCTCAGATCAAGAAGGGCTGAGGCTCTACAGTGGTTTCCTCTACTTCTCCTCTGCTTTCTCACCTCCTTGTTCCATCCTCTCCTCTTTGTCAAATGTTTCCTTTTTTTTTTTCCCCAACTTACCTTTAGTCCATTTTTCTTCTCCCATGTTACTCTGTTTTTTCCTCCCTATTTAACATGAGCATCTGCCTGCTCACTCCCCCAGATTATGCCCACACCATTGTTCCCAGTCAAAACCTTGGTGCCTTAGGTGTTTCAAGCATAGCTGAGATATCCTTTGTAATATTAATTTTGTGTGCTTAAACTGAAAGGTTGGATAATGTGTAATCTTTTAACATTTTTTTCCCTTTTCTCCTTGTCAAGGTCCTCTAGATCAGAGGTTCCTAAAGTATGACCCCACCCAGACCACCAGTAGTAACATTGCCTGTAAATTTGTAAAAAGTGCAAAATCTTGGGCTCTTCCCCAGACCTACTGAATTGGAAACTTTGGGAATGGAGCCCAGTGACACGCATTTTAACAAGACTTCCATGTGATCCTGATACGTGCTAAAGTCCAAGGACTGCTGGTCTAGATGATTTTGCCTCCTGCCACCAAATTGATTATATTTTCCTTAAAAAATGTCTTAGGGGGAGGAGGTTGTGGGAAAAGTACTTCCCCTTTAACTTGAATAGCCATGCTTCAGGGAAGGGTGCCTGTGAAAGTATGTGTGCATGCTGGCTTCTCTGAATTCCAGGGCAAGATCATTCTATTTTCATAAGCTGCAGCTGGTAGCAACTGGGAATATACTTCAGAGCCCTTGTTCCTGGCACCAGCGGCCGTTTTCCGGCCCATGCTGGCATTGCCCTCAATGACTTCAAGAGAGGGAGTCAGTCTCCCAGTCAAGACACCGAAAACTAAAATCATGACCTCCCCCAATCCTATCATTTCTGTAGGTCTCTGTTACTTCTCAATGGATCACTGTATTCCTAGACACCTGGGCTTTTAGGGTCACCTTTCACCTCACCCTCTTTTTGGCTTTCCATGTCCATTCCTACCTCCCAAACCAGGTTTTGTGCCTTAGCATCAGGTGATATCATAAACCTTCTCCCTGGCTCGATTGTCTTCTTTCAGTCCATCTTTGTCTGTTAAGGAAACAGACAAAGTCATTTTCCTTCAATGATCATCTCTGATTGTAGTGCCACTGCCTTCAGGCCAAAGCCATTAGGCTGGCTCTCCTGCTCGCCAGTTGTACCTTCCAGGCCCTCTGGGAGAGCCCACCCCAGAGGGTCTACTCTCTGCCCCTGGACTGCAGTGTCTATGCCTCCCCTTGCTGCACTACCTGCTGAGTCAGGAAAGCCCTCACTCAACAGGTCCACTTATTTAGAGCCTGTCCTTCCATCAAGGTCTAGCTCAAGTTTCACCTCCACATGAAATCAGCATTCAGTACTCCAAGCTGGAGTACTTCTCCAGGCTGCAAATGTCCATAGGCCTTTTGTTCCCACCTTTAGCTTCCACTGTTAGCTTTTCCATGTCTCCACCTGCATGACGGGCAGCATGAGGCTGCAGTCTGGGTCTTGTCAGACTTGGTGTTCTCAGTGCCTGCGTATGCTCCTGGAACATTTATCTGCAGGGAAGGGGGGTGGTGTGGGGAATACACAAGTACTAAGTATTTAAGGAATTTGCAATGTTTATATTTTAATTAGCTTTATTTGTAGGTGTGTAATGTTGTCCTTGTAAGTGTAAAAAATAAGTCCACAAGTAATGAGCCTCATGATCTTCACTGTTTTGACATCAGAAGTCGTATTAAGAAAACATTTCTAACATGAACATAGCTCAGCTTGCCTTTGAAGAGCGTATGTAAAAATACAAATTTATGAAGCCCATTTTCTTTGACATAAAAACTTTTGATGTCACAGATACAGATATCTTAGTCTTGTATTTTACATAATGAACAAAATTCAATAACATGGTAAAGGTTTGAAAACAAGTATTTTTTGCCATTGAAAAGCAACTTTATTTAGGAAATAGTGAGGTAATTCTGCAGGAATTTCCAAATATTTGGAATGGGAAAAAATAAAAATTTTAGCACATATTATTTTGTTATTTGTATTCATCTTATTTTTCCTTTATAATAGCAAAATGTTTGGAATGTAATATTAATACTATTTTCATAATAATACTAAATAACTCAACACTAAAAGTAGAGAAATATTAAAGCCTTGCTAATGCACCCTATGAATTCTTCAAGAGCCTGAATTATACATAGTTTTAATTTATAGGAAATTCAGTCTTATGATTTTTAAGAACACCACAGGATCTATAATTATAGAAATGCTTTCTTACAGATTCTAGTGAAAAACTATTTTAATGAATTTATAAACACCGCTAATTTTTTTTAAATCAAAATATACATAGTATTTCTAAAACATTTACGTTTGTGCTAGTAAATATCTTGCGAGCATTGGTCTTGTTTACATTACTCATTTGCATGGTAGAGGAAGTACTTACTGAGGGTTTCTTATGTGTAATAATGCTTAAAGAAAGTTCATTTTATTATAATGCTTAAAGAAAGTTCGTTTTCACACGTAGGAGTTATTTTGCAGTAAGTACAATTGGCTCAGTAGGTCTGTAAGCATTTTCAGGCTCTTAGTCCCAACACTGTGGCATGGTGCCTTCAAACCCCTCCATGAACCAGCTCCTCCTGCTGTGCTCTGTCCAGCCCCATCTCAGCATTTCACCTGCATGGAGTCAACTTGCAGGCTCATGGCTTTTCCAGGGTCCCTGTAAGTCAGCACCTTGGGACAGGTTGTCCCTCTGCCCAGAGCGCCTTCTTCACTGCACAGAGCCCCCTGCCTCTCCGGATTGCTCAGTGTCTATTGGGCACTGCCTTTCCCCCAGGGGCTGAGCTCAGGACACTGGTCCATAGCAAGCATATGTTAGAGAAGGCATAAAAGCAGAGTTTTAAGGAAACAGGGTTTGTTTGAGTGAAGTGGAACATAAAAAACTTTTATAACTTATCAGTGTAAATTTAGCCAGTATTTTTCTAGGGCTGCTAGGTAAACACTGAATACAGGGGAGTCACTGCTTATTCTACCGAACATTGAAGTTATCTGAAAGAGTGATCTTTATCTAATTTACTTCTAAGAAGGGAGCTAAGGTCTGGGAATTGGTCATTTTATGTAAGTGGGAACTTTGCTGTCTAGTTTTCATATGTTGGTACTCCTGACCCCTTTCATTTGATAGGGGGCTCATGCCCTCTGTGAAACAGTTTCTTCAGGGGCTTTGGAGACATCACTCTGTTTGGGTTAGTCTTTCTCTTTAGCTATTTCTTCTAAGTTTCCTTTGCTATTCTTCCTCACTTTCCTGACCTTCATATTTTGAAGTATCTCAGGGTCCTATCCTCAGATTTATTATGTTTTCTGATTAATGCACTCCCCATGGCTTTAAATAATTGTCTGAATAATGATGCTCTGCCTTTGTAGCTCTTACATTCCCAGCCCTGCCTGAATCCCTTCTGAACATCAGGCTCATTTACTCAGCTTGCACTCAACATTTGCCTGTATGTCTTTAGGGCACTGGTCTGTAGTGAGCTGTACCCACCAGGTCCAAACCGGAGCTCATCAATCTATTCTTCCTTCATTTTTCTCCCACTACAGAGGTGAACAGCAGTGGTATCCTTGCATTCCCCTTGGTCAAAAACTTGGCATCATCTTTGTTTCTATGTTTTCACATCTACCATGCAAACCCATGTCTTCATATCTATCACGCAAACCTATGGCAGACAATGGCTCATGACTCTGCAATCCTGGTCCATCTCACTACTTCCTTTTCTCTGGAAAATCATACTGACTTTCTAATCAGTCTTCTGGCTCCCATCTACATCTTCTTGTATTTTACTCTCAATGTATTAGCCATAGCCAGAGGCTCCTTTTACAATTTAAGTCAAGTTTACTCAAAGCTATGCAATGGCTTCTTGTCTCAGAATAAAATGAAGTCTTTAACATGTCCCACAAGAAATGTCCGGGACATTCCTCTGACATTCCCCCTTTGCCACTCATCTCTAGCAATGCTTGCCTTCTCATTGTGCCTCATTCTCCTACCTCTGGATTTTTGCTCCTATTGATCCCTCTGCACGGAATATTGTACCCAAATATTCATTTGCCAAACTCTCTTTATTCCAGAGTCTGCTAACAATGTCACCTCATCAGAGCCCTTCCTTACATGAAACAGGTTAGCCCACACCTCAGTCAATCCCTTTCCCCTTATCTTGCCTTATTTATTATTCTAATACTTATTCTCTTGCTTGATATATGCATTTCTTGTTTATTTATTCACTGCCTGCTTACTACCTATCTACTAAAAGTCAGTCTTCATGAGAGCATGAATGTTGTTTTGTTTACAGCTATAACGTCAGCACTTAAAACAATATGCAGCACATAAAGACAATAAACACCTATTAAATAAGTAAATGGAGCTCTATTATATTTATATCCTCAATATTTATTCTTTCATAGTTTTTCCAACATGGGGAGGGGAATGAAGCTCATCACACTTTCTGTTATTTTATCATCTCTTTGTTCTGTACTAAACTATCTCACAAGACAGTGTAAATGGACCAGCTTTGACCAAATTTTTAAGGTAACATATAGAAATATAGAAATAGCAGATGCCTTGATTTTAGCCTCACATCTCCCCTGAGGGGTTCATTTCACTCCAGTATCCATCATCTATCCTCCATGAGTACATTTCTTAAAGTCGGAGTAGAAAGTCTGTGGGCTTTCATTGGTACAGTCTGTGGTTGTCCTTGGAACTTGAGCTTTTCGAAACAGCCTGTGATGCCATACCATGTCCACTTCCCTTACAATATGTCCATAGGTTTATTCATTTTCTCTGCTGAATGGTTGGGTATCATTTCCATATCTTTCTCTCTTTCACGAAGCACCCCAAAGCAATTATTTTTTAACATCTAAATCCATATATTATATAATGGATCTATATGTATATATATATATGTGTGTGTGTGTGTGTGTGTGTGTGTGTGTGTGTGTATATATATATATATATATATAACATATTTTGTTTCTTCACCTTCGCCCTTTTTGAATATGTGGAGTAGATTTAACTGGTGTTTCCACCAGAAACTGTCATTTCTGGATCTGTTTCTTATGAATGATTTTCCTCTTGCTTATGTATCTTATTTTCCTGCTTCTTCCAGGTCTAATAATTTTTAAATAAGTGTGAGACATAAATTTTAAGTAGCCTTGACACTAGGTTTTATTGTATTTCCTTAGTTTTAGACTTTATTGTTCTTAGGCTTTAAGGTAAATCCAGGATGACATTTAAGAGAATGTAATCCTACTACTGAGGCAAGATACCTTCTAAAGACTCCACCCAGATCATTTATATTCATTTACTCATTCAATTCCCAAACATTGAGGATTTAAAGATAAAGAAGACATAGTTTCTGTTTTCTGTGAAGATTGCAGCCTATAAGAGGAAATAGACACACCAACTATTAACTGTAGTATGGTAGGATATAGTAGAATTATAGAGTAAGGACATTAGTTGAGGAATGTATAAAGTGTTGGAAAAGCAGAGAGAAAGTTGGAAAGGGCAGGAAATTAAATCTCCTTTATAAAAGTCATCACCTCCTATCATCTATTCATTTATTCGGTTAATGTTATTAGGCACCAGTAGTGTGCTGTGTGCACTGTGCTAATAAGGCCCAACAATACAATAGAAACCATGAATAATTGCAATTCAGCAAAACAGGTACTATGGCTGAGATGTGCATGGGGAACCATGGAAGTGGAGAGTAAGGGCACCTTAGCCCAGAGGCAGGTGACTCCTTCCAAGGGAGACTGAGGCCCAGGCAGGAAAGAAGCTTGCAACAGAGAGCATCACCATTCGGGGACCATAAGATGTGCACTGTGGCAAAAGCTTGGGATTCAGAGCAAAGCTAATGGGTAAATGGCTAGTAAGCAGGTCTTTACAGACTGGTTGTGTTCTCCTATAGCATTTGGAAGAAAATAGGTAGTCTTCCCCCTCACCTCATGTGTATGTGTGTTTAGAATGAGACAGTATGTCCTAGGAAGTTCACTCCAGTGATAGAGTGGAGGGAAGTGAAACTGAAAGCAGAAAGACCAACCTGAAAGCTAAACTTGTTCAGTAATCCAGAAAATAAAAGAATAAATGATAGGGACCATGGTGAGGGAGAAGTGGAGGAACAGGAGAAAGGCGCTAAGGAGAGGGAGTGGGGAATTATGTAGAAAATACAACAAATGGCCTCAGTGCCTAATTGGATATGGAGGATGATGAAGAGGATTGAATCTGTGTTGACTTCCGGTTTTCTGACCTCTGGACTAATTGTTTTCAGTAGGGGCTATGACCTCTAAAAGGGTTCGCATACCCTGTGGAGAGCCTCAAGACAACCCACTGGAATGAAAGAAAAAAATAGCAGAATTCTATTTACATTTTTCTCAGTTTTTTACTTTCTATTTGTATGTGTCTTACAAAATAGACAGGAAACTCATACAGTAGCATTTGTACATAATTTATGGTGAACTTGAGATGCTTATAGAGCATTTAGGCAGTGATTTCCAGTGGGTAATAAGGGCCTAAATCAGACAACACTGTCCAATAGAATTTACTATGATCATGGAAACACTAAATATGTACTGTCCAGTATAGTAGCCAGTAGCCACATATGACTGACTATTGAGCTCTTGAAATATGACTAGTGCAGCTGAAGAACTGAAGCATTTTTAAATGTATTTAAATTTAAATAGTCACATGTGACTAATGGTTACCATATTAGAAAGCACAGATAAAAACTTAGAAGAGACCAGGGCTTTCATTTATTAAGTGCTTTGTATGGGTAAGCATGTTACACACATTTTTAAGCAACTTAATCATCTCATCTACCCTCCTGAGCTGACAGTTTTATACAGGCACAACTCAAAGATACTGCGAGTTCAGTTCCAGACCACTGCAATAAAGGAAGTCATAATCTTTTTGCTGGCGAATAGTTTTTGCATTCAGTTTGTAAAAACACATAAGTGAAGTTCACTAAAGTAGAACACCATAAAATGAGGGGTGCCTGTAGAAAGAGAGTGAGAGCTTCCTCTATCCTTTTGATAGTAAAAGTTCATATTGCAAAGAAGAGTATGTTTGCATTGAAGTGTGTGTCCTTTCTAGATAATTCCTATTGGTAGAGAATATTTATTTACTTTTCATAACCAAGTAACAATTTTATATTTTTCTTTCAGGTGGTTTGCTCTGTTAGAGATTGAACTGTGTGTTATTTTATTATTTTATTATTATGACTGTAGTCTCCTAGATCCATTGCCAAAACAGGTAAGTGTTTTCAGAATTTTGAAGAGTATGACTCAAATTTAATATAAGTGCTCATTCCTTGGTTTTAATTACTAGAGAGGGGCTGCTGGTTTCCTCACTTAGCCTGATTTTACCAGGTGGTAAGAGGAGAAGACCCTCCCTTAACTCTGATCTAATCTGTGTTCTAGCATCTCAAGCAGTGTTCCCACCACTTGGCATTAGAAATTCTTCTATGAATTTACCAATTTTAACCATTTTTTCTGGGTTAAATAAGCATGACCTTGTGTTGAACTTGTGTCTCTAAAAAGGTATGTATGTGGGTCTAAAAATGAACCATCAGTTTTGGAGGCAAGTCATAGCCCTTGGGCCAAAACTAAACCAACAGTAAAAGTGGTGAACACAAATGAAAAGGCTGTGACCTTTTCCAGCCTGACTGTGGAACATTCCAATCCTCTAGCTCCTCTGTTTTCTGTAGTTCTGTCCTCCTAGACCAACTGCTCTCAAACTGGTGGGAGCATTAGAATCACCTGCAGGCCCCACCCCTAGATTTTTCTGATCCCAGTAAGTGGGGAGAGGGTCAAGAATTCCCATTACTAACAAGTTCTGGTGCTGCTGATGCTGTTAGTCTGGATACCACATTTTGAGGACCATTGTCCAGGGAAATAAGAAAAATGCAATTTAACTCCAAATGTTTGGAAGTCATTTTGAAAACTCTGAAGAAAATGTGCTACTTAAACTGAGGGTGAAGCTCAGAAATGAAACCCTGACAGGATTTTGTGTTTTGGTTTATACTTGATATAATAATGCTAATATATGGAGGGATAAACAAAGCTCCTGGGCAACATTTCAATAGAAATTATTTAAGTGCATAAGTGACACAGACAATATCATATTACTCACAAAGGTGCACATTTCAGCATTTTCCCTTGATTTCTCCCGTACTTCTATTTTGAGAACAAGTCACTATCAGTCATGAAAAGCTCTCAAAAACCCTACAGTGAAAGGGGAATCAAAATAGCCTTCATGAAGGCTCTCAGCTAAATAAAGTTTTGTTGGCAAAATGAATATTAGAGCCAGGCTTCACAGATACCAAATGCTAGGCCCTGGTGCCCCAAGTTAGATGTTACAATTTGGCCCAGCCCTGACTCAGCATTCAACTGTTTTCTCACCAGCAAGACCTAGAAATGCCTTTTTGGGTGAGAAGGATGACATTTGTCAAAACCATGTGACACCTAACACTACAGATCAGAAATTTTGACTAGATTCTTAAGCAAGACTTTTTTCCCAGCACCTTCTTCCTAGCTAAGGAGCCCATTCTGTGCCCTGTTGCACTCAAACTTGACATTAGACTGAGGACTTCAGTTGGAAAGAGCGCCTCTTTCCTCACCTCTCATTCCACTCTCAACCCAGAAGGTTGTCAGAACAGATTACTTTTCCTTTTCAAGCTCCTAAATCTCAACAACAACCTCTATATTATTTGCAATACGCTTATCTGGTCCTCCCTCCATATACATTCATTCCTTTTTCATAACTAGTGAGAAGGAAACCAGAACATTTGGAACCCACAAAATCTTTTGGAAGTTACCGTCTTTGGGATATTGTAATAGTGAGTCATTCATACCACCAATACCTCGTTGCTTTTTAAACATCTGTAACATGTGGCATGAAGGTCTCACTCAGTAGTTATAAATGAGCTTCCCCAGCCAGGGCACATAACCAGGTTGCAAGCCAGGTCTCCAGCCAGGTCCATAGCTGGAGGCAGGTGAAAGGCAACCACACATTGATGTCTCTTTCCCTCTCTGTCTGTCTCCCTACCCCTCTCTCTGGAAGTAATAAATAAAATATTTAAAAAATTTTTTAAATAAATGAACTGTCACAGTTTGGGGCCAGAAGGGTAGAAAGAGCCTTATTTGTGGTGCCCCCTTTACCAGGACAATGTGAAGGGAGGGTGGCAGATGAAACTGTGATGGTATTGTCATTAGAATGAAGGGTTGCCTTCTTTTCTGTCCTTTAAATGGGAGACTCAAATTGATGAAATTCATCAAGCCAACATTTCTAATCTTCAAAACCTAAACTGTGTACCTTTTAGGGAGACAGATAATTGAATAAACCTTCTGTCTAAAGCTGCTGGCTTTGTTTGTTAATTTCTTCTGCATTTCTGCTTTTAGCATTCCCTCAATTTGGTGGGTGTCCCACAGCCAAAAGGAGAATGCTGGATTGAATACAAACAAAGAAAAGGACCTGTGGGCTAAGGAGGAGTGGCTGCCCCTGCATCCACTAGCCTGGCAGCACCTAGACCTGAGCTCAACTAGAACATGCTGATGACTTTGCTTTTGCATTTAGCTCCAGAAGGTGTCCAGGGGATGCCTGTGCCTGTGCTTAGAATCTCAAGAGTAGACCAAGAATCTGACATCACTCTCACTGATAGAAAGACCCAAATACGTGGCTTACAGAAAATGTTTCGATGATCAAGAAGAAGAGGCATTTCTTAAGCAGTTGGAATTTGGTTCATGCAAAACTGTATTAGAACTTTAAATAGAAATTACGCCATTTGAATGAAAATCTTAATACATTAATTCTGTGAAGACAACATTCTTACATTTCTGTTTTCAGAAAGACTAGCATAAAAATATTAAATAATGATGTCTGGAAAATGTTTTTCTTAATGTGATCCTTTAGCCATTGGAACTATTACGCTCTATTAATATAATTTTTTATTGTAAACATGTCTAATGCTTAAAGTATGAGTAAAATGCTACCTTTCTAAGCCCCATGAAGACAGGAAGCAGGTCCTACACTCATATCTGCACTCAGCTACATCAAGGACAGCACCTTCTCTCTAAGGTGCATTTCATAAATGTATGTAGATTGATGTATTGATTTGTATTTTAAGTAGGGTAAAAGCAACCTTAATGCAGGGTGTTTGTAATTACAGCTTAAGGTAATATCTTTGCTAATGTATGAAAACACAACGATGTGTCAAAGCAAATAACATTTGGCTGTAGTTGGCACTCTCACTTGATTTGGGCCTGCCATATTTACTGTGAAATCCAGAAAAGAAATTCTGTCATGTTCAGGGAAAATATGTCACAATACTAACAGTGATCAGTGATGTCATGATTTGTCCTCTAAAGCTCAATAAAATACTGCTTGCCTTCTTTATTTCACAATAAATAAGCTTTGTAGTGAATGCATGTTGGCCTCTGGATTATTTGCTCCCTGCGATAGAAGTATCTCGTGGGGTTGGTAATGATTGCATAGTCATCTACTTCCTACCGACAAGCAGATAGATGACTTTCTAGGAGAAAATTAAGTACTCTGGAGTGTGTTAGCTCTTCCAGACTAACACAGTGATTTTGAAGTTTAGCTAGCAGCTGAAGGGGCTGAGTAAAGTGTAGAAGTCCACAGCACACCTGCGAGCTGCAGACTATAATCTGGGAAATTCCACTAAATATGGCAGGTGTGTTTTCAGGGAAGGCTCACAATGAAACACTATTATTTGCATAGGATACGCACTTCAGCTGACTTTGCAACAGCTCAGGGCTAGTATTTATCTCCTTGTTGCTTGGTCGGGATGAATGTTAGCTGACAAGTTTATGCACCACCATTTAGGTCTGCAATTCTGTCAATAAATACATGAATTCTTTTGTTCCAGGCAACCAAATCAAAAGGAAGATATAATCTGTGTCCATTTCTTTCCTTGGAACAAGGAAAAGGATAGTTAAATTTTGTTTTTGTTTTCTTAATCATATGTGCCACAATAGCTACCGCCACAAGGATATTCTGGGTGATCTCCCATTGTGTTAAAATAGGATCACAACTACATCAGCGTTCCCTTCTTTTTAGGTAACCAGCGCTGCGCCGCCCCTCACATAGGACACCAGACTTGTCACTCCGCCCTAACTGCTTGTCCTCTGAAACTTTAAATCTAGAGTCTGTTCTCTGTCCAGAGCCTTCTGCCCTCCCAGTTCTCACAACACTTACTTCACAGAGAGTCTAGTTCCTCAGCTATTATGAGCTGTCTTCTGCTTCCACTCCCTCTCTCTCCACCTACTACTCCTTAGGTTTCCTCCATCCTCACAATGACATAACCACCTCCAAGTCCCGGCCTTCTAACACCATCAATTTTGGGGATTAAGATTTCATTATAAATTGTGGGGTTGGAGTAGAGGAAGCAAACATTCAGAGCATAGCAGGAAGTAATCCTCCGCAATTGTTACGCCTTCTCCTTAGAGCTGGCTAATTATTTTACTCTGGTGGGGCACCCTGGACAGTACTCACTAACAAGACTGTGGTAAGCCCTCTCTCTGCCCAGGGGCCCCACACTTGGTGGTGAAGGAGCTGGGAGTCTGCAAGTGGGAGTGGATGAACACACCTGGTTTTCCTTAGCACTGTATCTTTGTGTGTGTGTATTATTTATTTATTTTTTAAAGAAAAGCTTATTAAAATTTTATTTAAAGCTTCTAAAAATGGGATGGTGTATTTCAACAGAATGATTAAACTCACTAGTTGAAAATACTTTGCTAGTGATAGGCACACTTTCCAGTTTTAAAATTTCAACTTACGCATCTAAGTAATAATATAGAAGTCTGTCCCCAAAGTACCAAGCCAATGTCAATGTAGTTAAAATAGTTTGTAGCACTGTATCTTTTGTTTGAAAATGTTTTTAGAATAAATGTCTCTCTTTTCATTAAACATTGGTCTTGGATAATTTTGAAAAACCTATTAGAATTTTGTTTGTTTTACAGTCAATTTTTTTTATTTTAATAAATGGCTATAGGTTATTACTGACAGAAGTATAACTTAATGGCCCTGACCAGGTAGCGCAGATGCTTAAAGCATTGTCCTGATAGTCCAAGGTTTCGGGTTTGATTCCTAGTCAGGGCACCTACAAGAATCAACTAATGAATGCATAAATAAGTGACACAACAAAGGAATCTCTCTCTCTCTCTCTCTCTCTCTCTCTCTCTCTCTCTCTCTCCTCTCACTTTCTCTTCCCCCTTCCCCTCTCTCTAAAATTTAAAAAAAAAATTTTTTTTAAGTACACCTGTATCTATAAACTTTTTTTTTTCTTAACAAAATGCCTACTACTTTATAGGAACAAAAGATATGCCCTTTTATCACTTGAGCAATCACTATGTGCCTAGGATTTTGCTAAACCCATTTCATTCACCCACTTATTCTATTCTAACAATAATCCAATTGGTTAGGCTCGTTTCTATTGTAATCCCCACTTTGCAAATGAGAGAAAGGGAGCGCAGAGAGACTGGGGGACTTACTTGAGGTCACACAGCTAATCAGCAGCAGGATTTGAACCAAGGGAGTCTGGCTCCAAAAGATATCCTCCTAACACTAAACAGCACTGCAAGGAGAACCTGTTACCCACAAGAGAGTAGCTTTGACCTTGTGGTCCTCATAATCTACACTCTTGACTCTCAACTCTTCGGGAAAAAAAAGTAACTAATTTGTTGCATAGCTTCACATTTTTACATATATATAGAGAGAGAGGACAAAGACTCCTATTGGACACCAGTTTCCTTCCTCATCAGCCTTCTCCAGTAGCCCACCAGCCCCTTCCCCTTTGTGGGAACTGTGCAGTACACTGGTCTAGAAGGAAGCCAAGCAGATGACTTTCAAGAAAAATACCTGATAAAAAGGCATATTTTTAGTAAGGGCATATAACTCTAAATGCTGAGCAAATGCTATATATTCTGATGACATATCTTAGCATGCATTGTGGAGGGGGGAGGCAGAGGCAAAGAAGGGGAGCAGCTTAGACAAGAACCTAGTATAAAGGAACCATGGACATGGACAACAGGTGGGATTGACTTTGTGGGGAATGGGTGGGTGGGGAGGGGGACAGAGGGGAGCAAAAAGGGGATGGATGTAAGACAACAACAATAAAGTTTAAAAAAAAAAAAAAGAAGCTGGCTTTTTGGGGGAACAGTTTTCTACCTTGTTCTTTCTCAAAAATCACCCTGGTCATTAGAGACCCACTAGACCATGGGGTAAGGGAGGTGTATGGATTTTCTCTTCTGGAGGAGACAGGAACCCACAGAATACTCTTAGTTTAAGCTTTGTCTTCCAGGGACTTGGAATTTTTGGAAGAATTATAAAAAAGGAACTTAAAGGAAAGCCTGTGGTGTTTGCTTCACAGTGCAAACTCTCCTTTGACTTCATTGTTGCTGCTGAAGATAAGCATGTTTAGAATCATAATATGTAAGTAGAGACGTCACCCTAACATCCTGACCTTATTGCTTAAGAAGCTGAAGTCCAGGCTGAGGAGGTGTCAGGTTATGCACCCCTGAAGGATGTTCAGTGACCAGTGAAAACAACCGTCTGGCTGAGACCATTTAACTGAACACTTCTTTAAAGACAAAAAGATAACGCAAATGATTAACTTTCGGATTTCTTTTGATAGCACCACTTTTCTTTCTATAACACATTAATCTATAGATCACCCAATAAAAAGCAGATAAAAGATGATAAATTCAACTCAACACTTAGTCGACTATCCTTCATTGTTTGCAAAACTATACACCTCTGCAGCACCCAGGGGTCAAATAGGCATAGTTTGAAAAACACGGGACTGCAGCCTGTGTAGCAGGGACCCCTCTGGCCATCTGAATGTTAGTGCTTCCCCAAGATTTCCCAGCACCTGGGCAGTGAGTGGCTCAGGATCCTGTGACCGATTTGGCCAATGGGCTGTAAGTAGAAATGGTTAATGACAACTTCAAGCTGAAACACAGACCTTCAGATACAAATTGTCTTTATTCCCTCCTCCCCCTGATATTGTGACAGGGGAGCTCTGTAGCCATAAGAAGGTAGAGCTTTTATCAGCCTGGGACCCTGAGTGTCAGAGAGGAGGAGCCCTTTCCCACAGTCTGCACTGCTCACAGTTTGAACAAGAGGCACTGATGCTTGCCACCACAGCAGAAACTGGGCAACCTACACAGTCTCAGAAATGAAATGCTCTGGTTCCTGTTCTCTTATATGCCTTTAGTCCTCTTTGATCTGATTTTATTAACAGGAATGGATATGTCTAGTATGCTTCATATCAGATCAAGAGTGTGACTGGATTCTACCAAAATGGCTCTTTGATATCCCATATCCAATGATATTTATAAGTCAGTCAGAGAAAGACAAATACCATATGATTTCACTCATATGTGGAATCTAATGAACAAGCTGAACTAACAAGCAAAACAGAGGCAGACTCATAGAGAGCAGATGACTGCTGGTGGAGGTGGGGGAGTTAGGGGGTGGAAGGATTGAGCACAAAAAAGACTCATGGACATGGAAAACAATGTGGTGATTATGGGGTGAAGTAGGTGCCAGGGAACTAATGGTAATGGAAAAAATATAAAAAAAACAGATAAAAAATAAAGTCATAACATTGCATTCAGAGTTCTATTTGAGCTGTTGTACTATGGTTTGTACAGTTTGTAGCCTGCTTATCATGGCTCGGAACCTGGGAGCCTGTGTCCCTTCTGCCCAGGTTCTCTGGGTCTCAGATCTCCATCAGACTCAGGTACCCAAGGCTCAGCTGTCTCATGCTATGCCAGCCTAGTGAAAGTCCTTTCTCGTTAGGGAGAACCTCTTTTTGCTCTGTGCTTCTCTAAGCTTCACTCTGGTGTGTCTGAGACTCAATTCTCCTTGTTTTTTAGGAGTTGACCTTGATGTCTTATAAAACTCCCAACCTACTGACATTTTCTGGAAGAAATGGCTTAAACTTAAAATTTGTCCAGAGAGTGATGAGAAATAATTACACTTCATTCTTGTAGTGTAGCAAAGGAAAGAATAAACAGAATAGATGGCACTATTAGAGCATTCTGATGGTTTAGATATCTTGATACAGTGATGCTATAAGTTAAAGATAAAAATGATCATAAAAGTAGAGTGCTAAAATAATAAACATTGATTGATTTTATGTATTTGGCATTGGGCAAGCACTTCCCAGGCTTTACCATCCGCATTTCCATAAGAACAAATAAGAACCACATTCAATGTGGAAATATTGATTTTAGTCCTCAGTTCCAAGAAATGTGGCAAGCTGATTCATAAAATAAGCATCCTGAAGTTGTTCCCAATACTTTGTTGAGGACAATAGTTACGAAACCACAAGAGCTTGTTTTATAGTTTCCTGCACTGGCATAAATGAGCAATAGTGTTTTATTTTTCCATTTATTTCCCCATCAGAAGAAATGGAAGCAGAGTTTTCACTTAAAACCAAGACAATGGTTTTCTTTGCAACACTTTCCTGTTGTGAAAGCCCAGATAAAGAAGGGAGGGCTTGGCTTAGGGAAAAAGTTCTAAACTGGTTGCCAGTTAAGCCATAGCTAATGGGGCTTCCTTTCTCTGTAACACAAGAAGGCTACCCTAGAAGAAGAGGCTGTAATACTCTCCGCTAGCCTCATATCCTCTGACTGCTATACCCACATGGATGTGAATCGAATGTTGCATTAGCGGGTGCCCATTAAAGCAAAATTTGTGAGGTAAATAAGTCACAGCTATCGGTCTTTCTGTGTCTCTTGTCATGAAGGGGATAAAAGGAAAGGCAGTTTGGAGAAGTGAAGGGAACATTGAATTTAGCCCCAAAGCTCTAAATCCTAACTCTGGTTCATGCATTTACTAGCTCTGTTATATTTGAGCTCTTGCAACCAGTTTCCTAGTCTATAAAATCAGGAATAATTACAATAGCATTTAGATGGAATCACTGTGAACTCTGTAACATATCCAGTGGCATACAGTTTTGATACAATAATGATCAAACCATGTTTGGATCAACTTCCCAGCCCCATATGCTTCCCTGCAAATTGGAGTCAATATTTGGTGTAACTCTCAGCATGGTTAGACTTCGGAAATTTCTAGCTGTCATTTTTTTCAAAAACCCCATTGTGTTTTTCTCCAGTAGCTGTGAGCACAGCCACTATGCTTTTCCTGTCACAGATTCGAGTTCTACTTGCAGTTTTAGACAAACAAACCTCTTTTCCGAGAACCATACAATTCACATTCTTAACCAGCCTGCTGTGAGCAACTTCAGTTCTTTCATAAGTTAATTTCTAGAAATCTAGAAGAGGCCACAACGAATCTTGGAACTGCCTTTTCCATGGAAATACTTTTCTGGGGAAGATAAAAACCAAAACCAAACACAAAAGATAAAAACACTTGTTAGCCCCCAAGTTGCATTCCCAGAATTCTTTCCCATGGTGTGTTCATTTGTAATCTGGACAAGAGGAAAAATAAGTACAAAATAAAATAAAAATAAGGTTTATCTTTTATAGCTCAGGGTCTGAAACATAAAGAAACTAAACTTTATAAAAATGTTTCTCAATGGGTTAGTTCCCACACTGAGATTTTGCTAAGCTTTTTCACATCACATGTCATTCAAGATGACTTCATGGAAAGTCAAAAACTGTTTTGGGGATATTAATTGATCCATCACCTAAAATGAATCAACAGAGTGCCAGGCATTGGGCAAAGAGAGTACAAGAGCAAGACATGGAGAGGAGGGAAAGGGAGAGAGGGAGGGAGGGAGAGAGGGGGAGAGAGAGAGAGAGAAGGAGGGAGAGAGAGAGAGAGCCTGCACTCAAGTATAGCCCTATCAGTAGAGGAGTTAGATTCCCTCCCAAGAGCCCATCTAACATCAGGTGCCTATTATAACTCTATGATGTAGGTACTAACATTATCTTCATTTTTCAAAAGAGAAACTGAGGCAGAGGGTTGAGTAGCTTTCCTAAAAATACACAGGTGGTAGGTGGTGAGCCAGGATTTAATCCAGACATTTTGGCTCCAGGATCTGTACAATTAACTCTGTCTTTGCTTCTTCGATAGGTACTGTCAGAGATTTACTTCAAAGCAGTGAGTCATACAGACATTTCACGTACTACATTGAAGCCTTTTAAATTCCCACAGATCTAAACACTAAATAGGCAATCAACTCTTCCAGTAATTTACAAAGCCAAACATAGCTAAGACTTTTAAAATATCTTGGAGGAGTGCTGTCCACCAGATGGATGATTTAGTGCATTTTTAGCTCTTACTTTAAAAATGTTCTCTCTAAATGTTTTCATACTTCCTATCAATGCCATCATTGGGAATAATAACATATAATCAGAGAAAAGGGATTTAAACTGTAATAAAAAGCATTTGCCTTGTCTAGCTTGTTAGCCGTGTTATCAAGATGCTCCAGTGATTTCATTCCGGAAGCATCTACTGTATTTCATCAAGATTCCATTAACCGACAGAACCAACAACTGAGATAGATGTATGGTAAATGGCAAGTGCAATAGATGCTACAGAATTTGAATACATTTCCAACAAAAAGCCACTAGTAGTCAATAAATAACATTTACAATGCTTGATAGCATTGTTGGGGGAAAAATACCTATTCAATCTTTCACAAATTTTCCCAAGGGTCACACATTATTTACACCAACACACACACACACACACACACACAATGTGTTCTGGGACTTTCTGAAAAATGGGGCATACATCTTTGTCACAGATTATGTGAATAAATTTAAATATAGCAAAAGAGAAAAGATAGAGCCTAATTAAACACAATGGACACTGCAATAACTGCTCTTAAATCTAAGTAAGGTGGCTGAAGAGCGGCTGTCACTACTCAGTGGTGGGCATTATACCCAAATCTTCCAGAACCCAGAGGAGGCTGCATCATCTGAGGCATGCTCTCGGCTTTTCTAATTGTTGCATTCCACATCTTCTGTTATGCTGGGAAAACAAAAGTAGAGTAGAAACTGCACGTCCATTGCTTTGTGTCTTTTCCCTTTCAGACAGTGCCACTTTCTTCTACCTTTGGTTTTCTTCTGTTGAGCAAAGAGCTTTTCCTTTCTTTAAAAGTATATTTCAATAAAAGTATATTGATTATGTTGTTACAATTGTCCCAATTTTTTCCCTTTGTCCCCTCTCCGCCCAGTACCTCCCTTCCTTTCAGCAATCCAACCCCCCTTAGTTCATATCATTGGGTGGTGCATGTAAGTTCTTGGGCTCCACCCTTTCCTATACTTTTCCTACCTCCACTGAGAACTCTAGAAACGGTTTCACCAAAATGATTCCCCTTTCCCCTTGGCTGCCTTAATTTTGTATCCTTCCTTGCAGTTAGGTATGATCATGTGACTGAGCTCTGACCAATGGGATGTGGAGATGGTGATTGATACACGCTTCTTCTAGGTCTGGCCTATAAAAAACCTTCCACACACCACTCTGTCCTTTTCTTCTACCAGGATTTCAGCAAATGGCTCTGAGGTCCAAAAGGACTAGAGCCACAGATGCAAGAAGTCTGGGTCTCTGAACCACTGTGTAAAGAAGGGTCATCTCCTCCCAGTCCAAGCCACATTGAAATGTAAAGACAGTCAATAATAAACTTTTACATGTTAGACAACTAAAACTTAGGGATTTTAGTTTCATCAGATAATTCACCTTACATGTTTATGTAAAAGTTTTGTAACATAATATCAATACTGTGCTGTCTTTTGGGTCAGATTTAAGTAAGTTTTAAATTAACATCACTTCAAAATTATTTGTTACCATACTATGATGAAAACCTAATTGAGTTTTCTTACTTTGGAGTGCAAGTACCATAAAATAAAATGAAACAAAATTAATTCAAACCAGATTAAAACTATCTGATTTGATTTACTGTAGTTCATCCATCAATAAATGGAATGTGATGAAATCTCTCTACATATTTTACAAATTTTTATGTTCTATTTATATGGCTCTTTAAGAGCTATGTCCCAATAAGCTTGTTTTTATAGTTCTGGGCTACTTCAGAAAGTAGTTTTATATTTAATAGATCATATTTGGTTGTTGCTAAGCACCCGTTTGGTGCAAATTAACAATAACATCAACACTAGCTTTAAAAGCCCCAAACAGGATAGTGTTGGAGAGGGAGTGAACTAGAATGACTTTCTTCTAATTTGGAAAAACAAAGAGGTTTCACATGAAAAACTCTATAACAGTTTTTTTTTTTTTTTTTCCTCTTTTTTTTCTTTACTAGAGGCTTCATGGTTTGATTAACTCTTCTCTAATTCTTGCACTAGAAATAAAAAAGCTCACCAGTCATGGAAAACTGTATGGAGTTTCCTCAAAAAACTAAGATTGGAGCTACCATATAACCCAGTAATTCCATTTCTCTGGAATATACCCTTAGGACGCTGAAACACTAGTTCAAAGGAATATACGCACCTATTTGTTTATAGCAGCACTATGAACAATAGCCATGATCTGGAAACAGCCCAAGTGCCCATCCATAGATAAGTGAATCAAAAATCTATGATACACTTATGCAATGGAACACTACACAAGTGTAAAAAAAGAAGGAACTCCTACCCTTTGCTACAGCAAGATGGGCCTAGAGACTATTATGCTAAGCAAAATAATCCAGTCAGAGAAAGACAAATAACATATGATTACACTCACATGTGGAATCTAATGAACAAAATAAACTGATGAACAAAATAAAACCAAAGGGATGAATACATGGAACAGACTGACAGATCTTTGAGGAGTGAGGTTGGGGGGACTGGCAGAAATTAACTAATGAACATATATGCATATATGCACAGCCCGTGGACACAACAATATGGCAAAGGTGGAAGGGTGGAGAGGGCTGGGTGGAGCGGGCCACGGCTTTGGGGGGAAATGGGGACATGTGTAATGGTGTCACCAATTAAAAATTAAAAAGCTCATCTACAGAAGGAAAATGCTGGCAAGCAAAGAATGAGAGCAGATGCAAGACTGGGCTGACTGAGGGCATGAAATTAAGAAATGACTTGGTGTAGTCATTTTAGGCAAATGAAGCCAAGGATCAGCAATTGCAGGGAGACACATGTAGGTACATGAGTCTGAAAACAGCTGCCAAACCAAAGATTGAGCAACGGAGAAGTTCAAGCTTAACAGAAATATGTGTGACCTCGATGTCAGTTCTGGGAGAATCTCAGGCTGAATGTGTTTAACCCACCCAAGTCCCAAGCCTGAAGCTTTTCCCTGTTATGTTTAGCTCCACACTGCAAGTGTAATGAACCCCATGGGGTTTTTGAGAGTTGTGGGTGTAGACACGAATATGGTGAAAGATACAAAATTATCCACACAATGCAAGTCAGGCTTGACTGAAGCAAAGTCACAGGGCGCAAATGAGTATCACACCTATTAACAGATAAATAGACATTGTGTAACTACTGCTAAGGAAAATCTTTTATGCCACAGGAAGACTCGAGTGCAGGAGATGTACAGGGCTCACAAGGGTGGGGCCTGGGACACTCGACTCCTTTTTGGTCTCCAGCTAAGGCTAATGCAAGGTTTTGAAGGAGGAGGGGTTGGGCCATCTTCGGTTCCTTTCAGATTATGCTGCCACCTCTTTCCTCTTTCCCTTGTGACCTCTCTTGGCTATTTTCCCTTCATCCTTCCTTTTCTTCTCCCAGAGAATCATTTTCTGATCTGGGGCGAACAGAAGGCTTTATATTTCTCAAGTTCTACTTTTCTTCCATTTCATTGGCCAAAGCAATTCATATACCGTAGCTGAATATCAGTGTGGGGAGCATTATTGTCCTCTTTTAGGAAATGACTATCATCCTGCCACCAGCTCCTTCTAACTAGTCTTCTGCAGACAAGGTTGGACAGGCAAGCAGCCTAGTCAGAGGCCCAACCTACTCTAGATTGGAGTATCAAAGTGGCAGAGGGAAGGGATTTTGATTCAAAACTTGAAAGAAATGTTGAAGTCAGAGATAGGAAGACTTTGGCTTCAGTGAGGAAAGTGGAAACCTTGGCAGAATTCGTAATAAGTGGCAATTGATAGAATTTAGTCAATGAATGAACTGTGTGTTTGACCAAGTTAACTTAAAAGATAAAACTGTTACTACCCATTATATGCAGTAGAAATTTTGAACCTTGGTTTTATGGATTTTGATGAGAATGACAGCAGAATGTAATAATGAAATCTTTGGGAAAAATTATATTCAGTGAGCAAGGGGAGCGCCAAAGATACAAAAAGTTTCGAAAATATTATTTGTATGTCAATTGAAGAGTTTCAAGCTGTATTTGAGAGTCTTCTTGTTTTGTTTGTTATTTTTGTTGTTCCTAATGCAGTTTTTCTTCTCCCTCTCTTCTCCTTCTTCTTCCTTTTACTCCTCCTCTCTTCCTCTACCTTTTATTCTTTTTTTCCTCTATCTCCTTCTTGTTTTCTTTCTCTTCCTTTGCTTTCTCCTTTTCTCTCTTCTTCCTCATCCCCATTTTATTCATCACTTTCTTATTTTCTTCCTTATTATTTTTTTCCCTCACCACTATTTACACTGACACTTTTCCAGTTCTTTGAGTATTCAGTCAGGTCTCAAAGGGTCCTTTCAAAATGTACTTTTTAATACTAAAAGTGTACACCAATTGTTTCAATTAGGATCATATTTAGATGCATAGAATGGAAAATTCCAAAGCAATAGTAATGTAAACACACTAGACCTCATGATCTCACATTAATGATATCCATGGTCGGCAGGCCAGGACTGGCTGGACATTCCATAGTGTCATCAACCAGATACATAAAAGGACAAAGAGACCTCATAAGGTTACATCACACATCAACTTACTGCAGAACTTAAACTTGAACAGTGGAAAATAAGACGAATTTTGTAACTTGAACAATGTAACACCAAAGGATTTCTAAATTTAGGTCATTTTGAACTTGCCTTTTTCTCCTTATCTTTTTCTTTCCTCTGGTTTCCTTCAGCTTTTTTATTGGTTTTATCTTCCCTTTGCAGTATCCATGTAATGAAATGCACATCTTAGTCTTATTCACCAGGAAGACAATAAGTATCAGAAATATAGAAGTCACTGCCTCTGAGGTGGTACAGGTACTGTCTCAAGGCCCTGAAAGATTATGTAAAAAGATACACTGTCCAGAACTCAGAAAGGAATCATAAAAGCGAAGACTCAGAATTCACATGATCACAAAATGGGTCATAAGGGCCCCATTGGCTGTCATTTTTTTGACGCTTCTAATTTTTTCCTCTGTTTATAACTGTTGGATTGTACTAATATCACAAGAAGGAAGTGGTTGTGGTATAAAGGATGTGGGCTTTGATTTCAGACCTTCTCTGCTTATATTCAAATACTATATATTTACTATTTAAGTGTCTTGGGTAAGCCATTTCTATAATCTCAATTGCCTCAAGTATTAAATAGGTGTAATAGTCTCCACTTCACAGGGTGGTTGCTGTGATTAAATGAGGTAATATACACAAAATGTTTTATCCTTTCTACTTTAAACAAATCTAAAAAACTACTATAAAAACATCACATGGAAATTCATGTTTACGGAATTAGGTAAATTAGATACTGATAATTTAAAATTTAAAATAGTAATTACAGTTATTTAAAATATTCCATTCCCAAAGGAATTACAAAGCCTTGTTTAATTTTCAAAAGAAATTCCGTTCACAAGCAATTCAAGTTGCAAATTATTGTCAGTTTTACTTACTATTGCATCCAAACCCAGAATGGTTTGAGATACATCAAAAATATTCAGTATTTGTTAAATGAATAAATACATGAGTGAATGAAACAACTTTTGTTATTCTATGTATACTTGGTCATGTTGCTGTAAATATAAGTAAGACCCAATTTTCATGAATCTCAGATTCTAATTATTGCACAAACCAACAAGATGATTTCAAATGATGATAAATTGCTATGAAGAAAATTAAACAGGATTACATACTAGAAATTAATAACTCAAGAAGTGTAAAGAGGGCAAGAGAGCTTTATATCAGATGGTCAGAGAAGTCCTGAATGATAAGAAAGAACCAGTCATAGGATGATCTAGATTTGTATTGAATATTTTTTCAATAAGCACTGCATTATATGTATTTGATTAAATTAAGAGAGCTCTACTTAGTTCATTTTGGAGGCACTTCAATTACTAGTCCCACAGTTTCTGTCACAGGTGAAGCTCTCTTCCTAGACTCTCAAAACTTGGAAATTCTGAGACTTTAGGATCTCCAGGGAACTAACTTTGAAATTGTTGTTTTGAATAATGTTTCCTAAAGCATGTCTCAGTGGACACAAGATGTTCAGAGATGCATCCTTCTAAAAATAAAGTTCCTGTGGTCAAACATTCTTGAGAACCAGCCTATGAACATTGGTGTATTAAAGTCTTAGAGAAGTCCCAAAATTGAGTAACATGTATCCTGATATGTTCTCAACTTATTTTAACGTTTTCTTTCAGATTCATTTTCATTTTCCTGTTCTCTCTGCACACTCTTAACATCAAAATAAAGTTTGAAAATACTGTTATAGTCCTAAAGATGAAACTTTGACACAAAGGGAAAATGAAGAAGGTAATCTTTTGCCTATTCTCAAATGGGTTATTTACCCAGACTTAACAGAAACTTAAAATAAGTTCTAGAGAACATATTTACATACACTACCCATACTTAAATCAAACCCACTGAACTAGTAAGAGTTGTTTTTGTTTAGTGTTTTGGCTACTTGAGATTTTTTAATGTTGTTCTGATGTAATATGGGTTTCCTCTATTTTTGCTTCATGAGAGTTAACAATCAAGCAGATCTGTCTTTTGCCTGGTTTGGCCTGGTTTGGAATAAGGCAATAATAAAATATGGCAGAAACTTCATGAAGTTTTATATGTGAATGTCCCACTCACTTCCATCACTTCATCACTTACCAGAGGTGATTTTAGGCAAATTACTCAAACTCTCAACATTTCACTTAAGAATAGTAATCACCATGTCCTGCTTTTCTGGAGGAGTGAAGCTGATATAAAGGGCCTGGAGGAAGGTGTCATTTCAACCTCTTTCAGAAAAGTTTGCTTAGGGACTGTATATTCTCCTTCTACAAGTCTTTTTAATTCCCCACTGGAAATTCAATGGGAAAAACAGAGTGCTGACACAATAGTGATTCGCAGAGTACTTATTTATTAATCTGTTAGTGAAAAAGTAAATTAGTGTCCTATTTTAAAGGTGTAAAATGAGCTATTCATCAAGTACCGTGTAGGATGCACGACATTCTGAGCCAGGACTTACAAAAGTACTCTGCTATTTTTGCCCAAACCAAGCCAACAAGAATCTCTGGCTAGTGAAACAGTCTCTCCTTAGCTCCCTAAAATGTACGTCTAAAGATGTTCAAAGTCTCAACAAGTAATGATTTGAATTCATCACAACTGCCGTATAATAATAACTGTGGTCTGTCTCCAACAGTGGTCCCACCACAGTGTCATGGAGAGGGGGAGTCAGCCTACTAATCTATTTCCAATGGACCACACACAGCCAAATGCAACAATAATGTGACTTGGATAATGACTGATTAAGATAAGAACACCATTTTAGAAGACTGCTTATCAAACCATATTTTAGGCTTTAGAGACTTTTATTTTTATCATTTTAATTTTTTAAAAGATTTTATTTATTATTTTCAAAGGGAGGGAAAGGGAGAGAGGCAGAGAGGGAGAGAGACATCAATGTACGGTTGCCTTTCACCTGCCTCCAGCTACAGATCTGGCTGGAGACCTGGCTTGCAACCTGGTTATGTGCCCTGGCTGGGAAATTGAACCAGCGACCTTTGGATTCACAGGCCAGGTGCTTATCCACTGTGTTACCAGCCAGGGCAGGCCTTAGAGATTTTTAGACATTAGACAACGTTTATGAAGGACTTTGAGCCCACTTGTACAGAATACTACCATATCATACAATGTTTTCAGTTCTCAGGAATTACCTCCTGAGTCATCCCTACTATTAAGCAAAAGTTGTTTTGATCTTTTAGTTTTACTTTTAATGTTGATTTCAGAACTATGGAATATAAAAGTGAAATCATACTACTGGCATGAAGAAAGGGAAGCAGTGTATTATGGGAACTAAGGGGTAGGAACATTCCACTGCATTTCCTTCCTTCTTCTAAGGTGCATTGACTCCTGATAGAAAATAGGTGATTATTGAGTGTATTCTATTTCATCAGAATATTTTAAAAATACAAGAAAAATAAATCATGATGAAAATAGGAAGAATTCTGAACTGAAGAGGACCAGAGACTTAGGTTCCAGTATTGATTCTATTGTACTACTTGCTTACTTTAGGCAGGCGAAGTACTCTCTGAGTTTTGCTCTACTCTTCTATAAAATGATGGTTTCAGAGACTTTAAAGATATCTTCCAGGTTTCTTATTCTATCATGGTCTAAAATCCATAACCTTTTCTCTCTTTTCTGGTTTTTCAAGGAATTCGGGTATCAGATTTTTCTGCTACTTCTTTAGCAATTTACTTTCTGTTAAGTTTTAACAAGCAGCCCAGGTTGCTGTGATCTCCACAGGGCCCCTACTGGGTTGTCAGGAGAGGTTAGTGATGGTGGAGGCAGAGCCAATTTCCTGAATCACAAAAATCTAGAGGTTGAACTTTAAGTTCTAAGTGTGGATCTTTTTCTTTACCTGCTGCAGCGACTATATTAGATTTCAGATCTTAGCAAAACTAAAATTAATCATTAATTAGTGGCCCTTTCATCAACCAAAAAATATCTGACTGTCTTCTTTGGCCTAAATGATATATAAGGAATTACTGGAATAGTAGAAAAGTTAAGGTCTTTGTCTTTATAATTGAAGTCTTTATGTTTCCAACTAGTGTGAAAAGGCTTCCTTGTATAAAGGAATAGCAACATAGACAAGGTAAAAGCTAAAGTGGTAACTTGTGTGGTATTGGAAATAAGGTCGCAGAAATTCCTACAGAAGTGGTTTTTGTGGACAAAATAACTTGGGTAATGCTTCATGGGGAAAAAGAATACTAAACCTTGGATGTGGGAAAGGTTAGGACAGAAATGACAGCTATAACGACAATTTAAGGAAGTCAAGGAAAAACAAATATGAAAAGGTGGTCACTGGTTTTCCATTGCCTTCTTATCTTGTGAATTAAAACTTGCCCAACAGTCCTCCAAGGACAAAGACTGCTCCTGGGCAAACACCTAGGGATGAGGGACATTCCTGAAACAAAAGGGAAAGGAATTTACACAGAAATGTGTAATGCTATCTAAAACTAGGAAATCCAGTTTTTTTTTTCTCTGGCAATTGTAATAGCTGAGTTCATCCCAGGACCTAAGGAACTTTCAGGTTATAAGGGATCCTTTGGTTATCCCTGCTTGCTAAGGTTAACTCTCTTAGTTAATGTTTGTTTGTTTGTTTGTTTGTTTGTTTTTCTCTGGGCACATAGTTGAGGATCCAAACCTTCTTTTAACATTAAGATGAAAATGTGCATTAAGCCCCATGACTGTCAAAAAAAGTGCCCATTGTGGCAGTATTTTCAGCTCAATGGAACACTAAGAATATCCTGGTCTTCATTTTATATCAGGGAGAATAAGGCCCAGAAGTGCAGGGTAGATGCCCTAAACAATGGATAGTAACCAACCTTATATATACTATCTTTTAACCTATGCATATATATCTATAATAGTATTTGCTTATAAATTAGGCAATTTCATGGATAAAAAGGCTAGTTCTTAACAGTTGATTGTATCAACCTCAGCATAAAATTTCTTTCTTTCTTTTCCCATTCCCACAGGAATCACTCTCCATCTTCTCTTCGGCAAGTCTGAGCCAGCATCACTGCTCTTGCACCTTGGGGCCTTTATTAAGTAAAATCAGGATGACCTGTGAACAGCAAGCACTGTGATAACATGACAATTGATCTGATAACCAAGATGGCCCCTAAGTAATTACCCTTTTTATGTAGCAATTAGAAAGATGACAGAAAACAAAACTGACTTAAACTTGTTACTCATTTCCTTACTCAGGTTTGTCTCAATTCTTTCCACTTCTTCGTTCAATTTTCTCCACTTTCCCTACTATGACCTACAAATGGTATTTTATTCGTTTATTGATATACTCTTTTTAATTACTATTTGTAAGCAAATTTTCATGGCATGCATGTTCTTCTAGACTTCATTCTTGACTATACACACAAAACAGGAGTTGGAGCCATACCAGGTGAATTGCTTAAGCCTGTTTCATGAAATGCAATTTCTCCAAAACTACTGACCTTGCTTTGAAAAAAAAAAAGTGCATTTGGCTGTAGATATATAGAAAAATGTGAAGCTCTTCCCCTTTTAAGATCTGATGGTGTTATCTACTATTTTAAGTTTGTTTATGGAACTGGAATAATCCTGAACATAGATATATAAAGGTGATTGCAGCAAAAGCTTGACCTTTAAAAAATCCTTTCCTGTATAAACAAAGTCTGGAATGTTTTATAAACCTCTAAGCCAGTCCATTTATTTTCTTATTTATCATAAACCTGAATCAACATGAAATGTTCTTTTTATTAATGTATGAAATCACAAGGTCTTGGTCCCCTAACCATACAGGAAGGGGTGTCCTTCGAGGTGTCCTTGCTTTGAACCCTGGTGGTGCTGCTGGAATCACAGGGCCCTGCAGACGTGACCTCACCCAACTGCTCTCCTAGCTTTTCCTGTGCTGGTGGACCTACTTGTTTGGTTCTGTTGGGCATTTCTTCACTGCCCCATTCCCATACTGCTCTCTTCCCCGCCTCTTTATCTTTAGACTGATAAGGCTTATTCCATTTGGCTGGAATTCCAACCCTATCCTTCCTTCCAGGTCCAGCTGACCAGCTTCCTCAGGGGAGCCCTCTTGCCCTTCATTCTGAGTGTCTCACCTTTGTTTGGAACTTACTGTCTCTAAGGGCAAGCCAGGTGTGGTGTAGCATGTCCACCTCTTCTTTTTCTTAATTTGTATCTCCATTAAGCCTGCTGGCTCCTTGTTGCTAGAGGCCACATTTTACCTTTCATTTTTATTTTGCACAACAATATGCGCATATTACATATTAAGCATTCAGAAAATGCTTGTTTCTTAATGAATAATTAGGGGAGGAAGTGGAACTCTATCTCTGCCTGTTTGTTCTTTGTTGTTAGAGCTTAAAGAAAAGTTCTTTAACTTTCTGAGAGTAGAGTGAAAAGTCTTTTCACTCCTGAAAGTGGAGTGAAAACACCAATCTCATAAGGTGTCATAAGAGAAAGACATTCAATGTGGAGAGCATGGCAGTACAAACTGCCTCAACAAATGATAGCCACTGTCAGAATGGATTAGTGGACCTGTTCCCTTTGGCTTCACTGAAGGCCAAACAAACTTAAATGTGACCCAGGTTCTAAAATGGTTATAAATTCTAACACTTACAAATATTTTCCAGTATTCTCAAAAGTATATATATATTATGAAAGCTTGCTCCCAAGACTGGAAATAAGTATGTCCCTTTGAACATTCTAGACTCCCTTCTAAACTTTACACACACACATTCTCATGACCATTTTTATATATATGATAAATGCTTTTATTTTCCAAACAGTTTGAATGAACAGATACATGTTCTCTGTGCTCACACAGGTAAAAGTGAATAATTGTACACCACCTTATACAGCATATATCTAACTCAGTTACATATTTTGTTTGCAATTGACATTAACACACTCAGGCTAACTTTTAAAAAGGGTTTTGTTTTGTTTTGTTTTAGATCAGATAGATGTCTACGTTAGTTCATTATAATTTTGCCATATATCATTTTAAATTTTACAAAATAATTCATTAAATAAGATACCAATATATTTGTCTTTCACATAGGAGAAGTCCAGGAATATACATTGTCAGGGGCTTCATGGTTCTAGTGTCAATTTCTTCCCCTGCAGCTCCACCTTTACCAGCAGGTGGCTTCCACTTCACACTCCAAGATGGCCATTGGAGCTCCAGCCACCAACTACCAGGAGCAAATGCAAGAACACCACCCTTCTTTTTAAGGAAATTCCTTGCAAGTATCACAAACTCTTCTGCTCACTTGTCATTGGTCAAAATGGAGTGGTGTGGCCTTCCTTAGCTACAAAGGGCACCTGGAAATGTGATCTTTAGCTGGATGGGTAACATGTGTAGGTAAAAACATAATTGTTTTATTAAGAAGAGAGAAATGTATATCATGGTGCTGTTACAGTTTCATAACTCAGTTTGTTTTGTAAATACATTTCTTACCTCTTCTCTCCTTTGTCCATACCAAGGTCTGTCCTGAAAGTATCAGCCATGCAAACTTTTAATTATGTTGACTTTGGCTCGATACTTTCGGGACAGACCTCTGATATTTTAAAAATAACCGGTGTTTTGAAATTTGTCTATATAGAAAACCTGAAAAAAAATCAATTGAGAATAACTCCTGAAACCAGTTATAGCAAGGCTGCAGGATCCAAGGTTACTATACAAAAGTCAATTGCTTTCACATACACCAGCTATGAAAAGTGGAATTTGAAATTAGAAACTCAATACCATTTACATGAACACCCCCTGAAATTAAAGATTTAGGAATAAATCTGACAAATATATTCCAGGCCTATGTAAGGACATTATAAAAGTTTCTTGTGATTGAAGAAATCGAACAACAACAAAATAAATGGAGAAACAGTCCATGTTCAAGTATAGAAAGATTCAATATTGTCATGACATCAATTCTTGCCAACTTGATCTGCAGATTAAATGCAATCCAAATAATCAAGTCCCAACAAGTTGTTTTGTGGATCCGAACAAACTAATTATAAGGTTTATATGGACAGGCAAAACCCAGAATAGCAAACATAATGTTGAAGGAGAATAAAGTTGGAAGAGTGATGCTTCTGACTTTGAAACTTTACTATAAAGCTACAGTAATAAAAACAGTGTGATTATTGTTGAAAAAGCAGATAAACATATCAATAAAACAGTATGGAGGGCCCAGAAATAGACTTACACAAGTATGATCAACTGATCATTGATTAAAAAAAAAAAAAGCAAAGAAGATGCAATGAAACAAAGATTATCTCTTCAACCAATCTGCATACAGACATTTATAGCAAATTTAGTTATAGCTGGCAAAATGTCTTTAAAGTTTATAGTGCTCAACAAGCAAAAATCAAACAACAAAACAAAACAAAACAAAAAACAAACAGGTACCCTCATGGTTGGCTGGTGAGTATCTCAATGTTAAGCATTTTTAGGGGGTAATTTGGCCACATATATTAAAATCTACCAAATTAAATATAAATTTGGTTTAGGAATACCACTTTTAGAAATTGTTTTAACAAAATTATAGATGTGGGAAAAGGATTTATTCTCACAGTTACAGTACTGTTCATAATAGCAAAAAAAAAAAATCAGAAACAACTAAATATCCAACAGAAAGGGGTTGGAAAAATAAATTAGTTTTAGATTCAAATTAAAAAACCATGATGCCATTAACATTCAGATAAAGTTGTAAAAACAAAAAACAAATAAACTATTACTAATGGATATCTTTGAATGTAAGATAGTGATGATTTTTATTTTCTTGGGAGCTTCCTTCTCCCCTGATGCCTGAAGCAGTCACTCTTGGAATTTGACATTTGCTGCTTTGTAATGTTAGTTGCCTTTTTACATCTGAGTGTTCTGCTTCTCAGAGATATTGTAAGCTAAATACCTAAGATGTATGAGTGGACTGTCTGATCAACATTAGGTCAAGGCTGCTGGTTCCAGGTCAAAGAACTTAAAAAAAAAAAAAAAAAAAAAAAAAAAGCAGAACATAGGGGTGGTTGTCTAATATAAGAGGGAGACTTACTACTTCAGTAAGTCCAGACACTTAAGTTGTTAAGAGCACAGGTCTGAAATCTTGGCCTATGGAATGGCTTTACTTTTCTCATATGCTCATTTCAAAGAGTTGATGTGAGAATGAAAATAAATTAATACTTTTAAAGCACCTAGAAGAATGCTTATTACTCAACTGTTAGTTCTTATTATAAAGAAGAGTATGGGTTTTTTTTCTCATTCTAAAAGTTATACAGAAAATTTAGAAAATAGATGTAAGAAAAAAAATAAGGAATTAAAAATACTCAGATATAAAGTTCTCACATATAATCAGTTAATATTCTGATATATATCTTTTTCAATTTTCTTCTCTCTTTTGTATGGATTAATAAATTTTAATCTATTTTTTATAAAAAGTAGTATCATACTATAGAGAACTTTATAAGCTTGTTTTTAATACTTATACTATAGTGAACATTATTTATGTAATAAAATATGAGGATGGCCCTGGCTGGTGGCACAGTGGATAAGGCGCCAGCCTGCAAACTCAAAGGTTGCTGGTTCAATTCCCCAGCCAGGGCACATAACCAGGTTGTAAGCCAGATCTCCAGCCAGGTCCATGCTGGAGGTGGGTGAAAGGCAACCATACATTGATGTTTCTCTCCCTCTCTCACTCTCTGCCTTTCTCCCTTCCTCTCTTTAGAAATAATAAATAAAATCTTTTTTAAAATTTTAAATAAATAAATAAAATATGAGTATGAACATCTTAAGATGTTCTAGTATTACTTGAAAAACAGCTAAACAAATAAGGGCAGATCTGGTATTTGAAGTATCAAATTCTTTCATATGAATCAATCAAGGGAACAAAACATGATAAAAATGTAATTTTCTCCTCTAAATATTCAAACAGTAAAGTTAGGAAATGTCAAGAGAATGTGCATAGGGATCTTACAGTGCTAAAAATAGTATTAAGGACATTTAAAAATCTAGTCATGTTCTCTGTTTAGGTGGAATTTCATTACTTAATTTTATAAAACAAAGTATTAAATTATGTTCCCTCATTCTTCATTTCATAGATATTTATAGAAAAAGAAATAGTTGCACATTATTCCAAGAACAAGGAGATTTTGAGCTCATGCTATGAATGCTCTTACAAATTTAGGATCTGACAAAAGCAAGTGCGTTCCTTCGGCTCTTGGGGAGTCTCTTCTCAGCATAGGGGTGCTCTTGCCAGGCAGGAATGCGGATGGTCACCCACCCACAGAAGAAGAGCTCTAGTGATGTTTGTTGGGGATGTGCAGATGATTGGGTCAGGGAAGGTATCAGTTGGAACAGTGGTGTGGATTTGGTTGCCATGTGTGTCTTGGGAGCTGGGTGCCTGGGGTCCAATCCCGCCACCTCCCCAATTCCGTAAACTTAGACAAGTCATTAACTTCTGGGTTCCTCAGCATCCTTCTGATTGTACCTGAGTTCTAGTGAAAATTACATGTAACATGCTCAGAAAAGGGTCTGGCGTACCAATTCTGCACTTAGTAAGGGTTAGCGCTATCATCGCCACTGCCACCATCATTCATTCATTCATTCTCATTGTTTTTACGATCTTCCAAGGCTCAGCCCTCCATGCTGTGTTCTGGATATCCCCGCATGAAAAAGGCAGTCAGCAGGTAGGGAGGTGCTGGCCCACTAAGTGTGTGTGTCAGGGAAAAGAGCTGAGGAAAAGCAGCAGGCACTGGCCCTGTCCATGCCTCCCCACTGCCCTATGCCCAAACACTTAAGGGAAATCACTCAGGAAATGAATTGAAGACACTATAAATGGCAAAAGAAGAGCAGGAATGCCAGCAATTGTCAGTGCATAAACTTACTGGGGACCATAGGGATTGACAGATTATGTATGGATATGTAAAGGGTTATGGGTTGACTGGCAAGCTATACAGATGAAGCCCAGGTTTCCTTTCACCAAGTGCTTTAGCCTCTTCTCACCAGCACCCCGCTGAGCCATTGCGTAGAAGTCTGGAGGCTTGGAAATTTCCCCCTTTTTCTGTACACTGAGGTCCAGAGAAAGAAATATTTTCAGCTGAGATGGGAGGTGGGGAATAAGGAAAGGACAAAAGATTCAACACTCCAATTTCCAACTAAAAAATTATCTATGTGGGTGTGGGTATAGATGAATATAGGTACATATATATTCACCAAAAACATGCTAGACATGTCAGAAGTTGATACTATCAGCTACTTGAATTCTGATCCATAAATCAAATGAGTTTATATTTGGGTCATTTAAAAACTGCATGTTTTGTGTGAAGACAATTTCCAAGACATATGGGACCCCTCTCCCACACTTTAATGATGCTATTATCTGTGCCTTTGACCTGAAATGTGGTTTTCTCTCCCCTCTCATCTGAACTCTTCACCTCAGAGATCCTTTTCTCACTCTTGGCTTCCAGATGTCCTCTCTCTGTGTAGCTCCAGAATTAGCTTTGATAATTGGATTCTCTCCTCTGGTCTCAAGTGTCCAGCTGCCTGGGGTACACATCCCTCCCACTTGAATACTAGATAAAACCAGGACTTTAACCTCTTAGAAACAGAGCCCACTTTTTGATTCAAAACCATTTTATTCTAAAAATGGTTTCTAAGGACAAAATACCTGTCATGCAATTGAAATTCTTAATTCACTCATTTACCTTAGCCTTCCCCGTCAGACAATGAATGTAGGAGCCATGATCCTTTCTTAGTTTGTAGCTTCAGGGTCTATCACAGTGCTTGGTAGGTGGTGGGTAATAAGTAAATGCTTTTTAAATGAATGGTTGTAATGGAAACACCCAGGAAGAGAAAGAACTAGGAGATCAGGTGACAGATTTAGCGTGATAGAATGGTGGGATGAATTGGGACAAAAGGAGAGACTTAAACAAGCTTGGACTGGTGGGACCTTTCTTCAAATGTCTATGACATCACTGGGATACTACTGCAAGATAATATGCTTCCTTAATGCTCATACCTAGACCTAGACATTCTAGGAATTAGGATACTTAGAGGTCATTTGGGTCTATTCTCCCATTGAGCATATTGGTCTTGCCTGTAGCATCTTTGTCTGATGGCAATGGAACCACAGACCAGATTGTAGTTTATAATTTTTCATTCTGGGAATGAAAAATGAAGCCTCCCAGATGATGATTGTTCTCTCTTTACCTTACGGAAATCTAATCTTTGTCCTTCAAATAAAATTTTTTCTATAATTTTTTTTTAATTCAAAATGTCTGTGATACAGTTGTTTCTTACAATGTATAATTCTCTGTGCCTTCAAAATTTGTAATGATAACGAGCTCTTCTAGTATAGAAATGTGTACATATCTTATTTCTAATCCTCGTTGAAAATCTACAAAATACGTAGGGCCCTTTATGACAAGGCTTACTATACAATTCCAACTTTATTAAGCAAAGAGAATTTGTTGGTTTAAAAAGTGAAAAGCCCAGAGTTTGTGGACTGCAGGCATGCCTACATACAGGGGTTGGATCAACAAGATCTTTGGCATCCTGTCTCTTCTTTTCTTGGTTCTGCTTTCTTTCTTTGTTGGATACTCTCAGGCAGGTGCTCTCTACATTGTGACCTCCAGCAGTTCCATTCTTACATCTTTGCAGTTTTAAGTCTAGGGGAAAAAGAGCCCCTTTGCTCAACAGACCCAAATCTTAGACAGTATCTCATTGGCTCTACTTGGGTTGTGTGATCATTCTGGATCTAATCACTGTTGCCAAGTGATAGGATACCGTTATTGGCCATGCTCTGAATACATTCTCAGTCACATGCTCACCTCACTAGAAGTGTTCCCTCTTTCCCAAATTTAGGGCACTTTAAAAATAAGAGATAGGTCAGAGACCCAGGCAACACATGATGATAACAAATGTGATCTTGTTTTCATAAATGACATATCTAAGACTTAAAATAATCAAAGGCACAGACAGGGAGCAAGTGTACCAGCCAGAATCTAGCAGGGAACAGGACCTAGCTCAGGTAGTTAGAGACTAATAATGAACCTTTTTATAGAGGTGCGGACAGTGTGAAGGGAACAAGCAAAGGCTGTTGAGCTGGGAACCCAGGCCCAGCAGGGTCGATTTGAAGTCTGAGGTGGATCCCAAGAGGAGAGGTCAACTCATAGGAGCAGAGCTAAGGGAGTAGGCTGAACATGCAAAGTGGAGAGGGAGCCTGGGATGGGAATAAGTCCTTGATTTATCTCTTCTATACCTTGATCTTCTTCTAGTACCTCCCACTGGGAACCAGGAACCAGCCAACATGGGCTGGGGCCAAGGCACAGAGCAGAGCAGAAATGATGCAGAGGAAAAGAGGGAAAACAACTAAGCACTAACTCATCTGGAAGTTAGTATCTACTCCTCTACTCACCTTTGATATTTATGAGGAGAATGCAAGGTCCCAGACCTCTAGGTAAGATGCTGCTGCCCTGCAAACTGGATTGACAACTCTGCCTTAGCCACTGGCTCCCACGTACCTCGCACCTGCAGTTTCAGGTGTTTGTCCCTCTAGCAAGCCTTGCTATCCCTGATATCACTCATCTCATCATATGGGCGGCATATGTTCTGAGGCTTAGAACATTTTTATTTGTCCAGTTCCTCACCAGAAAAGTTGCTTAGACTAGGAGTGTTAGTAAGGATGTCTCAGGTATGATCCACTTTCTTTCATCTGAAGAAGAATAAATTATCCTTTGGGAAAACTCTGTGCCCAGGTGAGGGCAGACTATTTGGCTATAGGGACCAGCAGCTTAAAAATACAAGACTCGAGGGTTTAAATAAGAAAATAAAATCAGAATTCCCACCATTGAAGCAACTGTCCATTGCTACCTAAACCCAGTTTTTCTCGAAGTACTAACATCACCAACTGAATTTAACAGCGTGTGAGCTGTCTGAGCCCTTCCACAATAGGTATGTTGAAGGCATTGGCATGTTTTGACAGAGATGTGGCTAATGTACCTTTTGCTTATTGTAATTTCTGAAAAATACTTTGTTTTCTGCTTCACAAAGAAAGATACTTTGGGGAACCTGAAGCACATTAGCCATTGGCAAGTCCTGATTCATGTCTTCCTGTTACCACCTCTTCTTGTCCTTTCTGGCAGTCTACACCCAGAGTGCTGTGAGCAGCCCTGAACCTTGTCTGGAGTTGGAGGGTGCACTGAGGTCATCTGGTCCAACTTCCACCTAAAGTAGGCAGCCATCCATTTCTGCCTGAAGATTTCTCATGAGGTGGAGCTTTCCGTTCACAAGGTAATACATTATTGTATAAATTCATATTTTTAAAAATCAAGGTTGAATTCCTTCCCCATTACTCTCCCCAGTGTTTTCCCTGCCTTCTACATCAATGTTGGATAAACGAAGGCTGTCTTGACCACATTTCACCTTTCCAAATCCTGAAGATAGCTGACACATGTCTCTGGTTTTTGTCAAAAAGCCCAAGCTAGAAATGTCCATTTACTCCTAACTGTTCCTAATGTAACTTGACTTCTAGATTCCTCTGTCTTGGTTTCCCAGCAACAAACACTTTCTAGTTTATTATTTTCTCCAATAAAATGTGGCTTATGTTCCATGAGGCCTGACCTGTGCAGAGCACCATGAGGCCATGGTTTCCAGTGACTGGCCAGAAAAGATTTTTTGTTTTCAAGCTACTGTGTCATGGCCTTGACTCACACTGAGCCTGACTTCGATAAAATGCCTGGATCTTTTCACAGGGACTCCTGCCAAACCACAGCTCCTCCCTCAATACTAGTGAAATCAATAGTTATAAAAGTAACATTTACATTTTCTTTTATTATATAAGCAATGCACAATAATTGGAAGAAATTTAGAAAATGCAGTTAGCTAATTTGTTGACTAAGAGAAAAAAACAAAACAAAACAGCAATAATCTCACTATCCAAAATCATCTGCAGCTACTACTTTGGTAGTTATTAAGGGAAGCAAACTAAAAAGCAAACAGGGCCCAGGAAGCCATTGCAAACGTGGGAAGCAGACTGAGAGTGAAACAGCAGGGCATGGGTGGGCTTATCCCCAACGAGATGGTGGCCATTGTTAGCTCCGGTTACCTATTCCTCTCCAAAAAACTAGAACCATAGATTATTATTTGTTTACAAGGGACACTAAAACTGTGAGAGAGATCTTCTTATTAAGTGTTGGCAACTAATTGATGATGGCCAAAGAATTCATGGTTTTGGAGTCTCTTGGGTCCTTAAGCTGCTGGTAAGAAGGCTATCCTCTCTGATAGATCCTTCCACTTTGCCTTCTTTCTTCTCTCTCTCAGGGGAAACAAATGGGCTCATCCCCTCTCTATAGCAACTGAAAACCCACTGTGGTCAGCTAGGTTAACTCCAGATAGCTGCCTCAGCTTACTCCTCCTCATGGAGGCCCCCTTCACTGTCCCTTTGGTCCTCTCAGGCTCACCTCTTTCCCCCCGCCTCCACATAGCCTTCTCATTCCCACAGCAGAGCCTGTGCTGAGTTCTGTCTATGCCTGAGCATCACTCTGTTTTCAGACCTCACTCCAATCCCAGCCTTTCAAATATTTTGTCCTCCAACCCCCTCTCTTTGCCATACTTTCATGCTGGACAAGGTCAGCCTTCGCAGTTTGGATGACTCAGATTCAAACCCTGACCTACACTTGATCAGCTGCACAACTCTAGAAAATTGCTTTCACTTCTCTGAAATGTCTTTTCCTTAGCCATAATTTTGAAAATAATGGTGCTAACCCTGAAAAATAGTTTAGAGGACTAAAAACATATAAAAAAACACCTCAAGAAATCATAGCTGTGTACCATTATCTTAGTTGTAATCATCAGTGGATGCTTATATTAACTGTTCTCACCAGTTTGATTAGGAAATGGTAGTTACCTTAAAATAGTCATTGAATAAATAAAAGATGAATAAATGAATAAGATGAAAAGCTATAAGTAGGCTTAATGACCCAAGTTATTCTTGAAGGCAGAAATACAGCAATCTAAACTGAGAAGGGGAAAAAAGAGCTTACATTTGGTGACTGGTTTTTTCTTATCCTGTCTTTTTATGTTCCAAAGATATGTTGGCATCAAATCAAGTATCTCGTCAGACTGGTATTAGTTTTAAGAATTAATTACTGGACAGCTGTGGACTCTGATTTTTCAAATATGTAGGAAACAGAATTCTCAACTCAGACCTCTTGGAAATATTTTATCTTACTAAAGACATGTCCCTCAGTTATCCAGTGGCAGACCTTTCCCTGAATGTGGTATGAAGGCCTAAACATGCATAGATAGCTGTGGTAGTCCCTGGACATGTGTTCACCCTGCTCTGTCCTCTGGAAGCTCCACCCTTGCCTTGGAGCCAAAAAATGTCACAGGGTCTATGAGAGTGTCTTGTAGACCCAATACGTATTTTTTGAATAAAATAATGGACCAAGAAGAAGTTCAGTGGCAAGAGATTAAAGTCTTTTATTCACTCTCTTCTGAGTTTCTTCTCTTTCCAGCTATGTGACATGGTGGAAAATCACTTTAATCTCTGTAACACTTAGTTTCTTCATGCATAATATTACTGGGAATAATGATACTTGTTTCCCACTCTTCATGACATCCAATAGTAGTTATGTTGCTTTTGGCTACAAGAAAAAAAAACCCAACAACCGAAAAGTGGCAGAAACGATCAAGATATTTATTATCTCACAGAACAAGATGCCCAAACATGGATGGTTCTTCTGCTTATTAATGTCTGGGCTCTGAGGTGGCCTCTTTAGTCCTCCCAGCTCCTTTCATGGCCATGTGATGACTACTGTCACATCCCTTGTGACAGCATTAAACACAAAAAGAAGTCCTTATAAGCTACCAGCATATTTTCCTCTAGGTTCCGTTGGCCACACGTCAGCCACATACCCATATCTAAATGAGAACAGAAGGGATTACTACAATATAATTAGTTTATACCAGTCATGGTTCATCCCTTGGCTCTGGAAGAAAGAGTCTCCCATTCTCTGAGCAACCTGTGTGCCCATATCCAAACCAACTGGAACATTGAACATCTAAGAAAAAGAGGAAATAGTCATTGACTATTAATAGCTAATTCAAGCTGCTCTAGAGAATATACCTGTGTGAATTCCTCGTAACACAACTTTTATCACATCTTAGAGATAGAGAAATAGAGGCATGAGAGGTTAAACCAGTTTCCCTAAGGCACACAGGTAGCAAGCTGGCAAATGGAAAGACCAGGATTTAAATCCAAGCCAATTGGCTCTAAAGCATGTGAAATTAACCTGTAATCTATGTTAGCTTCTGCCATTGAGGTCTGCCATCCTGTCCTTTGGTAAAGTTGTCTGGGATTCTCTAAAGTAAGGTCTTAGACAAGTGAAGTGAGTATGTGACAATTAAATGGGCACTTGAGTGTGATTGCTGGGGTACATGATTAATGGATAAGTTCTGATAATAGCAATAATAATAAAACCTGCCTATTGGCATCTCATTGGCTATTATAACAGCCAACAAGTTCAATATTGTTTCACCCATTTTACACTGGAAAATGAATTTCACCAACAAGATGGTGAGAACCTAGGTTTGATCTCGGTTTGATTATGAGCTCTATGCTTTCTCCTACATTCTGCAATCTATACAAAATCAATAAATGATTACAGCTTATATCTGTGTGAGCCAGGAATCAGATGGTACCACTAACACGGAAGGGATTCTGCCTCTTTAACACCAGCCAGGCATAGGAGATGCTCTAGGAGGCAGTAATTGTGAAGCCTGATCATTTATTAGCCAGTAGATTTAATCATGGAGCCCAATGGCCTTTCTGAAGCTGGCCCATAATATCAGACTAACAAGAGTTTACTTGCAACCTCATTAGGGCATGTATTAAAATCTGGCCAGTTTAGAGTAAATTAGTTGCTGCCCTCTTAGAAAGTGAGGGTAAGCTCTTTGAAGACAGTCATATTTTCCTTATCTCTTGATTTTCCATGGTGTCTAGCACAACTAGGTCGCTGCTCCGTACTCAACAACTATGTGTGGCATTTTAAAAAATAAACTTTATATTTTGGAATAATTTTAGATTTATCAAAAAGTTGCAAAGATAGTACAGAGAGTTCCTGTACACTCTTTGCTCAGTTTTCCTAGTGCCAACATTTTATATAACCTTCATACATTGGTCAAAACTAAGACATCAGCTTTGGTTCTAAATTAACAACATTGCAGACTTCATTCAGTAGTCACTGGTTTTTCCACTAATATCCTTATTTGTTCCAGGATCCAATCCAGGGTACTATACTTTATTTAGTATATATAATATTTAAGTTGAAGATTTTTCATTATTTTAAGTGTTTAAATGTGGTAGAGAAGGAATAATAATATAGCTTCTGTGTATAATAATAATCTTAAAAGCACCTGGCTGGTAGCACAGTGGATAAGGCGCCGGGCCTGCTAACCCAAAGGTTGAAGGTTCGATTCCCCAGCCAGGGCACGTAACAAGGTTGCAAACCAGGTCTCCAGTCAGGTCTGTGGCTGGAGGCAGGTGAAAAGCAACCATACATTGATGTCTCTCTCTCTCTCTGCCTCTCCCCCTTCCCTTCTTTCTAGAAATAATGAAATTTTAAAAATCTTAAAAAAAAAAAAAAGCAGCCAGCATTTACCAAAATTTTGCTATGTGTCAGTTCTGAGTGATTTACATGTATTCTTTTGATTTTTTCCACACAAAACCTGTCTGAGGTAGGTACTATTATTATCTCCATTTTATAAGTAGAAAACAGGGGACATTCATGTTACCTGACTACTCAGAGACATGATTAAAACCCAGTCAGACTCTCAAATGTTCTCTATAAAAGCAATATTTGAGAGTAAGATGCAAAGATGTGAAAGAATGATTAGTTGTCTTATTTTATTATTATGTTGTAGTGATAGGTAAAACTGAACACACTGCTGTTCCTTCCAGACTGGTTTTCCAGGTCTTTGAGTTTTCTACCCATTTCTTATGAATGAAAGAGGGCAGCATCCAGGGGTTGTGTGACTTGCAAAAACAGAACTGAAGGTCCTGACACTTTACTGAAAGTCAAACTCCCTCTCTGTCTTATGTGCTGGAGCATCATGTCCAAGCCTGGGATATGAATGATAAATGAATGTGGTTGGTAATCATTTTTCCATCAGGGATTTAATGCCGGAAGAGCAGAGGTGTTGAAAGAAAAAATGGAGGTGGACTGGCACAGTACCCGGAGAGGGTCAAATGGCAGGCTGGCGTCTCCCTGACGCGGGACATTCTAAATGTGTCTCAGTTACAGTGACTCAAGCTTCATTTAATTTACAATGGGAAGACTAATAAAATATCAGCATAAACAGCAACGACAAAAAGTCTAAAAATATGCCAAACTACACTCTTTTTTAAACTCACAGTTTTTCTCTTCCTTTTCATTCAATACAAATAGTCTGTAGAGCAACTTTTCATTTGAAAATTCCTATAGGGAGCATAAAGATTGATTATATAGGTTTGTAGTTTTGGGCAGTGGTTGATAAATTATTACATGATAAGTTATTACACAGTAATGTTATTTTTCCATTAAGTGGCAGTGGGACCAAGGAGTTAAGGGGCAGATTAGTGTCAGGCCAAGACAACAGCTTCATTTGTCCATTTATTGTTATTTAACAAAATGCTTAGTTTCTATATGTGCCCATCTGGGATAATGTCCTCTCCATCATAATTGGTGACAAGCATGAAACTAACTCATCCATCTAGTGTTGTAGTTTTTCTGAAAAAATACCAATGTTCGAGGTTTTACAAATTGTCAGTCTGACCCATGTGGCATGCTACTACATGAATTAGAATGCAGTAATGTTGAAAAATATCTGAGCCCATTGTGAAAGCATTCTTCCCTGAAACTTTCATTTTAGCAATTTGTAGGTTGTGTGTGTAGGTATGATGCATGTTCACATGTCTTTATAAAATATGTTTATATCATGCATCAAGTTAAAGATGCTTGAATACTCATAGCATTGATCTGAACTTCAACAGCAAAACAAAGGTGAAAGTGATAAGTTCCCTCTTGCAACAGGAGGAGTAGGAAGAGTATCTAAGATGCATGACTTGAGTTTCAAATAATGGTTTTCAGCAGATAGATTGTAATGAGGGACATTCTGAACTAACAAGAGCGAAATGGGGAAGGCAGAGAAAGGCCCAGCAGCCTGAAATGTGGACAAGTTTCTCCTTTTTCCTGAAATTTGAGGGATAAGGAGCCTCTGGGCAGCACCATCCAAGGGCCAGAGAGAATTGCTACTCCCGTGTGAGCCTGAAAGCAAAGCTTCTCAAATTCAATGTGAATACAAATCACCTGGGGATCTTGTTAAAATGCACAATCTGATGCAGGAGGTCTGGCTTGGGGCCTGACCCTCTGCATCTCTAACAAGCTCCCAGGTGATGCTGAAGCTGCCGGCCCAAGGACCACACTGAGAATCAAGGCTTTTACTTAGCAAGGAAGGAGGAATTGTTTTTAGAGTCCTGTTTTTTTTTTTTGTTTTTTTTGTTTTTTTTGTCCTTGGGCTATATATGATCTTTGCAATCTTGCCAGATGTAGGCAGGCTTCTGGTGTGTGGGAACACAGGGAGTTTCTGGACCAAGTAGAAGTACAGTCTGATAGTCTTCGAATATTGCCATCTGGCAGGTACTGTTCTAAATCTGTTATGTGTAGGGTCTCATTGAAAACCTATAATAAGCCTGAAAGGTAGGCATTATTTGTATTCCCATTGTATAGATTAGAAAACCGAGTAACTTCCTTTAAGACATAGGATGTGGTGGAGCAAGGATCCTAAACTGAGGCTCTTTACAGGTGCACTGGGTCATTCGTGTGACTGGGATTAGGGGTATGCACAATTCTACCTTTTTATCTCGACCATTTGCTTTCCTTCTTCTGATTTTTTCTCCTATGAACGGGAATATAAGTATTTACTATACAAAGTGGAAATAATACAATGCATACTTTATTAGGTTCTCTAAAGGATTGAATTTAAAAATATATATAAAACACTCAGCATAGTGTCTGAAACAGAAAATAGAAGGCCCATAAAAATGATTATTTATGATAAATCATTGGTGTTCAGACCAATGAAATTCCAGAGGTTTTAGGACTAGACTTTCATTTTACTCTATTCCAAATGCTCTCTTTTAAAAAATTCTACCGCAAGGATATATTTTTATTGATTTCTTTAGAGAGAGAGGAAGGGAGGGAGGGAAAGAGAGAAAGAGAGAGAGAGAGAGCGAGCGAGAGAGAGAGAGAGAGAGAGAGAAAGAGAGAGAGAACCTGACTGGGGACTGAACCTATAATCTCTATAATCTTTTGGTATATTGGACTATGCTTTAACCAACTGACCCACCCAGCCAGGACCCCCCAATATTCTTATGCAGTTGGCCAGAAAGAGGTTGGGGTCTGAGAAATTTTTCTTGTGTAATATATAGGAAATTCTTATTTTTGTTTTAATTTGGCATTCCTTTTTTCTCAGGGAGTGAAAGTAAAGTTTCTGTTTTTTATCCAGGCCAGAGAACTGAATCTTATTAAAGATACATGGCAGCCAATGAAAGCCAATTAGGTCTTCTTCCCAATGCCAGCTCCAGGCGCATCCCCACAGATAGGGACATTCTACCCTAATGGCTGAAATGGAGTACCTGAATTTAGTCTATCCGGCATCACCAATTCCAAGCCATAACCAGTTATTTATAGCCACACTTCCTCACTTCTTTTTCTCTAGATAGCATGACTTTGGGAAAGGACATTCTGCAAAAGAAACAACATATTTTGTTTTGAGTTCAAGTCAAGTCTACGATGGTGTTGTTAAATCTGTGTTGATTCATTTTAAAAGTTTTTCTCTGAATAACTTCAAATTCACTTAAATGATTGCTTTTCCTCTTTTTGCCTTCCACGTTAAAATTCTAATAATTACCACTATCATCATCAGCAGCAGCAGCATTATTATTTTACCACTTAGATCCTTAATTTGCTGTGTGCTGAGAAATGTCTCGGTGCCTCAGTGAGCACAGGGCTTAAACTCAGCAACCAAAGTTTGGCTATGGGCAAGTAAGAATGAAGTAAAAGAAATCTAATTTAATAAAACTGAAACAAAACTGTAAGTTTTCAGCCTTGGTTCTTCTTGGAGCACCTTTGGGCCTGAGGTGAGATAAATTTTCTGTATTTCACTGACAAGTATGGAAAAGGTAGAACGGTTGGCAGACCGGCAAATCTTTTTACAAGAAACAGATGGAGCCATTTTTATTGTGTTTTAGAATATTTGATCTAAAAAGAGCATGGAGTTTTATAAACCATTCTCCTTCTCTAACAAATGAGGCAACTGAGGCTCAGAGAGCCATAGCCTGATATCATGCCACTAATTAATTAATGGTCAAAGAAAACTGGAAACTTAATTATCTATTACATTTTTAGCAGCAATTTTGTTTATGGCTTTTATTTCAAAATATTATTCTAGGCATACTAGGGAAGGCGGTTGCAGTTACCCTGAAGTTAGAATTATACAGGTTATGTGATAGCTTCAAAATCCAGATAAAATGATATCAGAAGGACAAGCTCTGCTGATTGTCCCCACCTGATCTGGGGAGCACCTGACTGCACAGGTGAAGGGAGTCAAGGGATAATTGAATCCCAAGTAGTATTTCTTGAGTGATAACGTAGTCTTTCTATCATGTGACCAGTAGCCACTAAATTGTATGTGTGGGCAGGGATGGGGAGAATTATTGAGAGAGGGAGGTGAACCAAGCTATGTCCATGATCCTGCCACAACCCAGTCTGACCCAAAAGTTACTGTGCTCCCATAATCCCCAGTTTCAAGTTTGGGGGGGCGGGGTCCAGTCACATTTTCCATGGACTCCTTGTGGCCCATCTGAACCACAGGGTGTTCTAAATCAGGTTTTGTGTTTTGGCAGAGGAATAAAACCCTCTTTTCTAATATTACTTCTTCTGTGGGAAAGTGTTTCTGGTTCCAAACAACTCCACCTACAAATACATTTTTTAAAAAAAGATTTTAGTTATTATTTTTAGAAAGAGAGGAAGGGAAAGAGGCAGAGAGGGATAGAAACATCAATGTATAGTTGCCTTTTACCTGCCTCCAGCTACACACCTGGCTGGAGATGTAGCTTGCAACCTGATTATGTGCCCTGGCTGGGAATCAAACCAGTGACCTTTGGGTTTGCAGGCCAGGGCCTTATCCACTGTGCCACCATCCCGGGCCTACAAATACATTTTTGTAGTATGACATATACCTATGCTGAGCACTGCCTGTTCCAGGGGTAATGAAAAGGTACCACTTACCGCTCCAGGGTACCAACTGCAGAAATTTCTTACATTGATTTTATTCGAGTAATAGCATATAATGTGCCTAAATATGAAGTGTGTCCAGCCTTTCCTCCAGGGAGTGTCTGCTGCAGGCTTAACAACTCCCATAGCGTAGGATTGTAAGGGGTCCAAAGAGCCCCTTTTCTCCACTCATGCCCTCAGCTCAGTCTTATCAAACTACCTGAAATCATCAATGCCAATTAAGACAGGGGTTCCCTGTGTGTGGAATTAGTCTCCTGGGCACAATATTTTCTTATACCAGCTCTTACTTTTGTTTTTACTCTTCAAACATACAGACTTCCAGGTCCCATTCCTTGGACTCTGATTAAGTAGGTGAAAGTGAGGATTCTGGAAGCTGATTGTTTTTAAAGGTTTCTGGTAAATTCTAATCAAGTTACTTTTGAGTTAAAATATTTATTCATTCGCACTGATCAATTTGTTCAATTATTATTCTTTCATCACATACCAAAATTTTTCCATGACAATGTAGACAGTAGGTACTGGGGATAGAATGATGGAAAACACAAGCATCCTAAGAGAAGAAAGTGATGTGGGAACTATGGATATGGTGACAATTGGGAGACCCAACTCACCAAGGGCTTCACAGAAGCATCAATTCGAAAGGTAACAGAGCTGAGGTATGTAACACACAGAGGTATGTTACAAAGCTGACGTAACATTCTTGAGCCACACTGCCTGGATTTAAAGCCCTGCTCTACCATTTAGTCCCTTAGTACCTCTGTCAAGTTGCTTAAACTTTTGGTGCCTGAGTGTCTTTACCTGTAAAGTGGAGGCAATCTTTACTGACCTTACAGTGTTGTGAAAATTAACTGTGCTGATGTAAGTGAAGTCCTTAGAATGATGTTCTCAAGCTTTAGCAAGCATCAGAATCCACTGAAAATTTTGTTAAAACAGGTTTTCGGATCCCAACCTGAGTCTCTCTGAGTCAATGGATCTGGGGCAGGTCTGAGAATTTGCATTTTAAGCAACTTTCTGGGATGATGCCATGATCTTGAATTTACAGATGCTTAGAGGAATGAAGTGATTTATTTATTCAAGAACATCCAGCTAGTAAATAGAGGTGTTGAGATTCCAACTTCAGACCCAGGCCAGGCCCAGTGTTTCCAGCCCTCCACATCTCACACCTGGCGCTTAGCTCTTGCCTGCAGTCCAGTCCCGGTCGAGTGTCTATGACTGATATAAACTTTAAGTGGAAGGGATTCTGTAAGAAGCTCCATTGCCTCTGCCAACTTTACTACCAAGGTACACTTAGAGTTCCCCAAACCTCCTGATGTCCAAGAACCTGTCCCCACTTAGGAGTCTGGCCATGGAGTTTCTGTCTTGTCCTAGAATTCATTTCTTTGAGCTCTTTGTCAGGGTAAGTCAGCTTCTCTATGTAAGACTTCTTGATGGTAATGTGTTTAGACAGTTATTTTTGTCTGCTGTGGTGTTATTTTTGGACCACCATGAGTCTTTTGGACTGGGTCTGACATACTGCTAGAGCCAATCTTTCTCCCTCTCCCTATCTATTCTTCCACCTCCATGCTTGGGCAGCCCTAAAGGTGCATCTAGACTTGGCTGCTGGCCTCCAGTCTACCCTGTGTTACAGTGGTTAAAAGGGCCAAAGCCTTTATAAAGTACCATATTACTTTCCCTTGTTTTCTACATGTGGAATAGCTGGTGGTCATTATTGTATTAGGTATAGGTATTGTTGGTTATTAGGGGTTGTTGATGGGCTGATTGTTATACGCATTTGTCAAGGTCAGGAAGGACTTACCTATCACAGTGACAATGTCTTAATAGAGAGAAAGAGAAAAGTGGCTCTGACAGCTATGATCTGACATGACAGGCACAATCAACTTGGCATTATTCTATAACTAAATATAAACTATTTCATGAAACCTTCTAGGACCATGATAAATCATGAAAAAAGCAAGATCTAGAGCCATATTTAAACAGAGGCAACATGTGAACATTGTCTAACCTACAAAAATGATCAAACACTCCCTTATCCTGGCTAATAGGAATGATAACTACTTCTTTACCGATGATAGCTATAGCCTGTTTCATTCCCCCTGCCTTATACATAAGATTTATTAATAGTCCCAAGTGAAGAATAATATCTGATTTCTGACAGTATCCAATCTAAAGCAAAGCATTGATTCCTTCAACCTTCTCCAAAGTCACTTAAGTCCAAACTCTGTGATGGTTTCTTTCTTTCTTTCTCTTTCTTTCTTTCTTTCTTCTTTCTTTCTTTCTTTCTTTCTTTCTTTCTTTCTTTCTTTCTTTCTTTCTTTCTTTCTTTCTTTCTTTCCTTCCTTCTTCCTTCCTTCCTTCCTTCCTTCCTTTCTTTCTTTTTCTTTCTTCCTTTCCTTCCTCCCTTCCTCCCTCCCTCCCTCCCTCCCTCCCTCCCTTTCTTTCTTTCTTTCTTTCTTTCTTTCTTTCTTTCTTTCTTTCTTTCTTTCTTTCTTTCTTTCTTTCTTTCTTCCTTCCTTCCTTCCTTCCTATTTTTAAAACATCCTCACCCTTGGATATGTTTTTATTGATGTCAGAGAAAGAAGAAGAAGAGAGAGAGAGAAGCAGGGGCAGGGAAAGAGCGAAATATCAATATGAGAAAATTGAGGTTACCTCTTGTGCATGTCCTGACTGAGGGTTAAACCTACAATATAGGTATGTGCCCTGACTAGTGCTCAAACCCACAACCTTTTGGTGTATGGGACAAGGCTCCAACCAACTGAGCCACTCAGACAGGACTGTGATGGATTCTTTCTAATATTCTCTTACTGCCATGCCCACAATCTCCATGGTGCATTCTCCCTCATTGCAATGAGCAATAAACCCAAATTAGTTTAATGACAGGTGTATTCTTGGTGTTTTGGATTGAGAATATTGGTACCACAGATTCCTTGAGCTACTAGAAATATGCTCAGTCATCTTGACTTTAGTTTTCCCCTTTAGGGAGTATGTGTGTCCTATTTTCTCCCCCATGGAAAGTCTCTAGAGCAGCTGAGAGCAACTAAGAACCTTGTCATAAGTGTCACTCTGTTCCCTGTTTTGGTGATCTCTATCATCTCTCCACTCCACTCTAAATACCGTTAAGATACGGATAAAACAAAGGAACTTGGAATGTTTTGGGAAGTACTTCTTTTACATTTCCATGACTTGACATAAAATGTTGTGAACCCAGAATGATCCACTTTCAGACCAGAATCTGACCTCTAGCTTATTTTAATTTAAAATCCAGCCCATTTTTAAAAATTTGCCACTGTAAAGCATGGACTACTGTGTGAAGACACATGCATCATTCTCACATGGCATTTTTGCTAAACTAATTCAATAAGGAATAGCCTGAAATTTAGGTAAGCTACAAGGTACTTTTCTAGTAATTAATATGGTGCTGGGTGGGCAGGTTTGATTTAAGAATAAGAATAATAACTTAATTGAGACCAAGAAGACTGAAATTTTAATCTGAGCTGTGTTCTCTAAGCTTTAACTTTCTATCAACGATTAAACATTTTTTGAACAGGCACCCTGTGCCATATAATAATTTGTAAACAACATGTGACAGGCACATACAGGGTTGTGTAAAAAAATGTGCTACCAGGAACTGAGGAGGAAGGCTTCATTCACTCTAAGTGGTCATTAAAAATGACTACATTTTCTTATGAAAGACCCAAAACTGATGTCTTGAATTAGGTTCTGCTCTGACTCACCTTACCATAGCTGGTCAATCTATTTGTGCCTTGGCTTCCTCACCTGTAAAATGGAAATAATAGTTGCACCCATCTCCTAAGGCATTAGGAGGACACAATAATTTGTGTATAAACTGTAGATAACAGTGATTGGTGCTTAGTAACCACTTAAAATATATATTTAATATTATTGCTTTGTTTTTATTAGTTGTGATGAGTAAGTTTCAAATTTCCTTACAAATTTAGACACTTATAATCTCTTGTAGTGAGGAAGCAAAGAGTCTGAAGTTTCCTCCTTGAAAGAAAATTTGAGTAAGTATGTACCTTTAGAAAATCTGAAATCCTTACAGGGTCACATGTGACTTTTCATCAAATTTACACTTTATAAATTAAATTTTTGTCTAAGCCAAGAATAATGAATTAGGCAAAACTATAAGGAAAACATTTCACTTAAAAATATATGTCCTAGGGTGGGGAGGGGGACAGAGGGGAGCAAAAAGGGGATGGATGTAATACAACAACAATAAAGTTAAAAAAAAAAAAAAAGAAAGAAAAATATATGCTCTAGAACCAAGATGGCGAAGGAGTGAGTGGAGCTACACCAACTTCCTCCCAACACCAAACTGGAATTATAAATTGGGGAGAAGTCATCCAGAATAACCAACAGAACACCAACTGGAGAGAAGCTTTATAACCACAGACAGAACAAAAGAGGCTGCTTCATCACAATGCGACTGGTAGGAAGTGTGGAGATGCAAGAGACTGACAGGCTCCCATGGGCGGCAGCTGAAGGGATGAAGAAACATCTCAGCAGCCGGGGCTCCACCTGAGAAGGGTGGGATCTAAAGCCCCAAATGGGCTTCCCAGCCTACAGTAACACAGCTGAGAGCAAAACAGCACCCAGCTGTGAAAAGCAAAAACCCACCAGGTTTAGCCAGCTTGACAGAGAGACTGAGTTCTTAAAGGGACTAGTGGCACCCACGTACCCTGGACTCCAGTAGAGAAAGGGCAAATGGACTAGAGATGCTTGGGGAAAGTTTGGGTCAGTGGCTTTAGGGGGAGAGCTGAGGGAGCAGCCCATCAGTTCAGTGCTGACTCATCCCCCATACAGCCAGCAGATCACTCTTCTCCAAAGGGTGGGAGTCTGAGGGGAAGCCACAGCCCCACTCATAGGAATTAATCCACCCCACCCAGCAGTGCCTAAACCTGACCTCAAATCACAGGTTGATTGAATTAACAATAAAGGAGACTGACAAAGACAGTGGATCTCTGGTAGTCTCCAACTGGCTGACTAGGCCCAGACTGGGATACAAGCTGATGTCACCAAGCACAGAGCCAGGAAGTAAAAAAAGTGTATGTGTACACCACAGAAGGTCACACCACTAAGATGGTGTGACCATCTTAGAGATGAAAACCACAAACCACTCCACGGGAACTACGAAGAACTCCAGAGAAGCTACAAGGAACTTACTGAGAACTATACCAGCATTAAAAATAGAAACCATCAATAAGAGCCAGAAGGAAATGAAGAACACAATTTTTGAATTAAAGAACACAGTAAAAGAAATCAAAAACAGACTAGAGAAAACAGAGGATCAGATCATTAAGCTGGAGGTCAATGTACAAAAAATTCTCAGGCAGTGCAACAAAATGAAAAAAGATTGAAAAAGAATGAAGAGGTTTTAAGAGAGCTGCAGGACAACATGAAACATAATAACATCCATATCATAGGGATACCAGAAGGAGAAAAAGAGAAGCAAGGGATAGAAAACCTGTTTGAAAAACTTATAACAGAAAATTTCCCTAACTTAAGGAGAGAAAAAAACATGCAAGCTCAGGAAGCACAGAGGGTCCCAATGAAGATGAACCCAAACAAGCCCACTGCAAGGCACATCATGATGGAAATGGCAAATTTCAAAGACAAGGAGAGAATCCTAAAAGCAATAAGAGAGAAACAACTAATAACATACATAGGGGGCTCCCATAATGTTATCAGCTGATTTCTCCACAGAAATACAATAAGCCAGAAGAGAATGGCAAAAAAAAATATTTCAAGCAATGAAAAACAAAGGCCTGCAACCAAGAATACTCTACCCAGCAAGGCTCTCATTCAAAATGGAAAGCAAAATAAGGAGTTTCTCAGACAAAAGAAGGCCAAAAGAATATATTTCCACCAAATCAGCATTGCAAGATATGCTAAAGGGTCTGCTTTAAGAAGGTGAAGAAACAGAGAGACAGGAACACAGGTACAAAGGGAAATAGATAATGAATAAGTACCTATCAATAATAATCTTAAAGGTAAATAGATTAAATGCACCAATCAAAAGACATAGGGTAACTGAATGGATAAGAACCAACTTTGAGCCCTGGCTGGTAGCACAGTGGTTAAGGCGCCGGCCTGCGAACCCAAGGTCGCTGGTTCGATTCCCCAGCCAGGGCACATAACCAGGTTGCAAACCAGGTCTCCAGTCAGGTCTGTGGCTGGAGGCAGGTGAAAGGCAACCATACATTGATGTCTCTCTCCCTCTCTGCCTCTCTCCCTTCCCCTCTTTCTAAAAATAATGACATAAAATCTTTAAAAAAAAAAAAAAAAAAACCAACTTTGACTTAAGAATGCTTTAAAATGATCTTGTTATAAATAGATTTTACTAAATAAGGAATAATTTTGTATATTACTTGTATCTGCATTACTGCAGATTAAGTTTTCTAAGACTGGAATTATTTCACAATATGGGAAAATCATGTTACTTGCAATAACTCAGAAATATCGAATGCAGTTAAGGAAGAAGAATAAAGTAAGAAAATGTGGGTGTATATCTTTCTTATTCACCGTTACAAAAAATGTGCTTATTTGTGAGTGTGTAATATATAGATTTTGTTAGCAATTTATGTTTTAAATAGCAACCAACTGGTCATAGGTGTATTGTGAAATCAGCAAGTCTTTAGGTTAGAAAAGATGCTAAGAATGAATACCAATTTTGATGGAAGTTGCAAACTACTAAACTATATGATTCATGTACATAGACAATATATATTCTCACATTAGCATGTAAATTAGATGAGATTCCTTTCAAATAGATTATGGAAATATACATTTCCAGTTATGAAGGCCCCCAAACTGGGGATGCTTGGGAAAAGGAATGAATGCTATATTAAACTTTATTATTGAAATGTGAACATACCTAATCTCTACCTCAAAAGACTCTTAAATAATTCAGGGGTTAGCTTAGGACCACACAGGAAGTCAACCACAAGTTCAAAAAATAGCTAGAATACTACTCTACAAAATGTAAATCCTAGGGATTCTTATTTCTACTCTGGGAACCAGCTGAGCACTGCAAGTGCCAGTATTTCTGAAAGCTTCAACTTGTAAAATACATGTAGCAAAAAAAAAAAAAAAAAATTGATCTTTTATTTGAGATGGAAAACTCCAAAAAGAGTAAGTTGTAGTTTCAGTAGCTTAAAATAAAGTTGATTTGTATTATTGGAGTGGGGAGGATCTGACTCAAAACCCAAACTCATTTTTTACTATGAGTTGGGCACGTCTCCAGAACAACTTAAAAAAAAAGTAAGTTCTGCAATACACCATTTCTGGTATATATTTCACAAAAATAGCATTCCAGAGTAAAATAAGTATTAAAGAAGAAAAAAACTGCTTAATTTGCTACAATATATCTAAAATACTATCATTTAACATGTAATAATTACATAAGCTATTGGCATATTTAAAATTTTTTTGTATTAACTCTTCAAAATCCAGTATGTACTTTAAATATGTGTAAAAATATGTATGTGTGTAAATGTAATAAATATATATATTCCTTGAGACAAAGACCTTGACTTACTCAATGCTGTATCTCTAGCACCAACAGCAGTATAGTGGATACTCAACAGATATTTTTTAAATGAATCAATGAATATTTGCCACATAAATAAGTATTGTACATATTTTAATTTTTTCTGTTACTTTGAATATTCCGTAAACAAAGAGTACTATATAAAGAGTGGTAACTCTCAATCTATTTCTTCCAAAGGACCTAACAGATATGATTTGCTTATATTAATAATGTTCAGTTATAACATTAATATAAGTTTGCTTATATCAATAATGTCCAGTTATAAGAGCAATGAGACTTGGTTCAACAGAGAAGGGAAAAGGAGAGAAGCATGGCTATCTTGCAAGTATATCAATATCACATTGTGTGTGTGTAAATGAAGGAGAATATGGATTGGGGGAAAGCCCCCAGAGTTCCTGATTCACTCAAAGTAAGCATACTCCCCAACTGTCCTTTGGCAATCACTGACATTTATAATGGAAGTCTCAAGTGGTGGTCGCCAGGTCCTAATCTCATTCAATTTATCAATGCTTTGAGTAAGGATGTGATATCTATTTAAAAAATTAGCCATTGGCATAAATCTAGATGGGATAGTAGATATTAAATACAGTGAAGTAAAATTAAGATCTGAATTATCTCAAGTAGTAGATATTTTAATAGAATTATTTTGCATAAAAATTTTACTAGAGATAGAGAATGTGGGTGAGTTTTAGGGCAGGTATATAGTTTGACAGTAAAGTATATAGTTTGACAGTAAAGATTGACAGTCAAGTGTGCACAGGATAGACTCTACAGAGTTTGGTAGACAGTAAATTCAACATAAATCAACTGAGTGGTTTGAAAGCAACAAAACCATTTTGGCACTTAATAGATACTAGTATAAATAGTATTTAGGATGGTGAATGTAACTGGCCATTTTTACCCCATTCCAATCAGACTGACATGGACATTTGTATTCAATTCTTTGCTTGAAAGTCTGCTTCTTTCTTGTTTTTCTTTCTCATAGCAAGGTAGTTGAAACATCAGAAGAAGCCATCCAAGTGCAGCTGGTGCCATAGGAGATGAGGCCTGTAGAAAGAGGTTAATCGACTGGGACAGTGGCCTGGCTGAAGGTTGACCAAATAGAGAAATACATTGAGGATAATGGGAGCCAAATGTTCCTATTGCCAGAGAAAGGGAAAAAGTAGAATAAACCCTATGATATTAGCTTAGAATTGCAGGACTATTGTAAACCCATGGTTTTCAATATACAGGGTGTGTGCGATAAATTGGCAAAGTTTTAGTAAAATAAACAACATATCACAAAAGTGTTATACTTAGAAGTGAATTTATTCTTACATGTAAATCCATAAACATAGTCATTATTTTTTAAATTGTTCAGAAAAGTCTCTGCAATAATAGACTCAATTCTGCTTCGGAATCTTGAGAATGCTTTAATTCACTTTTCTTTATCCATGAACATCATAATGTTTTCTATCTTAGCTTTAACAGCCTCTTTCTTGGAATGAGGTTGTTTATTAACTTCTCTCTCACAAATGCTGCATGCATAATAGCCTAAAGGATTTGCATCTGGTGAACTAGGCAGCCAGATTTCCTTCTACCAGAATTCAGGAACATTGACACTGAGAAAGTCTTGCACTTTTTGGCATTACATGCTGGTGCACCATCTTGTTGGAAGATAAAGTGATTTCTATTTGTGACTTGCTTCATCCATAGTACAACTACTTCTCTCAAAATGTCAAGGTAAACATCAGCAGTCACCTTCAAGCCTTATGGAAACAAATGGGGGGTCATGATATCTCCTTCATTGCTGACAACACCTAACACCATCACTATAGCAGCAAATTTCATTTTCATGACAATTGGGACTTCATTAAGATTCTCACAGAGCCACCTGTTGTTTCTTCTGGTGACAATTTGATGCTGCTGAAAATCCTTTGCATCAGAGAAGAAAATCAAGAGGGTTTTTTTCTTCAGGAGTTTTCCATTTTGTTAGCTGTTTCCTTGCTTTTTCAAATCACCTTTCCTTTGTCTGCTGTGTCATAAACTGGCCTTTTCTAAGAACATACAATCTGTATCTGATCTCTTCAGCAATAATCTTGAGAGCTGCTGCATCCAACATTTGCAGTTCTCTTGTTATGGAGCACATTGACTTTCTTGGATCTTCATTGATCATTTCCTGGATTCTATGTACAACATGTGGCCTGTGTGATCCTTTGAGTACTTTATGTGTTTTCCTTGTTGGTGTGGAGACATTAGGATCAGCATCCTATACCTTCTTCAGGTTGTCAACTGTATATAAAAGGATGCTATTGAAGTCAGCAATTTCCTTAGCAGTTGGCCCTGTAAGCAGTCCAGAATTGATGGTTGCTCTAACATTGTATTCCTTTGACATGATGGTTACTCTCAGAATTTAATACTTTATATCTGAAACAATGATGTTAAATCATAACCTTAGAAACATAGTTTTTAAAAATTAATAAGAAGCACATGAAATAAGGAGATGCAAAGTTATTGCCAATTTATAGCACACACCCTGTATAGCGATAAATATAGACATAAAGATGTAAACTTGTATACATACATATATAATTACATATGTGTATACATATTTGCATATATGTACATAAACTTCACACCCCATTTACTGAGATGGCATTGGCTAATAGTACCTAAATAGCAACAAGGCATATCGAACATGTAGATCTTGGTTTCTAATTATCATTCTCCACCACCAACAAAAAAGAATATACCAGTAATTCTCAGAAAAATGGCTAACCCCAAAGCTTGGAATGACAAAAAATAAGTTGAGTCTAGAATATCTTGCATCAGAAAGTAAAAACAAAATAAATAAACCAAACAAAAACAACATTCAATTATGGGGATATGTCAATGGACACAAAAACCAGCTTGAAGAGGTTCCCACTGGCAAAATCGAGGATGATGAGCATTCAAAATAACTATGATAGTAACAGATTATGACCCGCTGAATAAACTAGGAATCTGCAAGTGAACATTAATATTATTAAATAAATAAATGAGAAGGAAAACTCTTTCATGCCGTAGAATACCAACTAATTAGTATAAAAATTATTAAAGTAGAAAAATAGTAATATAACAAGTCAACATCACATGTTACGTGTAAGATTAACAAGAACATAGAATGACTTGTGATTTTCTGGCCTACAACATATAAGCTCAGTGTAAGCATGAGGAAATGTTAGAGAAACCTAAATGGAGGGCATTCTACAGAATAACTGGCCTATTAATCCAAAACTGTCAAAGTTAATGTTTCCAATTGAAGGTGATTAAGGAAACATGACAACTGGGTGAGAAGCAATATTCTTTTCTGGATCCTTTTATTAAAAGGCTTCTGACAACGGTTACATAAGAGTTCTTTGTATTATTTTTGCAAATTTTCGGTGATATTCAAATAGTTTCAAAATAAAAGAAAAACAGTACAGCTATCAGGAATACTATACAGCCATAAAAATAATGTTATTTTGGACACTAAAAGCTTCATCAACAATAAAAAGAGATAAATTGACTTTATCAAAATTTTTTAAAATGTACTTTATAGTGAGGACACTATCAAGAAAGAGAAAAGACAACTCACAGAATGGGGGAAAGTATTTGCAAATCATATAGCTGATAAGTGATTCATATCCAGAATATATAATGGACTCTTAAAACTCTACACACACACACACCATTTAAAACTGGGCAAAGCTCCCTGAAATGAAATACATAGGCATGAGGCATCTCAAACAAAATATGTATATAATCTATATGAGGACAGCTGCAAAACTCTGATAAAAAATTAAAAACCTAAATAAATGGAGAAATGTTTCATGTTTATGGATAAGAAGACAGTATAGTTAAAGATGCCAGTTCTGGCCATGACTGGTGGCACAGTGGATAAGGTGCTGGCCTGGGAACCCAAAGTTGCTGGTTCAATTACCCAGCCAGGGCACATAATAAGCTTGCAAGCCAGGTCTCCAGCGAGGTCCTTAGCTGGAGGCAGGTGAAAGGCAACCATATATTGATGTCTCTCTCCCTCTCTGTCTCCCTCCCTTCCCCCTTCTCTAAAAAAAAAAAAAAAAAAAAGGAAAGAAAGAAAGAAAAAAAGAAGAAGAAAAAAAAAAAGATGCCAGTTCTTACCAACTTGATCTATAGATTTATTGCAATCTCAACCAAAATTTGAGTGAGTTATTTTGTGAATATGGACAAACTGATTTTAAAGCCTATAAGGAGAGGCAAAAGATTGAGAATAACCAGCATGACATTGAAGAGGGAAAAATCAAAGGACTGACCTCAAGACAGTGTGGCATTGGTGAGAAGATAGATAAATAGATCAGTGAAACAGAGTAGAGAGCCCAGAAATAGACTCCCATAAACATGATCAACTGATCTTTGAAAATGGAGCAAAGGTAGGACAATGAAGAGAGACTTTTCAACAAATTGTGCTGGAACAACTGGACACTGACACACAAAAAAGAAGAAAAAAAGAATCTAGACACAGAGCTAACACACTTTACAAAATTAATGCAAAATGGATCATAGACCTAAATGTAAAATGCAAAACTATAAAACTCCTAGGACATAATATAGAAGAAAATCTAGATAACTTTGGGTATCATAATGTCTTTTTAGATAAAACACCAATGGCATGATACATGAAACAAATCATTAATAAGCTGGACTTCATTAAAATGAAAAACTGCTCTGTGAGATTGTCAATAGATTGAGTAGTCAAACTATAAGTTGGATAAATTATTTTCAAAATACATATTTTATAAAGGGCTGTTATTCTAAATATAAAAGAACTCTTAATAACAATAAGAAAAGTATCCAATTAAGAAAGGGCCAAAAATCCAAAAAGGTGCCTCAAAAATAAGAAATATAATGGCAAATAAGCAAATGAAAAAAATGTTCAACACCCATCTACGTCATTATGGAACTATGAATTAATACAACAATGAGATTCCACTACACACCTATTAGAATGGTGAAATTCCAAAACACTAACAATACCAAATGCTGGTGAGGATGTGTAGCAACAGGAAGTTTCACTCTTTTCTGGCGGGGATGAAAAACCAGCATGGCCACTTTGGAAGACAGTTTGGTGGTTTCTTTCTTTCTTTTTTTAAATTTTATTTATTAATTTTCAGAGAGAGGGGAAGGGAGAGAGGCAGAGAGGAAGAGAAACATCAATGTATGGTTGCCTTTCACCTGCCTCCGGCCACAGAGCTGGCTGGAGACAGTTTGGTGGTTTCTTTCAAAGCATATCCTCATAATACAAACCAGCACTTATGCTCCTTAGTATTTGCCAAAACAAGTTGAAAAATATGTCCAAACACACACACACACACAAAAAGCCCCTGCACACAGATGTTTATGGTTGCTATACACACACACACACACACACACACACACACACATATACATATATATATGTATATATGTATACATATATATATGTATATATGTATATGTATATGTATATGTGTGTGTGTGTGTGTGTGTGTGTGTATAATTGCCAAAACTTGGAAGCAACCAAGATGCCCTTTAATATAGATAAGCAAATTGTGGTACGGCTAGACTATGAAATATATTATTCAGAACTAAAAAGAAATGAGCCCTGACCAGGTAGCTCAGTTAGTTAGAGCATGGTCCTGATATGCCAAGGTTGTAGGTTTGATCCCGGGAAAGGGCACATACAAGAATCAAACAATGAATGCATAAATAAGTGGAACAACAAATTGATCTCTCTCTCTCCCTCTCTCCCTCCCTCAAAATCAATAAATTAAAATAAATAAATAAATAAAAGAAATGAGCCATCAGAAATGGAAAGTATTATGCTTAGTGAAATAAGCCAGGCAGCAAAAGACAAATACCATATGATCTCACTTAACACAGGAGACTAATGAAGAAACAAACAAAAGAACAGAATGAAACTGGAGACATGGGGAAAAAGGAGCAGAATGACAGGGACTAGGGGGGAGGGGGAAAAGTGGGGGAAGGGTTTAGTACAGGAGCTAGTGTGAAGGACCCATGGACATGGACAACTAGATGGAGATTGACTGCTAGAGAGGGGTTGGGGAGGGTGGGGCAGGGGAGAGCAATGGGGGAAAATGAAACAATTGTAATACAACACTAATAAATACAAGTTGAAAAAAGAAATGAGCCATCAAACCATAAAGACACATGAACCATAAATGCATATTTCTAGGTGAAAGAGGCCAGTCTGCATAGGCTACATACTGTATGATTCCTACTATATGACAATCTGGAAAAGGCAGAACTACAAAGATGGTTAAAGCATCAATGGTTGCCCAGGGGTGGTGGGGAGACAAGTATGAACAGGAGGAGCACAGAGGATTTTTAGGACAGTGAAACTATCCTATATGCAGCTGTAATGGTGGATATGTCAGTACGCACTTATCAAAACTCAAAGATCGAAAATACCAAAAGTGAATCTTGAAATAGAATATGGACTTTGGCTGATAATGTGCCAGGGTGAACTCATCTATTGTAACAAATGTTCCACTCTGGCGAGGGACAATGACAATGAGGCTATCTATGCATGTGTGGCAGCGGAGGGTGTTGGGGAAATCTCTATATCTTTCACTCAATTTTGTAGCTGACTTTAAACTCTAAAAAATTAAAGTCTATTAAAAAATAAGAGTACTTGTTTCTGAATGGTTGGGAAGTAGCCATGTTCATTTTTTGTACAGCTAACATATTGAGCGTCACTGTGGGCCAGACCTTATATGTGTATAAGTGCTTTACATGTATTACTTCATTTAGCCCTCACATTGAATCTTGGTTTTCTAACTTTCAAAATTTCTATAATAAAGAAGTATTACTTCTATAATCAGAAAATTTTATTTGGAAATACATTTACCAAATAGACCATATTAAGATGAAAGTCTTTAGGTTGGTGGAGATTGAAGGAAATGCTGGGAGTGAGATTTTGTTGAAAGGATTGAGAATGTTTTACTCAGAAAGCAGGGGCTTGGAGTGAGTGGGGCATGATGGCCACCTTCACACATGTGAAAGACAGTCAGCTGGAAAAGAAATTGCACTGTCTCCATGGCTTCAGAAATTAAACTAGAACCAATGAGAGAAAATCCTAAGGAGGCAAGTTTGAGCTCAATCTAAGGATGCCCTTTCAGACAATTCTTTCAAAAAAGTACAGTAGTCCATCATTATCTGCAGGGGATATGCTCCAAGATTTCCCAGTGGATGCCCTAAACCATCCATGCTACTGAACCCTATATACACTATCTTTTTTCCTATACATGCATACATACTTATGATAGAGCTCAATTTATAAATGAGGCAATTTCATGGATAGAAGATTCATTCTTACAGTTGACCTTATCAACCTCAGCATAAGATTTTTATTTTTCATTTCACGTTCTCACCTACAGAAAGCATTTTACATCTTCTTTCGCATGTCCGAATTACCAGCATCACTACTTTTGCACTTTGGCGCTATTATTAAATAAAGGTTACTTGAACACAAGCACTGTGGTACCTTGACAGTAGGTCTGAAAACCAAGCTGGCTATTATTAAACTAGTCATATGTAGGATGTACAGCTGAATACATTGAACAAAGGGATAATTTATGTCCCTGGGCAGGACAGAGCCCACCAGCAGATTTCATCAAGCTACTCAGAATGGTGCACAATTTAAAACTTGTGAATTGTTTATTTCTGGAATTTTTCACTTAGCATTTCGGACTGTGGTTGGCCATAGATAACTGAAATGGTGGAAAGTGAAACTGTGGGTAAGGAAAGACTACTGCAATTCATCTAAATCAGTGACTGTTTATGAATTTATGTATTCAAAAAAAGTTTGAGAGTAGAAGTCTAACTTCGTTTTCAACTTTGAAGTCCTGACTTTATTTAGATTAACGCAGATTAATCAGAGAGAAGAGCCAAGTTCTACCTTTTTCTTTCTTTCTTTTTTTTTAAGGATGCATTTCTATGTCAACCTTGGGTGGGGGGACCAATTATTCTTCTAAATGAAGAATAATTGTGAAAGTTTTAGATTGTGTCAATCCAGTATTAATATTGAAACAGAAAGGCATAAAAAGAAGGGAATAATAAGGCCTTTTTAATATAGCAATTAGAAAGATAACAGAAAACAAAACTGACAAATCTGTTATTCATTTCCTCATTCAGGTTCCTCTGCATTCTTACCTTCTTCCTTCAATTTCCCCCACTTTCATTATTGTGATCTTTGCTAATTTCTTGCCAGGAGACTCAGTTCTGCCCGGATTGGTGCCACCCATAAACCACAGGCTTCCTCTGGGCTCTGATTGCTTTGTTCTGTAAAGCAGACACTTCTGCTGGGGTTAAGTTTTAGAGCAACAGATCCACCCTAGATTTGATTTCAAATGCAACCACTTACTGTATAATACTAGCTTCCCATTCCTTGTATCACAGGCTCTCACACAATAGGAGTTCTTAAAGCCCTTATGTCCTCCAGGTCTGCTGGCTGCTAATCCTGGCAAAGCTGTGAAGCCAGAGCAGGGCACCTTCAGCCTCGTGGGCGGGGCAGGCGTAGGGCTCCAGCCAGAGGACGCCAGCGCCCACCCTTCGCAAACACCCCAAAGACCTTCCAGGGGCTTCCAGCATTTCCTCAGTTAGCGGGAGATGAGGGGGAGGAGGCTCAATCCACTGACAAGAAGAGCCCCTATGCCAGTATTCCCTATGCACCGTTTGCTTCTCCGCCAGTTTCTTGGCTGTCGCTGATCAGTCACCCTGCACTTCAGAATCAGCCCCCTGCACAGGCTGAGCCCCAGGAAGTCCCCCACCCCAGTTGTGACCCCTAGAAGCCCCTTCTCGCTGAAGCCGGGACTCTTGTGATCACGCTCCAGCGCTGGTTCCCCAGAGGGTCTTCACTCTCTCCTGGGCACCCCCGGCGGGAAAGAGCGAATAAGAGACTGAAGGTAGAGTGGGAGTCCTGGAGGTGGAGTAGGTGCAGGGTCAAGGGGTGAGGGGGTGGGGTGGGGGAGGAGATGAGAAGAGGCCAGACAGGGGCTTTTGGTTTCCTGGGGTCTGATTGGAGGTTGGCCCGATGAGTCGGAGCTGGGGGCGCGCCCATCTCCGCCAGCTCCAGCGGGAGCCATCGACTCGGCCCCTCCCCAGAGCGGCTTTGTCCCGGGTGTCGGCGGCGGGGTTGTGGAGGGGAGCCGGCAGGCGGCAGAGACCCTCCGACCAACAGAAGCGGAGACCCGGAGGCGGGGCTCGCAGCGTGCGGCCCTACACCCAGGCCCGCAGGCACTGCGCCCGCCCCTCCCAGGCTCGCTGCACCGCCCGCACCGCCCGCAGGTGAGCGGGCAGCGCCGAGCCTGCAGTCGCTGTCCCCCCGGAGGACCGCCCAACTTGCGGTGTCTGTGTCTGCTCACGCGTCGCGGATACCCATCAGGTTGGTTATGTAACCGCGCCGGCCGGCCGACTAGCCGCTTCACCAAGTCCTGCCTGGGCTGCCTGCAGAGCCCCAGCCACGCCAGGACCCAGGCAGGGGGCGGACTATTGCACCGGGTGAGGGAGTGGGCGGGGATGGGGGGTGGGTATCCTGATTCAGTTGTAAGCCCGGGAGACGGCTTTGGGGACAGAGGTCTCCCTTGTCCCCCTTCTAGAGGGCGCGGGTGTCTAGGAGCCTTATGCCCATTCCTAGTGGCCCTAGGGTTCGCTTTCTTAGTAGCAGCAGGTGCATACGTGGAGGATAAAGAAAGGCCCTTGTGGTCCCCGGGACTGAGGTTTGGAGTGGTGGGTCGGGGAGGTGGGCTGGATTCAGAAAGCAAATGAAAGAAACGGAGAGCTTCCTTTTCCAGTGCTTAAAAGAAAGTGCTGGGAAGGGGGAAGGTGCTTTGAGGCGCAGCAGGAATTGCCCTCCCTGGGATTAACGGGTTTGGGTCATCTAAAAATAACTTCAAGTTGGAAAAGTGAAATAGAAGGGAGCACAGTGTGCCGAGTTCCTCCTGCCTGCGGGATGCTTCACTATGGAAGTCACCAGAGGGAACAGGCAAATCTCAGCCACCTGATCCCTCTGCTGCCTCCTGATCTCACTGGTTTCCAAGGTGTCTTAGTTTGACTTTTAGTTAATGATTTATTCTCCAAGGCACTGCAGCCTTTTTCTTATCCTAAATTGAATTATATAGCAGAGTGCATGCTTTGAATCTTTTCTGTTTCCCACATTGGGATAGAAGTGTTTAATGGACACTTCAAAAGCCATAGCTTTTGAAAGTATCATTTTAGTGAGAAGAAAAGTTTCTGGGCTCCTATTAACATACAATCTCACAACTGGAGGTGAAAGGATGCTAGAGTGTTCCATCCCACACTTCTTTCTCCCTTCAGCCAGAATCCCACTTAACCTATCATTCGGAGAAGAAGCTTGAGGAAAAGTAGGACATTTTAAATAATGCAACTCAACTTTCACACATATTACATCAACTTCAAAACACAGAACAAATGCATCACAGGCACAGGGCAACACTTGCTAACTGCTCCCTCCATTCTGGGGACATGAGGAGGTTGGAAAAATCTTGAAGCTGGAAGAGAACAAGAAGCAGGTCAGCACTGATTGTGGAACAAGGCAAGGCTGGCTGCTTTTCAATCCTACACATAGATTTTCTTTAGCCTTAGAGCTATTAAGTATGATCAGTCATTTAGTTGAATTAGTCTGAAATGTGAGTTGCGCTTTACTTTCAAATCCACTGCAAATCAAATCTGCGTTTATTGATCACTTACTGCCCCAGTCAAGTCCATAAAATTTTGTGAGGGAAATTGTTTGCAAGTAAAGCTGCAGAATCCCAAGAGCTTTCAAATGTCTGTGTGTGTGTAGGTGTAACAAACCCCAACTAAACTGGAAGGGTGTGGCTCTCTATAGTGAAGAACAGGCAGAAGTGGGAACTAGAAAGCTTTGTCATTTGTAAGTATCACACTTAAAAATAAAAACCATTGTCATGATACTTTGCAGCTAGTTATATATATTACAGAAACTAACTTTGTTGAGATCAGCCTTAATAGTTGCTATGGTCTCATTTTGTATACTTTCTGTACCATCCACTCAGTTTATCAACACTTATTTGTTGTGTATCTATCGTGTGTTGTGTAGGCTTGTGCCAGAGACTGAATGAATGAGGCCCATGCCTTTCAGAAATCGTCCTATTAATAAAATATAAGAAAATAAATAATAATAGCCAGCATGGTGAGTGTTTAATGGAAATAGGAACAGGTTCAGTGGGAACCCAAGGAAAGAAGAGTGGAGAGAATCTGGAAGAGCCTGCAGAGTTCCCTGTTGGGCTGGAGCCCAGTAGACATTGAGAGGCCTCTACAGAAGGCACTGGGTATTCCACATTGAAAGAAAGGTCATATTTAAAAAAAATCTAGATATTCTGAAATAGGGAGGCAGCAGGAGAATGGGGGATTTCAGTTCACCCGGGTTGTGCATAGACCTTGTTGAGGATAAACCACCTAATGGGAGAAATAATTTGATCTAGTTCCCAAAAGTGACTTTAGAGGTGATGAATAGGTAGGATTACAAGAGGAATGAGTTCAGATTTTAGACCACCAAGGTGGTCTAAACCAATCCCTTCCCAAACTGAAATTAATTTTATCTAAGCCAGGGAGAAGTGGGAGAGAGAAGAGAGATCTACAGAGAGTCATTTCAGAGGGACAGCCAGTGGCACTAGGTCATCAAGTAGATGGAGGTATGGAAGGATAAGACTAGATATCTAGATACAGTGAGGCTTTTAACTGAGTTAGAAAGTAAATGTGAACAAGTTGGTTTGAGAAAGATGACGAATTTCAACTGAAAATTTTCCTCTAAGATCAGAAACAAGACAAGGATACCCACTCCTACCACTTTATGCAACGTAGTACTAGAAGTCCTGGCTACACCATTTAGGCAAGAAAAAACTTAAAAAGACATCCAGATCAAAAAGATCTCTATTTGAAGATAATGTGATGTTATATATAGAAAATGCTAAAGATCACACACACAAATTGTTAAAACTAATCATTGAATTTAGTAAAGTTGCAGGATACAAACTAATATACAAAAACCAGTTGCATTTCTACACACCAATAATAATAATATAATCATATATAATGGAATATTATTCAGCCATAAAAAAGGAGACCTTGCTATTTGTGACAACATGGATAGAACTTGAAGGCATTATGCTCAGAGGAAGACAATTACTGCATGTTCTCACTTATGTGTATACTCAAAATAAATAAACAAATAAATAACTGAACTCACAGGTACAGAGAACAGAGTGAGGTTGGGTAAGGAGTGGGCAAAATGGATGAAATTAGTCGAAAGGTATAAGCTTCCAGTTGTAAGAAAAGTTCTGGTGACTGTAGTTAATAATACTGTATTTATAATTGAAAGTTGCTAAGAGAGTAGACCTTAAAAGCTAGTATGGGGGGGGGGGATTATAACTCTATGAGGTGATTGATGTTAACTTACTGTGGTGGTCTATCATCTATCCATCTGGCAAAATCATAATGTTGTTCACCTAAAATTAATACATTGTTATGTGTTAATCGAATCTCTATAAAACTGGGGGAAGGGAGAGTAAACAAGAAAGACTAATTTTGAGAAAGATGAGAAATTTTAGCTTTGAACATCAAGTGACAATGCCCAGTAGGTACTTTTATTTTTCAAAGGTAATTTCTTCATTCCTGGTGCTAACCTTCTACTCATCTTACTTTTATTCCTGAGATTGTCCATGGCTGCCTTTGGAGAAGAGAAAGAGAATTTGATAGCAGGAAGTTTTTTTCTGCCTTCTTCCCCAAAAGGGAAAGTATTAACTGTCATTATCTGAACGAGTAGTATTACTAGTAAAAATACCTTAAATTATGATAGTAATATTTAACATTTATTCAGTGTTTGCTATATGTGAGCAAAGAAGTTAGAGCTCTACCTAGATTATCACATTGGATTCTCACCATAACATTAGGAGGCAGACACTATTATTATCCTCTTGTAGTTGATAAGAAACCCAAGGCAAAGAGAGAGAACCTTATCTCGGCCACACAATCAGTAAGAGGTGCACCAGGGTTCAAGCTCAGGCAGTCTGACCAGCAAGCACTCTGAGTTGCCAGTGTGAACAAACAACATTGAAATAATTCTTGTTTAGCTTGGATTTTTTTTTTTTTTTTATCCTCCTGTTTGAATATTTGTGGCTAATACTGTAAAAGAGAACAGAACTGAGTCAGGAGTGCTGACTCTCTGCTGGGCTCGAGCCTGATTTGTTGTGTGACCTCTGCGAAGTCTAAGAACCTCTCAGGCTTGCATTATTTTAAATCTGTCATGTTAATTGGAAAAAAGGTTGACCAGATGACCTCTTAAGATTCTCTGCACTCTGAATACTCCATCCTATCTCAAATTTTACCACTGATTTGGGTTAAAATTAGGCTCACCTAATGTCTTTTAGAATAGAAATCCTTTTAGGAGGAGTAACGCAAATGGGGCCTGTCCTTGCCAACTTGATGCCAACTAGTCCCTAGGGCTGGTGCTGCTGAGGGTCCAATGTTGAGGGACCCTGCAGTTCTGAGAGTGGAAACCCAGATGAGCACTGAAGTGAAGGACTCCCTGTTAGTCACTGACCAGTTTCCTTCTTTCCAGACAGGTCACTTAAATTCTGTGAGACTTGGTTTTATCATCTCTAGATAATTGGGGTGGTTAATATACATGGTGTAGGGTTGTAAGGCACGAAACAGATAAAGCAGGCACAGCACACAAGTCTTCCTCATGGAAGGTGCTCAGTAAATGGGGTGCTCATCCTTTGCCCCAGGGAAATAGGCACGCAGGAAAGGGAGGTAGCTTCTGCAGGTGGCTGCGAACTAGGAGAGAGTACTGTAAAGGCCCCCGCATGATGTGAGGACTCAGGGTGTTGGGGTGCTGCCTGCCCACCCACAAGGGCCACACACTGCCCCTCTGTGGCATGTGCACCTTTGCACCTAATTATGTTGTTGTTAAGTCCTGCTGCTGGTACTTTGTGTCTCACAACTCGAGAAGATGAAATCTTCAGAAGAAATCACCTGCCATGGGCAGGTGTTCAAAAAAATCCCTTTTTGATGGAGAACTTCAGCATCTGGCTGCACTAGGACTGCTGCAGTGGCACCCACAATATGCACTGGGAGCTCTGGGACCTGACCACCTTGGGCGCTGTCACCCAGGGCTACCAAGACTCGGGCCCATGCCCACTCAGTCCAGATCATGAAGGTGGAGGACATCGGGGCCAGGAAGTGTCACCAACATTTAAGCAGTTCACAACTCTAAGGTCAAGTTTCTGCTGCCCCACAGGGTCCTTGTTACATGCGCAAGTCACACGTTACCACCAAGAGGCCCAACACTTTCTTTTAGCTGCAGGGCCTCCCTGCTGGAATAAACTTGTTGGGAAAACCAAAAAAAAAAAAAAAAAAGAATGAAGAAAAAAGAAAGAAATGGGATGTAGAGTATGTCTGAAGGAAAACTTCTTCCTACCTCATGGTTTTGCTAAGTAGTATATGTTGGAAATACAAAAATACACAGCTTGTTGAATACTTTTCAGAATGGAAATCTCAAATTCATTATTGAATTACCCTCTTAAATATAGAGAATCAACACGCCACAACATGAAGTTTTTAAACTTTTTTTTTTGTCAGCTTGTAAATAAGCCAAGATTTCTATAAAGAAATAATGCTGTCTATGGTTAGTGACCCTGGATTCCATTATGACGGCATCAAATATACAGGAGATGGAATGGCTTCCTACTTTGTGTGTATCTGGGTGCACTCCATGCTTCTGTCTTCAGGAGGAACTTTCTGGCTTTGCCTATAACATGTTCATTGTCTCCCTGTCTTTTCTCTTGGTACCAACTGCCAGGTGTCATATGTTATAGGTTATCAATTGAGTTGAGGGTGTTTTTTTAAAGATGGAAGCAACCTTAAACTCAAGTAGGTGGTTGAGAATGGTGCTTTTTAGAAGTTAAAGAAAAGTTTCCAAATACAGCTCAAACTTCCTGTATTTCAGAATGCTCACAGAAAATATTTCCTATCTTATTTCCTCATATCAACTCACTTCTAAACAGGGATGAGACAGGGGATTCCTAAGCTTTGGAATGTGTGCGTAAGAAAATATTATAATGGTAGCTGTTGGACAAAAGAGTTGTGTAATTTGAGAGCTGTGTCCTCTTTTTTACTGTTGCTTTAGTTCTTTGTGGGAATAATGGATTTATTGTTTAAAGGACTGAGATACAGCTACTATAAAATACTGTAAGTTCTTTGAGGACATGGGCTTCACCTTAACATTGCTCTTACAGCATTGGGAATAAAGTATAAAAAGTGTGGACTTGGCATGAAAAGGCCTGGATTCCTTTTCTGGCACTGTCACTTCCTGGCTATGTAACCTTGAGCTTCCCATTGACCTAGCAGTCATAGGCGTTGACATTTGTTGAATGCTGCTCCTGTTTAGGACACAACACTCAGCTCAGCACGCTGCATGTATTATTATCTCATTTAATTCCAACAACAACTCCACTTTGTGGGTATTATTGCCACTAGGTACAGATCAGCATGTGCTGAGGAATTGGGGGGTGGGGGCGGGTAACCACTCAGTGCTGGGTCTCTGAGGTGAAATTTTCTTATCTGTACAATTAAGAAAATAATACTTGACCTTCCCACCTTACAGAGTTGTGAGGCTGAAATGAGTCTGTGAATGTGCACTCCCAGTCACAAAATGGGATACTCTGCACAGAAATTAGGGATAATTGTCCCAGTAAGAATCTCCCAAAATATCAGTTATAGTTGAGCCTGGTATAGCAGGGAAGGGAAGGGAAGGGAGGTCCACATATATGAATGACATTTGTAGAATACATTAAGACAATTGTATTTCTTTGTCCTATTCTTTACTAGTTTGTCTTCTAATACCTATTGCTTTCAAGGATAACTTGTCGGAACAAAGACTCCACTAGGCTGGGCCAGGAGGAGGCTGACCAGGCCATGGACCTGGGTCTTGATGGTGAAGGGAGGAGGTAATTGCCAGAGGTGTGTTTCAGTGTCAACAGAGAAGGCTGAAATGAAAGTCAAGAGGTCTGCTCAAGGAGGCTAGCCGTATTTCCCAGAGTCACTGAGATCTGTCCACTCAGCAAGAAAACCAGGAGCCCTCCACCCTGATTGTTTGCATGGCTTCTTGGATGTATGTGCTTTTTATAAAATCTTTGGAAAACACAGCATAGAATAAAAAGAGACGATTAAAATAATACACATTTTCATGAACAAATGATAATTATTAATATTTTGTTGCATTTTCTTTCAGTCTTTTTATATTCATATTTTTGTAGATTTGGGATCATACTGTGCTTAGAATTTTGCGTCCAGTGCACTCCACCACATTTTAAATAAGTTTTATGAACATTATTTTCAGTAGCCACATTGCATTCCCACATGTGATTTTACCATTCATTTATCTTCTTCCTTATTGTTGAGCTTCTAGATAGTTTCCAGATGTCCACAATATCATAAATAATACTTTGATGAACACCTTTGATCATAATTTTTTCTATGTGTTAGGCTATTTTCTTAGGATTGTTAGAAGTGGAATGATTGGCTTAAATAGATGGACCTTTTTAAGGCTTTCTGTATATTTTGATATTTTAATGATTTTTCCAGGAGATAGTAGTAATTAACATTCCCACAAGCAATGCATGAGAATACAGGTCTCACTTCCATCCTACCCGTAAGGACTCTTTTTGGTGAAGATAAGTAGTGGCTGGCTGGTTGTAGCGCTTTCCAGAGATAACGCCACTGTGGAAATGTTCCTGCTTAACAATTGCTTTAAGGAGGCTGGGCTTTCACTGTGGGAGTTGAGGATGGGTGGGTGGGGATTGGACAGATGTAACGTGTGAATGAGTGATTGCAGGAGAGTTGATTCTGGTGGGTTAGCTTTTCTCCCGGTAGTTCTTGTTATCAGGGCCTAGCATATAGCTGCCACAGGCTGTGGGGTGACAGCTGCCATCACTGCCCGTTGAGCTACCGTAGCTAACTTAAAGTAAGTAGAATGAAGCAGCCTCTGTTTGAGTGGGAACTGGTTCAGTTTGCCTTTCAAGTCCTGAACAATATTAATGGCAAGTTTGTGTGCTTATTTACATTAGTTTTATTGCTGCTTTTAGTTGGTTTTGACTGGTTCTCCACTGACTGCTGACAGGGCCTTTTGGGCAAGTATTAGATAGATAATATCTTTTTTCACCTTGCACAAAATGAGATGCAATTCAGGATAAACCATTTTGAATAAGTAATTAATAGTCACTTAGGTGGTCATTATCCTAGAGTTTTAATTTGACGATTAATCATTCTCTTTAAAAAGTCTCTGCATTCATTATTAGGCTGCCGTCAACTAAGTTGATTATATTGACCAACTTATTAAGGTAAACAGCCTATTTGATTTATTTCCCCCTATAAAATTATCTGAAAGATGGGCTAAATTAATATAATTTATTTTTTATTTTGACTTCTGTGGTTGTTAAAGAAAATCCTAGTAATGGAGCCTGGCTAGGACAGATCAGAGTTCAATTTATTCTCCTCTTTCGAGGTTTAATAATTAGTCCAGGAAAAATATTATTTACTTGATTACAAGTGTCATCCTGAGTTTTATATAGAGGATGGTAAATTCAGATTAATTAATGGTAGTTTAAACAAAATGGTATTTGCTCAAGAGCTAAGCCTCACCTTTGACAAGTGAAAGCAAAGTATTAATTCATGAATGTGTTAATTTTTTTCCTGCTATGGGTATTAATGATACTCATTTGATTTTTTACGATGTACAAGCAACCTTTTATAAAAAGGTTAAATTTCGGTCAGCAACTGACATAAGTGTGTTTCTTTGGTATCCTTTATTTTCCTGTCTTGGCAATTTCTGTTTCACACACAGCTGTTGTTTGCATTAAAGTTCAACATTTGACAAGGTGACATTTAGGTGAAGCTCTGACGTGAAATATATGCTTGGTCTGATTTTCAACAAGTACCTTCTAACCTTGTATCTAAGTGCCGTGTAGCTATGCCATGGGGATTCTTGGCTCACCCATGGACCTTGCTTTTGGCTTGGCCTCCTGAGATGCCATGGATGGGAAGAAGGAATCTCCTTTCTCATGATTTGCAGCCTCACTGGGAGGCCTGGTGTCCCAAAGGTTTTCATAGCTCCCACATGTATGCAGACCATTTTTGGAAAGGTTGTCTCCAGCTGGAGGTGAGGGAAATAGAAACCTGAGCTGCTCTCCTTGACTCCCCAAAATCTAAAGTAATTTTGGATTCAAGCATGCAGCCACTTCTTTGAGGCTCTATGAAAACTGCTTAGACCATGAACTCGAAACTGAGAACATTAGACATTTAGAATGGCTCTACATAGGTTCTGTAATTTGCTAGTGAAATCATCAACAGGACATGGGCCAGGACATAGTGACCCTGTGAGAAAACTCAGACGCATGTGTGGCTCTCTGCTCCTTTGTACTTCTTTTCACTCACCTAGAGTGAGAAGAAGGAGGCCCTTCTTTTCCTGGAGACCCATGGGCAAGCACTGTAGTGAATGACCCTGTATTATTCATGAAATGACCTTCACTATCTCCAACTATGGAAATCTCCAAATGGAATAGCTTGTCATGAGGCTTCTTGTTTTATTCTTTGAAATTGTTAAATGTCACATTTAAGCATCACTATACTTATCACAAAGGCTTTTGTCTTGAGTGAGAAAGATCAAACGTAGTACCATGCTTTTGGTCTTTCTTCTCACCTTCGTTTGAACCTCTTCTCAGCTTAGCCATTTCAGTATCATAAGCATACCGGGCTATTGTCTTACAATTTAAACCAAGGTGTGATACTAAGAGAAGGTTATTTTGTCTGAACAAAGTTAGAAGTACCTTAATGGATATTAGTGAAAACAAATCCACGGTATTTTTATGACAGTATTAATTTCAAGTGCATATCTTATAGGAAAGAAGATATGTCCAAAGACTAATAAAGGTCAGAGACCTTTAACTAACAACTGGTGTTTGGGGCTGTTTCCAGCGTACCTGTCAGTCTGACATGGTGGCTTTCCCAGCTGATTACACAGCACCCTTTCTGCTCCTCCCACCCCACTGACCGTGAGCTCACTTTAAATTACGTTATTTCCAGAGTCATGACCCTAGATCTTGGCAGAATTTTCCTTCTGAGTCTGAATGAAGACTTTCTGTTTATAATCTGTTTTCCAAAAGAGAAGAAAAACAAAATAAAAATAAAAAGAGATTGATTGATGTTCAGGTGGTAGAATATAAACACAGACCTAAATGATATTTTTAAAAATATTAAAATAGTAATATAAAAATATTAAAATTTTAAAAATAAGTAGTAATCAATTAGACATCTAGATTGAAAAACATCTAGTAGAAACGGTTATCTAGTTTGGTGAGAGATCATCAGAGATAATAGTTTACTTTTTATTTAGTCTTGATTGCTTTTTTAAAAAAGGCTAGTATTTTTAATGATTTTCCAATGTATCAAAGTTATTTCTTGCTTTTGAGTTTCTACTGTTGAGGTATTTATAGTATCCTAATCATTGCTTAAACAAACTATTCTTATATCTCTTTCATCATCCTAGGATTGCTAACAGTTTCTTTTTAGACATGATGAACTTACTTTTCTTACATTGTAGGGTTTTTCCTTCACTGATGTCTGTTGTTAATCATGCCAATGTAAATGCTGCCAAATATACACCTTTCTTTTCCTAATTACTAATTAACTTTTTTATGGCTACTTGTTTGCGAACCCCAAGAGACCAATAGCAGTAATTTAGACATTGCTGCTAACGACCAGATATTATTTCTTCAGCTTTCTATTCTAATAAATCATTAATTAACCACTAAGTTGCTTATAAATAAATCAAAAGCTTTATCATAAACAAGAAACTAAGAAGCAGTTGCATATAATTTACAGATATAGAATGTTATAGAAATGCCAGGCATATTAATGATCAGAATGAGAACTTTTTTTTAAATGATAACTAATTTAAAGCATATTGCAATTGTATAAAATTATAATTGGACATTCTCCTATCTCTGCTTCTTGGAATTCTATTCTTCTTTCAGCTCCATCTTTTCAGGATTTCCTCAATCCTTAAGCCTTCAAAAAAGTCATCAGTCTTATTTCGACCTGTATTTTTAGCACATATATAGTCTAGTCTAACCTTTATATTTCTTTCATTCATTCATATGTTCGTTTGTTCATTAGTTCATTCATTCACTCATTTGTTCACCTCTACTGCACATCAGGTTTCGTGCTAGCCACAATGGCTTGCAAGTGGTATGCACTCAGTCAGTGGTAAAGTGAACTGATTATGGAATCTATTCTAAATAATTCAGAAGCACAAGATTGAAGATTTCAACACCTCCAAATGCCTTTAAAGCCTTTGGTCTTCTCGCACAGTTGCTAGCCATAATGATAACTCCACAAGATAAATTTGTCGAGTTTCACTTTATATGTCAAAGTCCTCTTCTCAGAATATGATGTCCTGTCGCATCTCTATTATATACTGAATGAATATGATGGGTCCCAGTGTCAGAGCTTCCCTAAGGCAGACACATTAAAGGCTTCTGTCTCTAACTCAAATTATTTTGAACTGCTTCTGTTTTGTTAAGGAAGTGCATCCTTTCCTCTTTTGGGGAGCTTGGAAGTAAAGTAACTGATCAGAAGTAATAATGGCTATTTATTTTGCACTGAATAAATACCAGGCATCAGGCTAAGAACTGTCCATATGTTATCACACATAGTCCTCTCAGCAATCCTGTGAGGTAGGTTCTATATTTATCCCTATTTTTATTTAGATGAGGAGACTGAGGCTCAGGGAAGTTGAGTAACTGGCCTAGGTCTTACAGGATATAAGAGGTGGAACCAGGACTCACTGGGGTCTCTTTGTGTCCCCAGCCTGCTGTTCCTGTCCACATGGGATTTGTGGAGACATTCATAGGGAGGGCCAGAGGACTTCTATATAATAATGGTTTAATGTTGAGGGATTTTAATTTCATGGATAATCTAAAAATAGTAATAGCATATTCTGGATCATCCAGATGACCACCTTATAATGAATAGGACTGCCATGTGATTTTGTGCCTGAATTTGTGTTTTTTATTAACAAGCAAGTTGGTGCCAATGTAACTTTAGTTGCTGTGGACTTATGAGAATGAATTGGTAGATGTAATTATGTCCTTAGCCTTAAGTGAAGGCCACAAGACGGTGTGGCACCCTTGTTTAGCAATATTTAATTTTGTTGTGGATGAAGAAATGTGGGAGGAGGGTCCTAATACAGGGTGAGTGGTAGGAACATTCTGAACTTCAGAACACCTGTGTTAGGATTTTCAGTCTCAGAGCCATAATGAGAATTGAGAGGCACTTTTAACAAAACATCATCACCTGAATATTAAGTCATTGTTGTCACTTTGAATTGGTTTGGCTTTTAAATTTCATTTTTAAAAGATTTTATGCATTATTTTTAGAGAGAAGGGCAAGGAGGGAGAAAGAAATAGAGAGAAACATCCATGTGTGGTTGCCTTTCACCTGCCTTCAGCTAAGGACCTGGCTGGGGACCTGGCTTGCAACCTGGTTATATACCCTGGCTGGCAATCGAACCAGCAACCTTTGGGTTTGCAGGCCAGCGCCTATTCACAGGGCCTTAAATTTCATTTTTATTTACAGTATTTAGTTAGTTTGATGGTTTTAGAAAGAAGTCAAAATTATAAGAACTTAGCCCTGGCTGTTGGCACAGTGGATAAGGTGCCAGCATGGGAACCCAAAGGTCACTGGTTCAGTTCCCCAGCCAGGGCACATAATCAGGTTGCAAGCCAGGTCTCCGGTCAGATCTGCGGCTGGAGGCAGGTGAAAGGCAACCCATACATTGATGTCCCTCTCTGCCTCACCTCTTTCCCCTGTCTCTGAAAATAATAAATTAAAAAATCTTTAAAAACAAACAAAAGTCTATAAGAACTTACTTTTATGTGTGTATATATTTAAGTATCATTACAATAAAATACATTTAAGTCAAAATTGGGAGGTACACAGTGTAATATTTTTCCTTAAAAAAGTGGTCAGTACATTTTTTAAATCTGGACAAACTAAATTCCTATGTACCACATAATGGAAAATTTCCTTTCTAAAAATGCTCCTTTATCTAGCAGTGGTCTGGCCTGCCTAAGTCTTTCTTAGGATAAGGCCTTGACATCTCCTTTCAGCCTGTAAATCGTATCTGGGAAGGTTAAGGTCTGACCTTGGGTGAAAATCTCTCTTGCTGTAGTTCTTTGACTGGTCCTGTCAATCAAGTTGCCTTTGGATTTTCTGTCACTCTCTGTCCTGATTCTGATAACTGATAATTGTATCCACATCACCCATGGTTTATAATCAGTTTTTCATCACCACCGTAAAGGTTTTTCAGTGTGGGCTTGGAAGTGCTCTCAGCCCCGTTTAAGCAGAGGGGATAATGGCAATGTACTGGGACTGTCAAAAATAGTGCACTAGTTACTGTTGGGTAAAGAAATGGAAAGCCTTGTTAAATACTGACAATCAGAGGCAATGATCTATGTGATGATGATCTGTTTATTCTTAGCTCTTTGGCATTGCTCTGGTGAATTCCTGGTCAGATTTTGGAGCACCGGAATAGAAGACTGTGAATTCAGATGCAAAGAGAGGAGAGGGTAATTTTAAAGCATGCGGACATGCTTATGGACTGAGGGCGAGGAAGCCTGGACATAAAAGGCTGGCTAAGTCCTGGCTGGTGGCAGTGGATAAGGTGCTGGCCTGAGAACCCAAAGGTCACTGGTTCAATTCCCAGCCAGGGCACATGCCCAGGTTGCAAGCCAGGTCTCCAGCCAGGTTCATAACTGGAGGCAGGTGAAAGGCAACCATACATTGATGTTTCTCTCCCTTTCTTCCTCCCTCCCTTCCCCTCTATCTAAAAATACTAAATATCTTAAATCTTTAAAAAAAAAAAAAAGCTGCTAAAAGCAATGCTAGCTTTTACTTGGGTAGCTTTGGGCAGTCTCTAAAAGAGGATGTTTTCATTTCTGTGTGCAATTCACTGCCCCTCTTAAAAATTTAAAAGCAGGAGTAGAAAAGTGTCTAATATGTTGACGTGTCCAGTAAGTGTTGTTACTGTTATCACTGTCATGATTATTGTTCCCTGACAGCCTGTCTGGCGCAGGGAGGACACTGCAGGGGCAGAGGAGGGTGTCAGAAGAACTGGGCTTCTGTCCCAGGGTGGCAGTAGTTTCCCTGTGAGAGATGGCACCTGCCCTTAGCCACTTTGGCCTCGGTTTCCTAGGTTACATCATTAGGGGTTGGGCAAAATGACCATCTAAATTCCTTCCAGTTCCTTCATTCTTTGTATATTGTAGTTTTTGCAATAGATCATTTTAACACCTGAGAACTTCTGTTTAATGAATGACTACTGGTTGTTATTATTATTACTCTTATTAATTTGATCTTTAAATGGGAACTATTTGTAGGCAGGGGCTATCAACATTCTTTTGCCTTCTTAAGCAATAGGTGTATTCAGTAGGTTTACAGGACATCATGAAGAGCTTGGACCAAAAGCTCATCAAATATTTCCATATGTTTAGTGTTAGGCACTTGATGGTAGGAGCTGTGGCCGTTTCTTTCTCTAAGGTGATTTTTAACTGTACTACCTTCTTCAGGGTCCTTTCATCCTAAAGATAGTGAGATGGATGGACCCTAAATCCCATTCAGGTCTTCAATCTGTGGGGAGAGCACTGATTTTGTAAGAATCATTAACTTTACCTTATTTTTTATACTTTGTCTTCGCTCTGAATGTGTTATCTGGCAAATCTCTTTACAGTAGATAATATTTGGATAAATAGGTCATGCTTACCTAACTCTTGCTATGTGTAAGGTGTTGAGACTTTTGCACATAACGTGACATTTTGATATATGTTTGACAGATAAGGAAACTGAGGCACAAAGAGGTTAAGTAACTTGCCCAAAGTCACACAGCTGATAAGTGATACAGCTGGGATTCGAAGCCAGGTATAGTGCTCCAGCATCTGTGGTTTTAACCCTATTGGATACTAGCTTTTATATGTATATATTGCACAAAAATGTTATGGACTCAATTTTATCATTTGTATGAATTGAGCTTTAAAGAGCGCCCCCGTACGTTATCCTAAAAGGGATTAACTAGTACTCAGACATTTTGCCCTTCCTTTCCTGTTTTTGACTTTTTATGTCTAGTAAATAAGCTTATTACAAATCCGTACAATGCTTGTATCATTAAGTTTCAGAGTTGAAGAGGGATAAAGGGGGGCAATTCCATGAAAGTAAGGATGCCACTGAGCGCTTACTGTAGCTGAGGACTGCTCTTGCCTCCCTCCTCTTTAAATACTTTCGTGCCTTAGTGGCACAGAGGCCTGCAAGATCACTCAGTCAACTCTAGCTACTGCGTGTGTAACCTGAGCAAGGTAAGGAGCAGGAGACTAAACACCTTCTCCCTCCAGGAGCCTTGCAATCTATGAGGGGCAGAACTGGTTTTGTGAGTCACTGTTGTGTTCACCATACCTGAGTACTTTGCACATCAGAAGCCCTCCTGGAGAATCATTGGAATTTTTCAATTGATTAGATAACTCTGGATAACATTCTAATCATGTTATTACTAATATTCACTGGGTTGTTTTCTACCTAATTGTCAAAATATGTTTCATGAGCTTTACGGATTGCTTGTGCTACTTCATGCATGCCAATGTGCAAAAAAAGAAGAAGAAAAGTATTTCTACTTTTTTCATTACTTTTGCCTGGGGAAATGAAAGAATGATAGGTCAAGATTCAGGGAATCTTTATTCTAGTCTTAATTCTGCTATTCTGGCCATGAAACCTTGGGCAATCATTTGAACTTTCTGAGCTCCAGTAAGATTACTCTATAAAATGGGAATTATAATAACTGCCCTGTGATCTCATCAGGTTCTGTGGAGGGTCAGGCAGCATAGTTGGTTAGGTGATAACAGATGAGAGGCATGACCTTCAGCATCACCAGTGCTGTCCCATTATCTACTCCCCACTCTTTAGTGATGCCACTTAGCCCACCTTCATACTTGGTTTGAATTTTTAAAAAGGAATTTATGAGAATACCTGTTAATGAACACTGAAGTGATAAAAGAGAAAGAAGACCCCTTTTTGGTACAGAAATAAGCTTCTAGATACAGAGAATATTTTGATGGTTACCAGATGGGAAGGGGTTTGGGGAGTGAAAATGGGGAAGGGATTAAGAAATGCAAATTGTCTTGGCTGGTGTGGCTCAATGGATTGGGGCCTGTGAACCAAAGGGCTGCCTGTTCGATTTCCAGTCAGAGCACATGCTTGGGTTGCAGGCCAAGTTCCCAGTTAGGGGTGTGTAGGGGGCCACACATTGATGGTTCTCTCCCTTGCTTTCTCCTCACCTTCCCCTCTTTCTTTCTTTATTTTTTTTAAAGCGCAAATGGCCAGTTATAAGAACAGTCATAGAGTATACAGTATAAGAATATAGTTAGTAATATTGTAATAACTATGTACAGTATCAGATGGGGAGTAGACTTACTGGGTGATCATTTTGTAAGTTATATAAATATTTCATCACTATGTTGTATACCTGAAATTATTATAACAGTGTATGTCAATTATAATTGGAGAATTAAACATAGTAAAATAATTTTGTAAAAACCACAAAAAAAGATTCTTTGTAGTGATTCATGACATCCTGGGACATTAGACTATGAAAACTATGACCACAGGTCTTGATAGATCATTTTGCTTTGTTTTGTTCATCAAGAACGTGATAGACAAAAATATATATATATATATATATATGAGTGACTAAACATAGCTCCCAACACCCAGTAGTTCTTAGACTCAAGTAGTCCTTCTGCTCTGCCTAGGGGCAGAGGCAACAGACCCTGGAGGGTGTATAGCATTTCAACTACTCTGTTTTCATGTAAATACGGAAACCAGCCAGAATGGAGAAGGGAAATGATTATGGCAAAGTAAATGTGAAGTTGAAATAGCTGAAGAATGTCTAAATTACAGTTGTCCTTCCTGTTTAAAGAAAAGTGAAGCCTTGAAAATCACCCTTAACTTCCTTTCACGTGAATTGACACTAGAGAGATAAGGGGTGGAGCAGATAATCTGCCAGTGACATGCTCTCCTTTCAAGAAAAGCCACCCCATTAGACCCCCTTGGACTTAACAATTCACTGCCTGCCTAAAGTTAAAAATAAGCCACTGGTCTTTACAGTCAAGAAATTAGTCAGCTTGGGCAGAACATGACTCTTAACCTACCAGAAGCATGTGCAAATGAGAATATTTTGAAAATGGCAAAGGGATGCTTCTGTGACATCCTGTGCATGCACACTCTTGACTTCTGTAGAAGCAGTTATTACAGGGTTCCTCCCCTGCTCAACTCATAGTCATAGAATCCCAAGAAAGGGATCTCAGGTTTGTGCATAATGAACTTACCTCTACACTGATTTCCGGGTGACCAGGTACTCACAGGTGATTGTTGACCTTCTTGTAGGATTTGATGTGTGCTGGGTGCTAGAGATGAAATGTGGGCCCAAACTGTATTGATTCCATGGTCAAATGGGGCCTCCCTTTGTTAGAACATGGACTGAAACAGAAGCAAAAGAAATAGAAATAAACTGCTTGGGAGTTCATAATGTCAGGTGCAAGGAGGGAAATGATCAAGTCAAGCAGCCTTGTCTTCTCAGGCAGGTTTTGAAGTCACTCAGTTTGGAGTGACACAGATGCTTGGTCAGAGCCTTCAAAGGACATTTTAAAAATTGCTTTTACATCAGCTTCAGTGAAATAAAGGGTTTCAGATACTTACCTGAGCCAATGGGAAACATTTCCGAAGCTTCTGGGAAATATTTTAGGCAGAAAAACAGAAAAGTCATTTTAATCTACTATTTGTCAGAAATGGAATACTATCGCTTGAACACAGCCAATTCTTGGAAATAAACTGTGCCTAAAAGAACTCCCTGCTTTACAAAGCAAAGTGTTAAAACAATAAGACAGATATGGTTAACTAGAGAAAAATAGACTGACTTTCTCCTAAGGATGTGGCAGAGTTTTGGCATATCACTTCCGGAAAGGAAATTCCACATTTTTTCCTGCTTGTGTTGCTTCCCAGCTACTCACTCTCTTTTATCCTGTTCAATTTATCTTCTTCCTTTTGTAACTTTCCTTTTGCAGATCATGGAACCCCCGATCTGGAAAGCACAGTGGTTTTGTAGTCTTCAGCTTTCCCCACTTTCACACAGCACAGATGCTTCCACCACCTTCCTTTCCTGAAACCCTCTCCCTCTGTGAGGTGGCTCTTCACGGGAGCCTCCTCCTTCGCCACACTCATCCCTTCTCACTTCTCAAACTTACAATCTCTGAGTTAGTCAGCTGGGGCTGCCATAACAAAGTGCCACAGACTGAGTGGCTTAAAAACCAGAATTTTATTTCTCACTGTCTTAGAGGCAGACACATGCCTTCTCTGTGACCTTGCATGACCTCTTCTTTGTACCTGTTGGAGGGAGAGCTGAAGGAGGGAGAGAGAGGTCTTCCTCTTATAAAGTCAATCCTATCAGAAAACCTTAGCCTTCTGACCTCACTTAACCTTAATTTCCTCCTACAAATGTACAAACTACAAATGTAGTCACACCAGAGGTTAAGGCTTCAATATAGGAATTGAGGTGGAGGGCACAATTCAGTCCATAGCATTCTGCCCCTGCCCTCAACAATTCATGTCTTTCTTAAAAAAGAAAAGAAAAGAAAAGAAAATATTTTATTCATTATTTTCAGAGAGAAGGGCAGGGAGGGAAGAAGAAAGGGAGAGAAGCATCCATGTGTGGTTGCCTTTCACCTGCCTCCAGACCTAGTTGGAGACTGGCTTGCAACCTAGTTATGTGCCCTGGCTAGGAATTGAACCAGTGACCTTTGGGTTCTCAGGCCAGCACCAATCCACTGAGCCACCAGCCAGGGCTCATGTCCTTCTCATATACAAAATACAGTGATTCTATCCCATAGTCCCCTAAGCCTTAACTCATTTCAACACCAACTCTAAAGTCTAAACTCCCAATGTTTGTATCATCTAAATCAGATATGGGTGAGACTTGAGGTGAAATCACTCTGAGGCAAAATTCCTCTCCAGCTACCAACTTATAAAAGTAGTCAAGTTATGTGCTTTCAGAATACAACCTTGGGACAGGCATAAGATAGACATTCTCATTCTAAAAGAGAGAAACTAGAAGGAAGAAAGAAAGATATGATGGGTTCCAAGCAAGTCCAAAACCTGACAAGGCAAACTCTATCAGATCTTTAGACTCAAGAATAATCATCTTTGGCCTAATGTCCTGGTGGTGTCATTGGAGTGGTGGTGTCATTCCTATGGGTCTTTGGGGTGGTCCTGTCCCTTGGCTTCATGGGGTGCCAACCCCCTGTGTGGCTCTGTGCCAGGACCCAGCCCTCTGTCATGAAGGAGGAAGCAGTCTTCCCCTTGGGCCAGTGGTGGGGGTGGCAACTGTACTGATTTTTGAATTGTCTTCAAGGTCCTTCTTCCTTTTGTCGAATGATAAAGCATGTTCATTCTCTTCATGATTATTTATATACATATTCTCTAAGAATATGGGAGCTTTCTTTCTAGCTGTCCTTTCTTTCTGAGCTTTTGCCAGAATTGCCTTTAATCCATATTGTTCATGGCAATCCCAGCCTTTTTTTTAGCATGTACCACAAAATCTTCCAGCCTCTACCCATTACCCAGTTTTAAAGCCACTTTTGTATTTTTAGGATTTGTTACAGCAGCAACCCACTTCTTGTACCAGAACTTGTCTTTTTTCTTCTTGGGCGGCCATACAAAATACCATAATCTGGGTGGCTTCAGTTTCTCTGCTTCTGGAGGTTGAGAAGTTCGAGATCAAGGTGTAAGGCACTTTGGTTCCTGGAGGGGGTTCTCTTTCTGGCTTTCAGATAGCTGCCTTCTTGCTGGGTCCTCCCTGGACCTCTTCTTTGTGTGTGAGCGGGAGGGGAGAGCACCAGAGGGGAGGCAGGGGATTTCCTTCTTCTCTAATGCTCCACCCTTTGACCTCATTTAGCCTTAATTAACTTCTAAAGGTCCCTCTCCAAATAGTCAGCATGGGGCTCAGGGCATCAACATATGAATTTTGAGGGAATGCAAGTCAGCCCTTAGCACTTCCTGCAAAACTCTATTAATAGCTGCTTAGGTGGTCTTCAACCCTGGAACCCTCTCATTTTTAGCTGAGCTGCTTGGGAATTTTATTAAAATGAATTTCTGATGATAGCACATTGCTGCTCCAACAATATCCTGAGCCCTGGTTATTTTTTACTAATCAGCTAGAAGCAGATTTTACCTATGTGAAATGTACGTAACAATATGGCCTCACCCTACCTCTCTTCTGGCTGTCAGTCTGGACTTCTGTAGTTTTCTCAATATCCCCAGAGCTCTTCCTCATTCCTACTCTTGCTCCCGATTGCCCCTCAGCCTAGAATGTTCTCCATCCCCTCCTAGCTCTTTCTCTAAATGTCTGCCTTTTCCTCATCATCTACTCTGCACTACTGCCTGCTTCTGAGTGATTTCTTGATTTCCACCTCCCACTGGGTCCCGTCCTGCTTTGAGTCCGCAGGGCACTGCCTGTTCATCTCTTCTGGTGCTCACCTCACTGCTCTTTCTACCTTTCTGTCCACTTGGAATCATCACAGGAGTTTGTGCTCAGTAGATGCTCAAGACATAATTTTATTTTATTTTATTGTTTTTAAAGTTATTTTTATTGTTGTATTATATCCATTCCCTTTTTCCTTCCCTCTGTCCTTTTCCCCACCCACCCACTCCCCACAAAGCCAATCCCACTTGTTGTCCATGTCCATGGTTCCTCCATGCTAGTTCTTTGACTAAACTGCTCCCTTTCTTTGCCTCCTCCTCCCTCCTCCTCCCTCCCCCCTCCCCTCTGCCCACTGGAGAGCTATTCATTGTATTCATGTAACTGGTTCTGTTTTGCTTGTTTGTTTGTTTCAAGACATAATTTTAAAGGAGGAATATGTAACTGTTTATGTAATACTCAAAAGCTACAATATTCCCTCCCTTTTTTAAGTTCATCCTCAGTACCTGTAATGAGGGAAAAAATGGTTTAATCCTCATGGATATTTTAAGTAAATTATTCAGACCTCAATAAATGGTAACCAGCAGTCTTTCATTATCCACTAAAAATATTTAAGTGATTAGTCTGACAATTATCAGGTTTTAAATATAAGCCCAAGTTAGTTTGAAATAATGACATGTAGTTTCAGCTATGAAAATACTACTGAGGCCATAAATTGCTTGTACTGGCCCTTCCAATGACATATTCTCTGTTGTGTTGTTATTTACTTTTGGTTTCTGGAGTTGATGTGGAAGAGTTCAGCCCATTAGAAATCTGAGATTTTATTGGTAATTATAGTTTATCATTAAAAAATTAAAAATAGGGGGACGGAAGAAGCAAGGAAGGGGAGCAGTTTGGATAAGAACCTAGTATAAAGGAACCATGGACATGGACAACAGGTGGGATTGACTTTGGGGGGAATAGGTGGATGGGGAGGGGGACAGAGGGGAGTAAAAGAGGGGATGGATGTAATACAACAATAAAATTTTTAAAAAAATTAAAGAGAGGGAAAATCAGCCCAGGCAGCCAGTTAAGTCAGTTCACTAGACATTTATTGAGTGCCCATTGTATGAGTGTTGAGATAGCTGTTTGTGTAACTGTATATATAATGTAATCTTTGCTATTGAGAAAATGTAGAGTAGGGTCATAACTGATCATCATGAAGTATCAAACAGAGTACCTGCCACGAAGAAAGGAGAAGAAAGCATAGGTAAGCTTTAGGAGCCTGCAAATGAATGGGATGACACATAAATGTCAACGTACATTTAAAAGTGGTTTATTGAAACAAAGAAGCATGCATGTAACTAATCAAACTCTCCTAAAACAAGACTCCTAAGAGTTCAGGGCTGTGGACCTAGGACATCACATTGTCACTTAAGGGAAAATAAAACTATGATCTTCTGGAAAACTAGAAATTTGAAGCATAAGCTTGCCACTCTTAGGCAGCCCTGAAGCTTGTCCTATGAAGGCCTTTTCAAAAACCACCCTAAGGAGCTTTACTTTGGGTGAAAATCCCATATCTGACTACTTCAGAAGAGGCCCAATGTTCCCATACCCTCCTTCTCAGATAGGTTGGCTTCAGTCATTTGGAAGATTCCTTTGGATTCATTATTTCCAGGAGACTTATGAGTCTTGGAGCAGACTAGGACCAATGCTGAGTTTTGAGTTCCCCATTCACTCAAGAAATTCTAGTGATTCTCTACTAAGTGCCAGATCCTATGGTGAATTCTGGAAATGCAGTGTGAATGAGATAGACACACCCAGCTTTTGTAGAGTTAAATGGGGAGGAGGCAATTAAACAATTACAACACAGAAAGATAAAGGCTATGATAGGGAAATGTATCATGATGAAAGAATTTATCTTGAAGTTAAAAAATCATTAACGACCTACTTGTTACCTGGCTGAGCACTGGAGACTGAAATGGGATGGATCACAGATAGACATTACAAAGTAAACCAGACAGGTGCCTCAAAAAGACTATCACTGGACTTTGTTAGTTGTGGTTGAGAGTTTATATATTTACAGAACTTTGCTTTTAAAGGGAAGCCCCCATACATTTATTGTTAGAATTGATACGTATGTCTTTCTATATAAGGAAGCAATGTGCTTCCTTTTGCATGCAGGTTTCTATTGAGATGTTTGGAATTTGCAATGTATTTTTTCAGAGAAACACCAAAACACCATAAATTACAACCAGGTCCTCAGGCTAGTCCAAAAGGCTATTTTACCCATGATGTACTTGAGATAAAATACTGGATTTCTGGTTTAAGAAATTTTAGAAACTGTTGATGTTGCTGTAAGAAAGTGTTCAGGATTCCAGGTTAGAATACAAGCCAGCACACTTTTCCCTCTGTGGCCTTCATGGGGAAAACAAGATTTCCTTTTTCCCACCCCCACCTTCCTGAGTGCTGTGTGCATTTCTCAGTCCAGGCCCCTGAGACCTGGGATGGGCGTTCTGGTAGAGGCAGAGGCCAATAGGTAATAAGAGGTGTGTCGGTGTGATTGTTGATTGTTGAAGAACACTCGCAGTAGTATTTTAAGTGCTTTATGTGAATTATTTCATTGAGTCTTTGTAACACAGGTATGAGATGCTACCACTGTATTGCTATAAAATGCAGGAGTGCTCCAAGCCTCAGACCTTGGGTTTCTTTTTTCACTTAACTACCTCATCCAGTCCCAAGACTTTATAAGTGTCATTTCAGACACCCCCTCTCCCTTCAACTCTGGACTCATAGCACCAACTGCTCATTATCTAGATGAATAATAAGAATCTTTAGTGTGTCCTAAACTGAACTTATGATTTCATTCCTCCAAACTTGTTCCTCCTGTCGTAGTAAATGGCAGCTTTGTGCTTCTAGGTACTCAGGTCAAAACCTTGGCATTATCCTTGAATCCTTCCCTACCTCACAGCCAGTCCATCAGCAAACACTGTTAGTATGTTAAAAATATCTGGAATCCTATTGCTTCTCACTTTTTCAATGGCTACCTCTCTGGTCTATTTGACCATCACTGTCTGCCTGATTACTGTCAATAGGTTCCTAATCAGTCCTCGCCTTCTGCCCTTATTGTCTTGGCCTATTTTCTAAATAGCCACCATATTCATTATTTTCAAGCATAAGTTAGCTTGTCAAACTCCTTATTCAAAATCCTCCAGTGGCTTCTCATCCCATAGTAAATAGCAAAGTCCTTTCCTGTAAGGTGATACACATCCTGCGCACCCCCCGCCCCCGAATGCATTTCTTACCATCCTCTCCTCCTCACTGCACAGCCACAGAGGACACCAATGACCAAGCTCCTTCTGCTATCCAGCCTTTTTTACCACCAGGTTCTTTACCAGGCAAGGCCTTTCCCAGATATCTACATTGCTCACCCCTTCTTTCTCAGACGTGCATTCCTGAGGTTTCTATATGAAATATATAAAATGACAAATGTCTGTGCTATAGTCACACTACACAAGTTTCAGCACACTAATAGACTATTCTGAAGGATAACTGTGCCTGAGGGTGCCAGGGGTGAAAACATCAGGAGTGAAGGGAGAACAGGCTAAACTCTATGTGTATAGACAGAGATGACCCTCCACACCTAAGCTGAGGACAAACTGTGTTTCTGTAGTCAACTACATTTGCTTTCTTTCCCCCTTATTTATGCATGTTCCATGTCCTTTTCAAAGGTCTGTATACTTAATGCATTTTTTAATATTTCATAATTGAGATAATTGTACATTATAAGTGAAAAGACTATTAAGGTTCTATTTTGAAGAAGAGTAATAGCTAAACCAATTTTAAAAATATTAAAAAATGGAGAAAATGAGAAAGTAAGTGAACTTCTGAAAAGAATGAAAATAGAGAATAGTCTAGATTTATGTAATAATTGCTTTTGAACACCTGCTATGTGACAGACACTGTCATCTGAAAGGCAGAGCTAGCTGTTAAGTAGTCATATAAAGAGATAAATAGCAATTGTTTCTCAAAAAGACAAGCTACCCTAAAATAATGTTTCTTATCTTTCATACTGCCCCATTCATGGTACTGAATTCAGCTTTAGGATTCCAGTGGTGAGCACTGATCTTTGACATCTTATGAAGAAGCTCAATTGTGTTGGTTATTTTTCCAGTTAAACATATGGAATGGCACTGGGATTGGTTAAAAGAGTAGGAAGGTGAAGGGGCCTTAGTTCTCTCCTCTTATTTAAAGAATTTCCAATGTCACATGGGAATGTTGGGCAGGTCCTTGTACTATTCTAGTTGTCCTGGTCAGGAGTCTGCAGGTTACAGTGATGAAGTCACCATCTTGGTCATCACGGAGTCCACCTCGATCATTTTGGTTCACTAATGTCACAAGTGTTTCCTTCTGCTCTTTTGGACTAATAGAGAATGATACATAGCTTCCTTCCACCTCCTTTCAAGCATGGTTTTTGGCAGAAGTCAGCGCAGAAGCCTTTCAATGTAGAGGAAAGATTAGCACCAGTTCTTAAAGGTCCCTAAGTGATCCCATTCACTTGGCTGCTCTGATTTGTTTCCTCCACTGGCTCAGTCTCTCTCCCTACACCCTCTGTAGGTCTTCCCCAGAAACCTTCCCCCAAACACGGGCTTTAGTCTCATGAACTTGGCCCTCATCAGTTGCTGGAGGAGTGAGAGATGGGGAGAACGGGCCCCAGAGAATAACTGGTCTCAATTGCAAAAGGCCAGAAAAGACTTTAATAAAGGTTTGTTTAACCTTCATTGTATATTAATTTAATCTTTATTTTTTCCATTGCCATTTAGTCCCTTTATGTTCCCCACCTCCCACGATCACCACACTGTTGTCCATATCCATGAGTCCTTTTTCCTTTTTGCTCAGTCTCTCTACCTCCTAACCTCTCTCCCCCACTAGCTGTCATCTGCTCTCTATCTATGAGTCTGTTTCTGTTTCTGTTTCTGCCTATTAGTTCAGTTTGTTTATTAGATTCCACATATGAGTGAAATCATATGGTATTTGTCTTTCTCTGGCTGGCTTATTTCACTTAACATAATGTTCCCAGGCCCATCCATATTGTTGCAAAGGGTGAATTTTCTTCTTTTTTTATGGCTGAGTAGAATTCCATTGTGTAAATGTCTCATAGTTGTTTCATCTGCTCATCTATTGATAGGCACTTGGGCTGCTTCCATATCTTGATGATTGTAAATAATGCTGCAATGATATGCTCGCTTCGGCAGCCCATATACTAAAATAACACTGCAATGAACATGGGGAGGTGCATATGTTCTTTCAAATTCATGTTTTGGGTTCCTTCAGATATATTCTCAGAAGTGGGATTGCTGGGTCAAAAGGCAGATCTGTTTTTAATTTTTGAGGTATCCTCATACGGCTTTTCACCTTGGCTGCAAGAGTCTGCATTTCCACCAACAGTTCTGCATCCTTTCCAGCAAGAGAAAAAATAAACAAATGGGACTACATCAAACTAAAAAGTTTTTGCATAGAAAAATAAAAAGTCAACCCACAGAATGGGAGAGCATATTGCCAGTACATCTGATAAGGGGTTAATATCCAAATTTTATAAAGTTCTTATAAGACTTAATACCAAAACAAACAAATAAGCAAACAAAAGAACCAAACAACCCAATTAAAAACTGGGCAAATGACCTGAATAGACACTTCTTCAAAGAGGACATACAGATGGCCAACAGACATATAAAAAGATGTTCAACATCACTAATCATCAGAGAAATAGAAATTAAAACCATAAGGAGATATTATCTCACACCTGTCAGAATGGCCATCATCAATAAATCAAAAAACAACAAATAAAAGTTTTATTACTTTTTCTAAGCTAGACTCTGAGTCAGGTCTTATAAACAACCCATGGCGCCAGAAGTAGGGGACTAATTATGGGTCATTCTGAACTCTAACTTTCTGAAAATGTGAAGGAAAACTGCCCAGCCTGTGTCAGCTTCTCAGTGGGGCCCTTGGTTGAACAGGCTGGGGGCAGACAGCTCCTTCTGAGAGGAGGAGCAGCTCTAGTTCTCAGTGCAGAAGTCTAGCCAGCATTTGTTCCTCTAAGAGCCTAATGAATGTTGCGATAGAAAGCTTGAAAGAGGGAGGGAGGTAGAGAGGGAAAAGAGAAGGGAGAAAGAGAGAGAAGGAAATTTTAACCAAAGATATAAAAAGAATGCAATGATTTTTAAAGGTGACCTAAAGTAGTCAGGGCAGTGACTGACTTTTGGATCAATTGTGAATTGGTGACATAGGTTGTTTCTACATCTTGGTTATTGTGAATACTGATACAATGAATATGGGAATGCAGATATCCCTTTGAGGCACTCATCTAATTTCTATCTAATATACAAATGAATTTATAAAGAAGACACACACACAGAGGAATGTTATTCAACTATAAGATAGACATTTGTGACAACATGGGTGGACCCTGAGGGCATTGTGCTAAGTGAAATAAGTCAGATGGAGAAAGGCAAATACTGTATGATCTCACTTATATGTGGAGTCTTAAATAGTCTGATTCACAGAGGGAGTAGAATGATAGTTGCCAGGGGCTGGAGGTTGTGGGAAATGGGAAGATGTTAGTCAAAGGGTACAAAGTTCCAGTTATAAGATGACAAACTCTGGGGATCCAATGTATAGTGTGGTGACTATGGTTAACAGTATACCATATACTTGAAAGTTGCTAAGAAAGTAGATTCTAAGTGTTCTTATTCCAAAGAGAAATGGAAATTATGTGAGATGATGGAAGTGTTAACTAATTCTGTGGTAATCATTCTGCAATATGTAAGTGCATCAAATCATGTTTTACACCTTAAATTTACATAATGTTGTATGTCAATTATATCTCAATAAAGCTAAAATTATGTAGTTATTATTTATTTATAAAAACAGTGAATTGATGAATTGACCTAGCAATGAATGATAGGGAAAGGAAGGGTGATAATGTGCAGCCTTCTGGATTTAACAGCAGGAGACAGTGGAAACCTCAGGTTCAGGAAGTGTCACTCAGTTGAGAAAGTAATAATCAAAGGTAAGCAAAGCTGTAAGACATCTGTTGAGAGAGTGGGTAGGGGAGAGAATGAGAGGATAGCCATAACTCTGCGTAGAGGCTGGTGATGTTACATCCCATTTATTTTGTCAACACCATGGGTCAGGAGTTATTCTTGGTCCCAGTGAATACAGGAAGAAACAAGAATGTTCAACATATGGGAGGAGGTGTAAAAATGTCAATAAATGGGCTTACTTTGCCAAATGCTGTAAATAACAACATATATGCAGACAGGAGAGCACAAATGAGGTACTGGTTAGCCCTCTCTGGGCAGAGGATGCTTGGCTGGTATTGGTAGGGTGACACTTTCCTGTGAAGTCCCCTGGATTCTCTGATAAGGACTGATGACATTTTTATCTAAGTTGGAAAATGGTGCTGAAAGAAAAGCAAATGACAAATACAACTTTAAGCCTGGAGCAGAAAACTTGTACTACAAACCTGAGTGCATGGGCTGAGAAAATACGAAGAAACTCCTTATGGCAAACTCTGAGCCTAACACAAAATATATTTTCCTGAAAAGGAAACAATGACCTAAGAACAGGTGAGTAAAGGCTCAATCCACCATAAGATTAACAAGTACAAGCCAGTGGTCAAAGCAAGTGCTACCATTCCCTGAGTGGTCATAGCTGCTAGACTCTGACTAAATTTTTGACCAGGATGATCTCATTTGGACTTCTCAATAGTTTTGATTTCAAGGTCTGGAAACTGAGGCTTAGTGAGTGACACCAATTTACCTCATATCACCAAGTAAAGTAGTTGTGGAAGGAGGATTCAGACCCACACCTCAGGGTCCAGCTACCGCCACTAGTCAGCCCTCCCCCTTGGTTAGCCAGCAATGGATGGAGAACTGGGATTTGATCTGGGTCTGTTTGACTTCAAAGTTCTCGTATTTCTCACTGTGGGAGCACCACCTCTTCTAAAGAGCTGAAAAATAGTGTGTCCACCAAAAAAGTGGGGCTTTTTGGATTGAGAGAAGGGTGTGTAACTTATCCAATCCGTATAACAGCTCTATGAAGTTGGTACCATATGGTTGCCATATTACTATGAGATGTTCATATATGTTCATATGTCCAGAGATGTTCAGTAACATGTCTAAGGTCACACAGCTAGAAAATGGCAGTGCCAGGATTCAGATCAAAGCCAACTTTACTTTCCTCTGTATGATATGCCTCACTACAATGTTAAAAACTGATAACTCCAGGAAAGAGAAGAAGAGTTCCCATGTCATGTGAGACAGTTATGCATTTGCTCTGTTGACCACTAAGATGGTCAGTATTAATAATAGTTAATGTTTATTGAGCATTCACAGTGTCATTGTTCAAAGTGCTTTATTTATATTAGCTATTAAGTGTTTAAAACAACATTCTAAGTTATACACTGTTATTACACCTGTCTTATGGGTAAGGAAACTGACCACAGAGAAGTTAAATAACAAGGTCAGACAGTTAGTGGGTTGGGGGACTGAGAATTAAATTCAGAACTCTTTGAATTTCATTCAATTCAAGAAATGTCAGAGGCTACCCTCCAAGTGTATAAAGGCCCTATTTAGTAGCTACAGGGGTTATCCTGATGGAAAAGACAGAGCTCCTGCTTTCAACATTGAGTGGAAGGTAAGAATAAGAAGGGTACAAGGAGAGGCAAAACAGTGTCCTGAGAGACAAGACAGACAGGGGACACTAGGGTCTATGAGAGGATGATCTCATCTTGTGCAGGTGTAGCTCAGACTGGGGTGTGAAGGCAGTGGTCTCAGAAGTCTCTTTCAGGAGGAATGTTGATGGGAAGATGGGACTTAGAAGGAGAAAAGCTCAGCAGTGAAGAAGGGTGAGTAAGTTGGTACAGGCCCACAGAGTCATCTGTAAGTTCGATACAGATAAAGCCCTCAAAATAAAAGAAGCACTCAATAATTGTTTGCCGCTGTGTTATTATTATTATTATTATCATTATTGACAGAGCTGGAACTTGATGCTGAGCTTTTTTCTCAGCACTAATGAAAGAGTCAACAAATCTGGACAGGAAGATTTATAATCTTCTTGCGGGTGTCCTGGTTTGCTGGGCTAAATAAAGAATCATTTTTATTGAATTTGATTGAGTTTGGTGAGTTACAGGAGATTTTTAATATGAAAGTGATATGAACATTTAGCTGTATTTGACGAACAAAAGTAGCATACTATCTGCTGGTCACTGAGATAGGAATATTTATTTCTCTCTTCCTCCTTTCCTTGTGCATTCAAAACCCTTACAATGAAGCCAACATTGTCTGCTAATTCTATCAGAGGGAGTGAAACCTGCTTCCTCTGCTTTCTGATGAGTTCTGACCAGCTATCCACCCCCCACGCCACCCTCCTCCTGGCAACCTGCTTATCTGGCTTTTCTTTCTTACTAGAAAGAAATTGAATTTTTGGGGTGGATTTTCCTCAAAGGTGCAGTGTGTCTGATCCCTGCTCTTTTCCCTTGTCACTCTATTACTCCCATTGTGTTCTATGCCCCATCTGAAAGCAGAAGGTGAAAGATGACAGGGTAAATCTTACTTTGGCTACCATAGCAACCCTCACCTACTTTGCTATTCACTTTTGAAGTGTCAGTCTCCTGTGAAAAGTTGTTCTGCTTGTAATTGCTTGGCTCACCCAGAGCAACGAATGAAAGGATGGCCTTCTTCCTCCATACTGGGCTCAAGAATACATGTTCCACAATGGGGCAGGCAGAGTTACCACGCAGAGAGAGCCCCTCTTTCCTTCTCCACTTTGTTTTGTTTTTAAGAGAAAAAAAAAAGACAGGAATGGTGAATCCCATCACATGATATGGGCGGTAGTTTGAGCTATCAATTTACAAATGACTTGATTTAAAAGCAAGTTCGAAAGCAAGTTCAGTTGAAATTAACATCCGAAATTTCTGGACTATTTCCCAGGTAGAAATGAAGTTTCTTTAGTTGATCCCAGCAAAGCTGTCTCCATCTCTTCCATTCTGTACTGTACCCCAGAAGCTGACCCATAGATCCACAACTTGCTCCTTCCCCTCCCAACTTCATTAAACTTTATAAGAAGTTGCTTTCTTGGGGAATCAGATTAATTGAATTATTGTCCTGTGGGAGCTTAAGGTGGAAGACTGGCTCCAGAAGGTGTCCTGAAAGGAGCCATGAATGAGGAACCTGGATAATTTCTACTGAAACCATGAGAGGAAAACTGCATGTTCTTGACTCTTTCAAGACTGATCCCAAATGGTATCAAGAATAGCATGAGGGTCACAGAGCACAGCAGGTATGAATATTCTGCAGCAGAATTAAATAGGTCCCATTATATTTCAGAAAGAGCTCTAATGGGTTTCTATGGAGCACAACCTAAGAATATCATTTCTCCTTTGTATCTCAGGATGGCTGGGATGGTTTTTTCTTACTAACATTATACTTCAATTTCTCTGTAAGAGTGACAAAAATGAATAAAAGGTTTGGCTTATCCCTAAAAGGGTCTAGATATTAAAATAACAAAAGGCATAAAAAGGACCTCACCCATGAGGCCAGACCAAAAATGAGAGCTGATAATATAATTTAATGGTAAGATGAGTATTGTTATTCATATAAAATTTTTCTAATAAGCTCATTTTGTTCCAGGTAGCATTAAAGAATCACATAATTTTAGAGCTGAATGAATTTTAACCATGACAAAACTTTCGAATTGAGGATTTTGTTGTTTAACACTCTCAAATGCACTCATTTAACCTTATATTCAACTTAAAAATAGCTATAGGCATCTCTCTCTACTACTTATTAATATAACATTGCATTCTTAGTTTTTTACCATTAATATTCAAGCTGACATTGTCATCTTTAAGTGCTTCCAGACTAATCTTCCATAATTCATTTGTTTGGTTTCCAATCAAAACTGGCCTTCATGGGTAGGGGGAAGGGGGGTGGGGGAGGGGGGAGGAAGAGGCAAAGAAGGGGAGCAGTTTAGTCAAGAAACTAGTATGGAAGAACCATGGACATGGACAGCAAGTGGGATTGAATTTGTGGGGGAGTGGGTGGGTGGGGAAGGGGACAAAGGGGAATAAAAAGGGGATGGATGTAATACAACAACAATAAAATTAAATTTAAATTTTTTAAAAAAAATTAAAGAAAGAAACCCTGAACTTAAAGTCACAATGAATTATTCATTAATCATTTTCATTATCCTTTCCTTATTTATCCTCCTGGCTGGCTGGAACATGGAAAAGAGGCATATTTGTTAGTATTTTGTTGTGCTTGTTGCAAAATGGTTTAGATGGAATCTTTAGCATTCTTTTGTCTTAAGGAAAAATAAACCCAAACTTAAGTTGCTTTTTGCATGTCTTGCTCATTTTTCTCCCTTTGTGGATCATTATTTTCTTTCTTTCTTTCTTTTTAAATTCTCACTTTCTAGTTTGAAAAGCCTGGAAGATGAAAAATATGGGCAGGCTTGTTATGGCCATCAATTTAAAGGTTTTAACACTAGAGAAAGCTTTTGGTAAAGGTTATAAGTTCCCCTTTCTTAAATATCCAGAAATAAACAGATGTCTCTTTTTTTGTGTATTTTCTTTAGATATTGGAAAGATAAAACTCTTAAGGTGAAAAAAGATCTGAAAGGAAATACCAGCTTCCCATATTCCTGGTCCTTGGATTCCTTGGTCCTTGGATGTGACATCCTGCCATATGGCCATCATCTGCTTTGTGGAGCACCAATACAAGTTTCCCACTTAGACACGAGGCAGGATATTTGTTTTAACCTTAATTTTTTAAGAGCTCCATAGCTCCTTTTATTAAATTGAATTCTTTCTCCCTAGTTCAATTTCTACCCTCTTAGCATTTTACATGCAAAATGTCATTTCCTCTTTCAGAATTGGAAAACAACTGTGATTTCACTCAAGATTTCCTTCCCACACTTCTGTATGCTATGTCTTCCCATGCACCTGTTTCTTAGATGACATGAGTTTTGGCCCCTCATCAAGATGGGATAGTCTCCTTAGAAAGAATGCCATTTTTTTCTGTAGTAGGTGTACACAGAATTGATGTTGATGTCCTCTCCGTTTTGAGGAAACTCCAGATGAGATTACCACCACCCCACCCCTTCCAATGTGGCATGAGCCTTATTTATAGATCATATAAATAAGGTGATCTTACTTGATAATTAAGCTAGTATGAGTCTCCATGGATGTTTACAATTTTATTTTTCTTGTCATGGCTCTTGGCCATTTTCATGGGCTTATTTGTAATTTCTCCTCTCCTTTTATGTCCAGTTTAAGACCAGAACTCTTATAGGTAAATGCATTACTCCCCACTCTCATGAGTTGTGCCCTATTCCTAGAAAGGTGTAATGCTTTAGGATTCTGTAATTCAGGAATCTGAAATTCATGCATAATGTTGATATTGGGACAATAGTGATATCCAACAGAATCAGATGTCTCTTTGAGGTCCCTTTCTCCTTGGTTTAATTGTACCATATACATATTAGGAATAAAAGTAGAAAGTTTTGGAAAAAATAATTTCTTGTGTACAATCCCAATAATGTCTAGATCATCCAAGTCTATTTATGCAACAAACATTTATTCAGTCTCTATTTCTTTGATGCTAAGCAGGCATCCTTAAGTTTCAGGTGGCTAGCCTCATCAGTAGGAAACACACTGTCTCCATTCCAGGCCTTTTAATCTTTAATTAGTAAGTGCTATCAAGTTATCCGAAGATCTTGGGTGAAATCATTTTCACATTATATAGCAACATAATGAAATAGCTGAAAATCTTTCTCTCTATAGGCTTCCCCCTTTAGCAGAGTGGGTCAAATTCCATCACTTAAATTTTCAGTGCCAAAAAAAAATTTTTTTTTCAGTGCCACTAATTTTGTAATATGTAAATAAACTGTTCTGCTGGTGGTGGTGTTTTGGGAACAGGCAGGGTTGTTTGTTTTTTATGTTAATTACTCTCTATTTTTCTTAGAAATTCCTTTCTCATCTAATGGGGTCTCCAACCAGGTTCATTATCAGATATTCAAGGGGCATAACTACTTGTTTCTCATTTTAATGATTCGGGCTTAACCCTCATGGACATCCATCAGAAGCCTGACACTTGTTCACACGTTTCTCAGTAGCAGATGGCAACCCCTTCTGTAGTGCCAGGTTCCTCCACCATTGACTTGCTCTTGATGAGCTTATACTGGTAATAAACAAATTTAATTCAAATATTAATTTGGAGGCTACAAAAGACAGTTCACTTGCTGCATTTCATTTTGATGTTTGTTGTAGACAAGGCCATGGCATTTTCTCCATTTTGCTGACAAGAAAACCACAACTCAGGAGGCGCGCAATTGACAGGACTAGAACCCAAGTATGTCCCCTGGCCTCTTCCCACTGTTTCATAAAGATGTCTCTTCTCTGCATCGAAAGGAGTGTTGAGGTTCTCCCAGGGGAGGCTTTTAAAGTGGATAGTGGTTTTCCTTTTCCTGATGCATGAGATGATGGAAATTTATGCCTTCCAAATGTCAAACAACAGAAGAATGGTTAAATAAATATGACAGATCTCTATACTGGGTTATTATGTGGCTATTAAAATGAATCTTTTCAAAGAATATATAATGATACAGGGAATGGCTCTTGATTATGTCAGTGTTTCATGAAAAATGCTGGATACTAAATTGCAGGATTTGAATTTTATTTAAAAGGTTATACATGTGGGATAAGCACTGGAATGAAATATTCCAAAATATTAGCAGATAATATTGGCTTCATTGTACTGGGATTGTGGTTTAATTTATATTAGGATTGCAGTTTAATTTTATTTTCCTTTTTCATACCTTTCTGACTTTTTCAGTTTTCTTTCATTCAGTGAACTCATATAATCAAAAACTTAATAAATGTTATTTTAATTATACTCCACAAGCTTTTTAATTTTAGCTAGAGGAATCCTTTGAGTAATATTATCTTTGATTTATAAAATTACATAAATCAAAACTTAAGTTGAAATGATCATGTGCTTTTTCTTTAGTGTATAAATTTGAAACAAATAGTATATTAGTGTTTATATTTTATTTTAAAATCTTTATTTACTGATTTATTAAGAGAGGGAGGGGAGGAGAGAGGGAGAGACACTGATTTGTTATTCCACTTATTCATGCATTCATTGATTAATTCTTGTGTGTACCCTGACTGGGGATCAAACCCACAATCTTGGCTTCTTAGGATGATAATCTGAACTACCAGTCTGGGGCAGTATTTCTATTTTAAATTGGTTATTATAATTCATTCTCTGGTCTGTTATTTCCTGGAAGAGACTCCTTTTTACATAGTTTATTAATTCAGTCAAACATCAGTTTGAGGGCTTTCTATATGTGCCAGGCTGAAGATGAAGTATAATGTACTACACTGATGAAGACAGGCCAGTCCCTGCTCTCACGAAATGCACATCTGGTTTGAGATACAGACCAGAAAAGCAGTCATCAGCGAGCGAAAGCTGTGCAGAACGCTCAGGGACCACAAAGCAAGGAGGCCACCTTCATAAGCCCTGGAGGTGGTTGGGAAGCTTTCCCAGAAGAGTTGCCTCTTGAGCCTAAGGTGGCTCTTTTCTCTTGGATAACCACTCTCAGATTTAGACATAAGAACACACTGAAATTTTTTTAGGCTATGAAGAAATTGTTGCCTCAAAGATATTTCATACTAGTTAAGAGTTTTGAAATTAATTTAGAAAAGTAAACCAGTTATTTTGGACTGTAGGACCTTAACATTTCTTTCTTAGGGAGTTCTTTTAATCTTCGGAATTTCCCTTTCTTTCTGTATATCTGGGTTTGCTAAAAAGTTAATGATAATACCGAAGCATAATAGTCTTGTTCTGACATCCTAATGATGTCTTTTTATACTGTTTCATATTACATATTCTTTTATGTAGTAATTAATACTGATTTTGATTGCTTCTTTCATTTCTATCTCCTTCCTTCACCTCTTCCTACTCTGTTTTATAGGTATAAACTGAATCATAAAATGATTAGTTGACTTTTCCAGGTTATGAAGGGACTCAGTAATGAAACTGGAAACAGAAGTCAGGGTTCCTTTGTTCAAAGCTATGGCTTCTTGAATATTTCTCCATAGAAGCAAAATAGGTTGTTTGTCAAAAGTACATTCACCTTTTTAATCTTTACTGAAAGTAATGAGCTTAAAGTCTCATGAAGATAATCGTATTGTTACAGCTTTGACCAGAAGTTAAGGCCATTTGAGTAGATTAAAAGGAGTCCTGAGTGAAGTTGATCTAATTTGTTCAGCAATAGATTTTAATTCTTTTTGGAAAAAGAATAATTGCCACATTTTCAGGCCTGTTTAATGGCATTTTGAGGTCCATTTTGATTAATTTAAAAATTTTAAAATAAGAGGGACAGGATTAAAAATAAAATCAAAATTGACACAATATATTTCATGCACCTGGATGATAATTATGACTTCATTATCAAATGGTCTTCCTATAATTCATTAATCAAAATAATACTATTTTAATGCTCTTAGTTATTATTTTTACTATTAAAATAATTATACTGTAATAATAAATGATGACTGTTGTGCAAATTACACTAAACTATCTGAAGCAATAGTACAATTGAATATGAAGGAAAATAAATGCATATAAGTATTTCATTGAAGTTTTTTCTTCCAGTTAAAATGGTCATATATTTTGGATTAATTATAGAAGAAAACAAAGCTTAAAATGTGTAGCATACTTTTTATTTAGAGTAAATATTTTCATTCAATACAGAAAATGTTGCATTAATTGGAGTTTTAAGAACTTTAGAATATAGGAATGGTTCTATTATATTTTATACAGAGTAAAATTTTTATTAACCATAATTAGAATGACCTGATTTTAAAGTTATTACTTCCAAGTCCTTAATTTTTGGCCTCTGTCTGAATCTTGTATATAAGATTTTATATATAATGTATTATTTATATTGTCATCAGATATTGCTTATCAGGATCCCATTTAGGTTTTGTTTCCAGGAAAAATAAAAACGATATAACCTCATCACCATGATACATTCAGAGTTCAAGAGAGAGATACAGAAACTTACATTTGTCTGGGGATGCAACTTTGTGCTTAAACTTTGTGAGGTCTGAGGGATATCTCATGGTACTCACTTTCCCATTCTTTACCCTGAGGTTCTGCAATGCCGGGGTTGGGAAAATGGAGTTTACTGAAGATGGTCCAGCAGCCACGTCGTAACTGTCAGTCAGTGTTACCTGCATACACGTGGGCAGGTTATTTGACTTTCTGAGCCTTTACCTGTTGAAGTTTAAACATAATATTATGATAGGCACAAAAGTAGGTATAAAAAAATGTAGATAGACTGTCCTTGAAGTAGGTGGGAAGATAGACAAAATTTACTGAATTATAAATACAAGTATTGAAAAAAAAAATGGAAAAACTTTCCAACTGGTTGCAGCTGAGTAGAATTTTGAATGTAAGGGGTAAGGAGGTAATACAATTATGGAACACAAATGAGATTAATACTAGGAAGTTTCATGATGGGGATGATGAGAAAGGGAAATCTATGTACCACAAATCAGCCAAAATAGTACTGATTTTTCAAGATCCAGGGTTCACAAATTACTCAGCATAATCATTACATGCCAAAGATGGTGAAGGGGTATGTGTGTGTATGCTTGTCCCCTCTTTGAGGATAAACCATTAACTATTAGAGGAAACATCATCAGGAAGATTCATGTGGAAATGCTTTATTTCTTTTTTTTTTTTTTTTAATTTTATTGTTGTTGTATTACATCCATCCCCCTTTTGCTCTGCTTTGTCCCCCTCCCCACCCACCCATTCCCCCCAAAGTCAATCCCACCTGTTGTCCATGTCCCTGGTTCCTTTATACTAGGTTCTTGTCTAAGGAAATGCTTTATTTCTAAGGTATAAAAAAGAGCTCTGGTGAAAGACTCTGGGTTTGAATCCTAGCCCTGCCATTGACCTTGTGAACATTTCTTACTTGTTTTGTTCTTCAGTTTTCCTGACTGTAATATGGAGATAATAATTGGAACCCATCTCATAGACTATTATGGAGGTTAACTGGGTAGATTAATGCATGTAAGTTATTTAGAACAGGTCCTGAAACTTAATAAGGGATAGGCGTTGGTGGTGGGGGTATATAATTCATTATCTAACGTAGAAGTGCATTTTTGTTCAATTCAGTTTGATTCTTGTAAAAGAAGTAAAGTATCAGAGAACTTACATAACTTTCCCAGGTCCCAAGTCTAGTGAACATTGGGCATCTAGGCTAGGGTCCTTGTTCTCCAAGTTCTGTCCTGGTTAAGTGCTTTTGGTGTTGGTATCGTTCCCACCCCACTGCCCACCCTGCAACGCTGACCTGGATTCTTGCAGAGCTGTATGGGCAATTGTGACTCAGAGATCAAGCAGGTCATATGAACTTGCTGGGTCTTCAAACTTCCAGTAGCCCCCAATTCTTTTTCTAATCATTCTCCCCTGCTCTGCCCCAAGCATTCCCGTACAGCATCTAAAAACCAAGTTTTAAGGAATTAGTAAATTCCTCTTTAACACATGTCCTTCTCTGCATCCTCAGGAATGAGGGGAGAGTCTTTCTTCATTGGCATGAGGAGCTCAGGGGAGCAAGGGTGCATCCCAGAAGACGGAGGACTTTTCTTGCTCTCCTGCATAGACAGAGACTGGGCTGTAACTCAGTGTTTCTCGGAGGAGGCCTTTCAAGCCATCACCGACTTCAATGACCTCCCCAATTCATTGTTTGCATGCAACGTTCACCAGTCCGTGTTTGAAGGAGAAGAGAGCAAGGTAAGAAGACTGTGCTGCTCCTGAAACCTGGGGAGCTGTGGCACTACCCCCAAAAGATTGCTAGGCCTTCTTTGTGATTTACGTTTTGAAGTTTTTGAAAATATTCAGCTAGTTTTATTCTTGCAGGCAGAGCAGAGAAGAAGAACCTGTTCTGTGATCAGCTAACTTAGCAGGTAGTCATGACAAGGCTACAGATGTGTAACTGTACAGAGTAAGCGACTTATCAGCCTAACAAAACAAGTGGTATTAGTAATAGTGACTGCTGGTGATATCCCTTGGGCTAGTTAACAGATATCATTTTAAAAAAGGAAATTATTTTTCCTTATTATGCCAACAACATAATTTGACTTTCTTAAAATGGCACAAGTTCTCTTTGATCCATCCCCCTCCTGCAGTTCGATGAATATTCTAAAAATAGCTTTTATCCAGGTACTGCAGCAGTTAGAAAAAAGGTACATTGGTTGGCCCTCTGCCTGCGTCTTGCTCACTGATACCACAGTGGTTGGAGTTGTTATGTGTGTTATTGGAATTTGAATGAAAGCGGTTCACGCCTTGATTTGAAGTGATTGGAGAATGAGGTTGTCTATGTGCAAGAATTTTCTAGAAAAGGAAGCTTTCCATTTGAAGAGTCAAACTTGATTTAGTATAAGTATTCTTGGAAATCAGAATAACTATTCTGTATGAGGAGATTTTTCTGACCTTTTAAGTGTGGTGTCTAAATAGGTCAAACCTTTCCTTGTAGACATGGATTTCTAATTGTAAATATCCACTATTATTATCCAATATTATAAAACATGGCCAATTTTTTTTTTTGGTGGGGGAGGGACTTTTAAAATAAAACTGAAGTATGTGGCTGTATCTGAGATGTAAAAGTAAGATTTATGATTGCTGTTTCAAAAACTGTTTTTGCTAGTTGCTGAAGTCTAAACTCTGTTGTCTGAAAACAATAACTGAAAGTATTTTTTTCTGAATTTTATTGGTTTTGTAAGCAATTTTGATAGCACAGAGGATTCTATTTCAAGCCATTTAAAGATAGCTTTATAATATTATTTTGGAGTTGAACAATTGAAAAATGGACTAAAAATGGATTGAAATCCAAGGGCTTAGAACCTCAGTACTGTGATCACTGGACTATTTGAAATAAGAAAATAGCGTATATAGCCTCTTTGACAGAAACTGAAAATTTTACTCTTGGATTACAACCAGGTTATAACACAGATTATAATTTACTCAGAGCAAGTAATTTCTCCTGAAATCTACCCGACATTAACTATAAAACAAGGATTCATGCTTTCTCATATTATCATCTATTTATTTAAGTGTCAGTAATTGGAAGGATTTTCCTTAGAGATTTAATGGGGATTTTGATTCTTTCTTGATGAAGTAGTTCCCAGTAGCTTAAAAAAAAAATACACAAATAAACCTAGGAAGGAGCTGATCTCATTCAGGATTGATGCTCAAGAATGGTTAATCAACTGAACCAGATTTGGTTATGTGGAAAGACCAATGCTTGGGAAGAGTTTATAGGGATTTGGCTACATCTGTTTTGATAGCCTGGTCTGTGATTGAATCATGGACTACAGAATAATCTTATTTAATTTGAATACAAAGTTGGTACATTGCATCTTGATGAATAGTATTTGGGGATAAAATATTGAGGTAAAATCAACCAGATACATTTATGTAGCAACGGAAATAGGTCCAAATTATGTAGATCACATTTTTAGCCAAGGAGATGAATTTTATAATTAGCCAATATTTACATAATTAAATGTATTAAATCAGACAGAAAACGGAGATTGTGTAAGGTATCAAATAGTCTGATGTGGATCATGTTTTGATATGGTTATATGTACACAGTTTTAGGATGATGAAGCAAGATTATCAGATACCAAATGTGTTGATAATAACCAGCAGGTATGATCACTAGGATTGTAGAACAAGAAGTGTTTAGGTAGACTCCTGGCTCCTCATTTTCTTTTCACGTTCCAAACCTTTAAAATCTTCTCTTTACCTCCATTTTTTTCACTATCTTACTAAAACTAATTGTCTTATACACCATTTTCTCAGGATCTTCTTACCACAATGTTCGAAGTTCATGAATGTGAGGCACAAAGTCTGAGACAGTTATCTTTCCCAAAGAGTGGATAATATGGGCACTGTGCCAAATTAGTGGGGAAGTATTTTTAGGCAGAGAGGAAAAAAAGCAAGAAGCCTTTTCAGCACCTATATTTGCCTGTAGGCAAGGCTGGCTATGGTTATTGTCTAAAGATGCCTACAGCAGCTTGGAATTCTGTCAGGTAGATAAGCAGAAAAAGGAGCTTAGTATTTCTTTCAGAGGTCCAGGTAGGAAGGTGGTGACGTGTATGATTCGTTTTGGCAGAGTTCTTCCTTTTTTTTGGTGGGCAACACTGATGGGCTTGTTTTATTGCAATTCTTATAATAAAGCATACATGTTTAACTTCCTTAGCAGGACAGAAATTAAAGTTTTTGCTTCTGACTCTCATGAATGAGTCTTACAGCAATCTCTTTTTTGTTTTCCCTCCTGCCTCAGACACCACTCCTAAGCCCTTTTCATTTTTGAGGTAATTTGTAAAGTACTGAATTTGACTGCCTTTAATATAGGTAATGCTGTAGGATATGATCTTCTGGTTATGTGTGTTTCTGCTTATCAGAGTGATAAATATTGTTATGCTCATTTCTGCTATCCTATTTAAATTCTAAGTTCTGCCAGAACATTTTAAAAACAGCTTTGTGAGGGCCCTGATATTCACTCCTTTTCTGCTGGGCAGAGTTCTGTGAGATTTAATTTGATTTGATGCTTTTGCAAAGAGTGAACGCATACTTCAGCGTGGCTTGTTGTGGTCCAGATGGTTGAGATTTGTTTATATAACACAAAGGAGAGTTGGAGCTGGAGAAAATTGGCATCTGAAATCCATAAATACAGATCGCTGTTTGCATGCTGCAGCTTGAAGTGTAAATATTTTTGTATGAAACACATTTAGAACAAGGATGCTCACAGCTTACAACACCTAAAAGTTACTAGGGTTCATTTCCCTTTGGCATGTTCCCCTGGGTTTGCCTTCTTGCACCCAGCTGGGTTGCAGAAGTTATCTTGGGACAAGTGGAATTGGGGGCATCCTGTGTGCTGCTCTCTTGTACTGAAGACAGGTAAGGGTATGCTCTATGGGACCTTGGCACCCACTGATACCTAAAGAAGAACAATGAAACAACCACTATGAGGTAATTTAATTTAAAAGAGAAACCTGGAAGGTGTCTATATTATCATGGTCTCCATAAATGTGAGTTCAATAATAATGAAAATAATAATAACGCCACTGCCACCACCAGTGGCAGCAGAAAATACTTGTAACATGTGGCAATGTGCCAGGTGCTCTTGTAAATGCTTTATGGACATAAACCCTTTAACGGCCATGATAGGCTTAGGAGGGTGGTGTGTTTCTGCCCCTCTGCCTCCTGGGCACATGGCAGGCTTGTGTTCCCTGGAGCCTCCTGGATGGTTCTGTACAGTGTATAAGCAGAAATAACCTATGTCACTTTCAGACCGCACATTTAATTTCCAGTATTTGACCCTGAAAGATGTTCCTTTCATTCCACAAGGGCAACTGGCATCGTGCCAGGTAATGCCAGCTCAGGCAGTTTGGGTTGTGGAGTGAGGGCAAGAGTTATGGAAAGAGTCCTGACCAGCCTATGATGAGCATGAACGTGACAAGAACAAAAAGCCTTTGTTGCCTTAAGCCACTGGGGTTTTTGGTTTTGCTGTTATAGTATAACTTAGTCCACCTACATTGCTACCATAAATATCTCCCCCACCTCTTTTTAAAAAAGATTTTATTCAATTTTCAGAGACAGGCAAGGAGGAAGGGAGAGAGAGAAACATCTATGTATGGTTGCCTTTCATCTGCCTCCAGTTACGGAACTGGCTGAAGACCTGGCTCGCAACCTGATTATGTACCCTGACTGGGAATCGAACCAAGACCTTTGGGTTTGCAGGCCTGTGCCTATCCATGGAGCCAGCAGCCAGGGTGAAGTGCCCTATTTTTCAGATGAGGACACTGAAGCACAGAGAGGCTGCCCTGGTCTCATAGCTAGTAGTGGCAGAGCAGGAACGCAAACCTCACTGCCAGATGAGAGCTCGTGCCTTTAAACATTGCACTGTTGCCTCTAGATATGCACCCGTTTCTTGAAAACAGGCATGGTACTTGACTCTGGGGATGGAGTGGTAAACCAGATAGCATAAATTCATTGAATTAAAGTCTGCCAAGAGAAATCAATTCAAAATAAGCAAACAAATAAGCATAATAAATGCTCACGATGATGCTAAATCCAAAAGGACATTTAATACTCAAGATCTGTCTGGAAAAGGTTAAGCCATTGTTAACATAACAAGAACGGTCTGTACGACATTGATGTAACCTGGCAGCCAAGGAGAGTGACCTGTGATGCACATATGTGAACAATGACAACTTCCCTGTACTAGTCAGAGGAGGTGGTAAATGGTATTGAGCATGAGTACTCACTGAACATGTGGCCATCACATTCAAAATGACTGAGTGAGTAGAGCAATGAATCTTCATTAAATTTTGCATTAAGCTTGAACATGCCCTTGCAGAAACTGTTCAGATGTTTCAGAAGGCTGCAGTTGTGGGCAACTGGTGATTGGCAACTTTGTCACAACAAAATGCCCACTCATGCATCCCATCTTATGCAGAATTTTTTTTTGTGAAACATCAAATCACCCCACTACAGCCCAGATGTGATGCCCTACAACTTCTGGCTTTTCCCCAAACTAAAATCACCTTTGAAAGGGAAGAGATTTCAGATCACCACTGAGATTCAGGAAAATGTGACAGGGTAGCTGATGGCAATTGGGGAGAACTGTGTGAGGTCCCAAGGTGCCTACTTTGAAGAGGACTGAAGAGTCATTGTCCTACATACAATGTTTCTTGTATCCTGAATTTTCTTCAGTAAATATCTTTTTCATATAACATAACTGGATATGTTCTGGACAGACCTCATATTTTCAACCATATTCATTTTTACACACACACACACACAAATATGCACAGATTTTGTTATCATTTTGTTGTTGTTTTGTTAGCTTTTATTTTTGCAATAAGGGGGCATTTCTACCAGCCATTAAGGAATCTATTCCAGTCCTGGCTGGTGTAGCTCAGTGGATTGGGTGGCCTGCAGACCCAAGGGTCCCTGGTTTGATTCCTAGTCAGGTCTCTCCAGCCAGGTTGCCAGCTGGAGGCAGGTGAAAGGCAACCATACATTGAAGTTTCTCTTCCTTTCTGCCTCCATCCCTGTCCTTCTCTCTAAAAATAATGAACAAAATCTTAAAAAAAAAAAAAAAAAAAAAAAAGCCCTGGCTGGTAGCACAGTGGACAAGGTGCTGGCCTGCGAACCCAAAGGTCGCAGGTTCGATTCCCCAGCCAGGGCACATAACCAGGTTGCAAACCAGGTCTCCAGTCAGGTCTGTGGCTGGAGGCAGATGAAACACAACCATACATTGATGTCTCTCTCCCTCTCTGCCTCACTCCCTTCCCCTCTTTCTAAAAATAATGAAATAAAAATATTAAAAAAAAAAAAAGAATCTATTCTACCAGAGTGAGCATAAGATAAAAGACCTAGCTCTACTGTCTCTTCGACTTTGTGCTTCTCATAAATGGATCTCCATATACTGTGAGTGGCTGGAGGAATTCTAATGTTCAAAGATGTATGTTTTTCATTCAATATGACCACTAAATATAACCCAATTTCTTCTTCTGGAGCTCAGCTGAGGAGGCAGTGGTCTGGTCTCAAGCTGGCAGCATTGGGAGGGCTCCCTCAAGGGTTTCCAAAGTTAAATCCAGTGATTTGTGATTTTCACTTTATTCCCTGTATAAGATTTGCTCCACTTGAGTTTGCATCGAAATGTGAATATGCGCTTTGTACTTTACTGCTGCAGGTCCACAAACCTTATCCTCACTACTCAAAATTGAAAACCGAGACTTTCTTCATAACTCATTTTGAGAAATAAAACTTGCTGGACCTAATTCATTCAAAATCTAACTTGTACTAATGGGAAACTCCTTCTACTATGAATATTCATCCATCTCTTGCAGAAATGCTCTTATTTTTAATAGCTGGGGGCTGCCCCAGACCTTGCAGGGGCATTATATGATACGAGACATATGTACACATTACATTTCCAAATCCCCAAATTCTGATTCCCAAACATTAGGCCTCACAAATTTTAGAGGGCAGGTTGTGGACCTGTAGATTATATAAAAATGCACCTATACTCCATGTTCAAAATGAAGAATGTGTTGCATCACCAAAATCTGGAAAGGCAATGGCATCAGGAAGAACATTTAAATCCATGTTCCTGTACTAAGAGGCTGGCATCTATTGGAAATAAAGACCATTTTGGAGCCAGGATGAGCACTGGGCCTGGATACTGCCTGTGTGGCCTTCCCAAGCAAACATGACAGTCTCTGAGGCTCTTCCTTTGAGTGTCTTCAGTTTAAAGCCTCTGACCTTGACCTGCTGTCCCTGTTCCTGCTGCCCATCCCCTCACCTCCTTCCTGACCAGTGGTCTCCTCTGAGTCCTGGGAACACATGCCTGCCCAATCAGGGGGACGGTGACTGCTCCAGACAGAGGCTTCTCTTCACTCCAGAGCATTTATTGTAAGACATTTGGCTTCTCTTCATTTGCATTTTTGCCCTCCAGATTCTGATGTCCTTGAAGGAATGAAATACAAAATTGTATCTCTGTCTCTCTCTGTCTCTGTCTGTCTGTCTGTCTGTCTGTCTCTCTCTCTCTCTCTCTCTCTCTCTCTCTGTTTCTCTCACTCCTTTGTCTTTCTAGCACCTTGCACCAGGCCCGACAGACAGTAGGTACTCAATCACTCAATCAACACTGGATTGAACCTACACTTAAATGGAGACTAAGATACAGAGAGTTGAATTTACCTGAGTGGGTAGGTTAATTAGAGATACAGCAAAGAGCAGAGCAGTAAGGCCTCTTGACTTTTAAGTCAAGTTCATTCCCTTTTATACCTTGCCATCTCTCACTCAGTTCTACAGTGGAAAATAGGTTCTAGAAGGGAAGTTGGCTCTCCACTGGCATGAACTTTCAAGTAAAGCAATGTAAGGCAGAGAGAACCCAGGTAATTCAACAGCAAGACTCATGCTAAATGTATACGTGTTGAGTGCAGGTCACTCTCTTGTAGTTAAGATATGACACTCATATGAATAAACCTGTTTTATATGTCAGTTTATATTTATATTGTCTTTAAATCTTTTAGAAATGACCTTTTTAGTAAGCCAAGTGAGTAAAAATTAGAAATATCTTAAACACAGTCCCCCCACTCACATAACTACTCTTAAAGAAGAAAAGGGAAAGGAAAAGGCAGCAAGCAAAGCTGAAATCCAGGGCTTTGGACAACCTTAGGAAAACTATTATGGCCATGATTTAGGCTGGTTGAAAACGTCATACTAAGGATATGTCATATAGGATGAACAAGCAGATAGCAATTTACTGTAGTTTAAGTGTCACTGAGTACAGGTGGAAAAGATAACAGTGAACTGTTGTGACCTCAGGGTGGGGAAATGGCAATCAAGCATTTATTTTAAATATTAAAGCAGGTAATGGTTAAACTAGACACCAGCCATTCAAGGAATACTAAGGAGTTTCATTTGTATGTTTCATCCTGCACAGGTAGAAATGACATTTACAGATGGGTTTGTTGTTTTACAGAATGTTTAAATTGTAAAAAGACAGTGCATGTCATTGTACACATTAAGTTGGTCCTGTTTTCCCTTTTCTCTGGACCATGACTGGGAGCCATAATTAGTCACTGCTAATCACTTGGGGACACCTGCCAGATGAGAGGCCCAGTGTGGGGCCGATTTGAAAGTTGCTGTAGGACATTCCCTGGAACCTTAACCTTTCTTGAAGTGACAAAAATATTCCAGAGACATATTTAGTGTCTTGCTTCTCCCCAGCACTGAGTGATCCCCTGGGGCTCCAGAGCTGACAAGCCACTCTAAATGCCCCACGTCCCTCCTTGGAAATGATTGAGGCAATGGAAAGAATTAAGCCTGATGCAGACAGAGTTGAGCGTATTTGGTTTCTGTACCAAAGAGCAGGTGAGAATATATTCTTGATGGCACCTAGGGGCAAACGACTGCCATATTTCAGTTAGTTTGGGAAGACAGAAAAGAGGAATGTGGAGCTTTTCTCCCTCCTTGAACAAAGGAAGGTACTTAAGAGCCACTTCACATGGTCTTCATCAGAGCTGCTGCTAGCGCTTAGAGTAATTATGAATTGTTAGGTGGCCCCATGGGCAGGAGCCGTGTTATGTTATCCTGCCTGGGGAAAGATAGGTGCATTAGAAAAAATGGTGCTATTTCTTCTGGGCTGAAGCCCTGAGCAGCTGTGGGGGGTGTGACCGGGTGGAGCGCTGCAGGCTGAATTTCACCTTCTGCTCTCACCCCGGGGTGGGAAGCCCTTGAGAAGTGCATCAGCCATTACAATGGCCAGCTTTTAATGAGATAATTTTCAGTATTTCAAAGGTAAAAGGATATATAAACTTACGGATAACTATTGAGTGCTGTTGCCTAAGAACTTACATTTTTCAGAGATCCTTTCAGACATGGAGCCCAGGGGAAAGATGGGGGAAATAAACTTTATTATTATTATTATTATTATTATTATTATTCTCAAGAGCTGAAATGGCATGGGGTTTACCCTGCCTTTCTTGACTTTCTTGATGGTCCTAGGTCAGTAGTCCTGGAATTCTTGACCAACTCAAAGATAATCAGAAAATCAGAGATTTTGGACGTGAACTTTAAAACTCCATCAGTGTATCCTTCACAGTAGGCCTGACATTTAGCTCAGTGGAGGAGATTGGTATGGTATAGATAACCTGCGTGCCAATTCCAGTAATATCATGTGATATTTACTTCATGAGAGTGTGCTATTTATATTTCATGATTATTTACTCATTTATATTATGTGTACAGTGTGCAACTGTACATTCTATCTTTTAAGCAAGATATATATATACAGAACATGTGTAGTTTATTTTTTTGTTTGATCAGTTTCTAGTAATATTTTGGTGATGTTTTATTTTCCTGGGAATGTTGTATTATACTTCATAACCATTGTTTTAAAAATAAACACCATGATCTCTATCAGTGTGTTGGGAGGGAGTCCCACTGATCAGATACGTGACATAGTTATGATTTTTCATCAAACATGTTGAGCCCTGGCTGGTAGCACAGTGGATAAGGCACCGGCGTGCAAACCCAAAGGTCACAGGTTCAATTCCCCAGCCAGGGCACATAACAAGGTTGCAAAAACAGGTCTCCAGTTAGGTCTGTGTCTGGAGGCAGGTGAAAAGCAACCAACTATACATTGATGTCTCTCTCCCTCTCTGCCTCTCTCTCTTCCCCTCTAAAAATAATTAAATAAAATCTTTAAAAAAAATGTTGAAATATCATCTTGTACTTTGTTCAAAGCCTACTCTTCCTTGCCTCCAAAAATATAGCTATTGTTAATTTTACATTATTTCATTTATTGTACTGCCCATGCATAGAGCACACCACTTTATTGATGGTATAACCTTACATCCCAACTGGATGATTATAACTATCTGGAGGGCAGCAAGCATGACATTCTTCTGTGTCCTGTAGTGTTTAACACTGCTCTAGACATGACATGGACCCTTTACAGGTGACAGAAGAGCCCAGTCAAAGGGCTTTGGATTCAGAAGTGGTTTGATCCAAATCCTGCCTCAGCTGATACTAAACAATGTGATCTTGGCCAACTCAACTTCCCAGTTCCCTTGTTTATAAAATGGGGTTAGCTGTACCTTCTTTATAGGTTTGTTACGTAATTAAATGAGAAGGTGCCACAATGTAGATCTTCCTTGTAAATGTTGGTTCCACTTCTCATTCTCTCTCATTCTCCTTCCCACCACCCTAGCCTGTGACCATCTATCTACCTCTGGTGCAAGGAGGGAAGGAGCTCTCCTAAAAGCATGCAGACCCAGAAGACACATGTGCTGTGGAAATTGTAAGAAAGGCTTAATGTAGCTAGCTGAAGTTGTGTTTTTATATCCTAACCTTAGGCTTTGGAAAGCTCAATTTCAGTCTTTGCCCCATAAAAACTTTCTGCATTTGTTTCAGGATACATGTTGTTCACTTTTCCCCATAGAAGGTTCATGTGATAAGACATAGTGCCAAGAAAACTTTGTTTGCCCTAGAGAACTGGTGTTTTTCTCACTAGCAAAATTACGTCATTTACATTTCTCTTTTTATTAGATTTCCAGGAAACTCAAATTAAAAATTAATAGTCATAGCCACTCTAGTTGTACTTTATTGGTCTTGATATTGTTTCTTTTGTATCAACCTAGTTATGTATAGTTGTAAGAAAACTTTCTGAATTATTTAATTGAACTTTATGAGAACTTGGACAATCATTTTTCTACATACAAGGAGGCTGGCCAGGAGTCATTAAGGGTATATTTTGCAGATGTTTCAAATTCCACTACAAATGGGAAAAAAACCCAACTGAATTGGTAGATTACATGTTTTTAGAATAACATAGATGCAGTTTTTTCCCTATAACTCATTGGGAGAATAGTTTTTAAATATCTTCAAGGAAAAATGTAACTTGGCCAACACAATTAACAACAACAACTCCCACAGCACTTGTGAGCTGCGCATCCTTAGAAAGGCACCGGGTCCCATACTAACTACATCTTCAGTTTGTTTCTCAAATCTGATCTTTATTCTAATGCTAATTGGTGGAAAATGAACACATATAAGTCACTTGAGGATATGTGTGTTTGTTGGCCTTATAAGATTGGATATCAGTCTAATTTTGAACCCTAAAGGCCTAGAGCCAAAGCATTTCGTGGGAAGGTGCTGCAGTTTCAGTGCCTGGCCCTTGAGATTTTATCCTTTCTCTCAAATAGATTATTTTCCTCCTGGGTATTATGTTCCATCCAGTTGCAAAACCTGGACCAGAAGTCCACTTAAATTTATCACTGTGTAGATGGAGTTCAAGGCTTTGCAAGGCAGATAGAAGAGGAAAGGAGCTGGGCTTTTCTAATAGCTTCTTTTGAAAGTTTGAAAGCAATGAGTCTTTGGTGTCAGAAATTTGGCACTGGCAACTGGCTTTTATTAAATCTGCTTCCTGCAGATACTCCTGCTCTAAATATGAGAGTCGGGAGTACAGGGACAGCATAATTTAGAAAGAGGGTAAGAAAGTAAGCGCATTTGGTTTCCTAGCTCTGCCTTTGACTTGCTTCCTTTTGACAGCTGAGCTCTCACCTCTAGTGGATTGTCTTTCTCCTAAAAACACACCTGTGAGTTGTCTTGCTATGCAAGTGTGGTCCCTTTCAAGGGGACTCCTTTTTTGGCATCACTGATAGCATATTCTTTGCATTGTTCTGATCTGTGCAAAGCTTTTGTATTTAGGGTGGATTCGAAGTTGTGGAAACAAGCCATTCAGAGCCATGCATATAGTGCTTTGGATGGGTAACCAACTCTAATAAAATCATTTTTACTTGAAAACAACATATACAAAATGCCAAAATGAGAAAGAGCTGCAAAATAATAGGAATGACTTTCTTTTGAAGCTTAGGAACTGACTTTTGGGAATTCCAGAAATGCATGATGAAGGCATTGCTGCAACCATGTTGCCTTTCTTGAAAACAAAACAAAACAAAAACAGAAACACTCGGTTGTATGTATAAGACCCAGTGTATTAAATAAAATGCAGTATTTTTAAATTTAATTTTATTGTTGTTGTATTACATCCATCCCCTTTTTGCTCCCCTCTGTCCCATTCCCCACCTACCCACTCCCCTACAAAGTCAATCCCATTTGTTGTCAATGTCCATGGTTCTTTCATACTAGATTTTTGTCTAAATTGCTCCCCTTCTTTGCCTCTTCTTCCCGCCCCTTTTACCCCCCTTCCCCCTAAAATGCAGTATTTTTTATTTTCCAATTTGTAATGCATTCAGCCCAACTCTCAAACCTTTATTGCTGGCTTTGCTTCTTGCTGAACAGAACAAGCCTTAAGAATAAGAAGACTGGCTTTGTGGTGCAAACAACTTCCTGTCCCCAAGTATTTCCTGCTGTAGTCTAGCATCTTCTGAAACTCGAAGGCTATTTTTTGATCAAAGAATTCTGATTAAGAATTCTTTTTTAAAAATTAATGTATTTTATTTATTTTGCTATTACATTTGTTCCAATTTCCCCACTCCTTTGCCCCCCTCCACCCAGTACCCGATTTCCTCCAGCAATGCCCGCCTTAGTTCATGTCCATGAGTCATGCATATAAGTTCTTTGGCTTCTCTATTTCCTTTGTTCTTCTTAACATCCCCCTGTCTATTCTGTAACAACATTAGTGGTTACTTTTTTTTCCTTTCACATCCAGACAATTCACCATTTAATTACTGCCTTCTGTCAGCTTTTCAAATCATACTAATACAAAGTTTTCTTTTCATTATTCCAAAATGCCTACATTAATTCATTTGTTTAAAGAATTACTCTTTTAAGTAATATGAATTGCAATATTACCAAACCCATGCAAAAATACATTTACACCCATACATATTTTTACACATATTTAAAATACACACTGGATTTTGAAGAGTTAATACAAAAAATTTTAAATATGCCAATAGCTTACATAATTATTACATGTTAAATGATAGTATTTAAGATGTATTGTAGCAAGATTAAGCAGTTTTTTCTTCATATTTATTTTACTCTGGAATGCTGTTTTTGTGAAATATATCACAGAAATGGTGTATTGCAGAACTCACTTTTGTGAAAGTTGTCCTAGAGACAATGCCAAGTCCATAGTAAAAAATGAATTTGGTTTTTGAGTCAGATCCTCCCCACTCCAACTCAACTTTATTTTAAGCTACTGGAACTGCAACTTACTCTTTTTGGAGTTTTCCATCTTAAATAGTCAATTTATTTATTTATTTAGGCTGTGCACAGGTCTTACTTCTTTCAATATCCTCTGTTTTTCCTCTACATGTGTTTTACAAGTCGAAGCCTTCAGAAATAATGGCACTTGCAGTGCTCAGCTGGTCCCCAGAGTAGAAATTATTATGTCTACTAAATTGAGGTAAAAAATAAAAATCCCTAGTATTTAAATAATTTTGTAGAATAGTATTCTAGCTATTTTTTAAACTATGGTTGACTTCCTATGTGGTCCTAAACTAACCCCTGAATTATTTAAGAATCTATTAAGGTAAAGATTAGGTATATTCACATTTCAATAATAAAGTTTACTATAGCATTCATTCCTTTTCCCAAGCATCCCCAGTTGGGGGGGCCTTCATAACTGGAAATGTATATTTCCACAATCTATTTGAAAGGAATCTCATCTAATTTACATGCTAATATGAGAATATATATTGTCTATGTACATGAATCATATAGTTTAGTAGTTTGCAACTTCCATCCAAATTGGTCTTCATTCTCAGCATCTTTTCTAACCTAAAGATTGACTGATTTCACAACATACCCATATCCAATTGGTTGCCATTTAAAACATAAATTGCTAACAAAATCTATATATAACATACCCACAAATAAGCACATATTTTGTAACAGTGACTAAGAAAGATAGCATGTCTTCTATGCAATATACATCCACATTTTCTTATTTTTTTCTTCTTCCTTAATTGCATTCACTTTTTTTGAGTTATTGCAAATAACCTGATTTTCCCATATTGTGAAATGATTCTAATCTAAGAAAACTTAACCTGCAATAATGCAGATAACAAGTGATATCCAAAATTGTACCTTATTTAGTAAAAGCTATTTATAACAAGATCGCTTTAAAGCATTCATAAGTTAAAGTTGGTTCTTATCGATTCAGCTGCCCTATATCTATTGATTGGTGCATTTAATCCATTTACCTTTGTACCTGTGTTTCTGTCTGTCTCTCTGTTTCTTCAGTCCCTGGTAATAAGACTTCTCTCCAATTGGTGTCCTGTTGGTTATTCTGGATGATTTCTCCCCAATTAAGTTGTAATTCCACTTTGGTGTTGGGAGGAGATTGGTGTAGCTCCACTTACTCCTCTGCCATCTTGGTTCTCCAAGAATTCTTTTTTTAATGAACGTAACTCTAGGAGACATTATATCCTAAAATATACTTCAGATATCCTAAGATATATGATCTACATACCCAGGGAAGGGCAGTGACTCATAAATATGCTAGCAAGGAGAAGAGTACCACATTGACCAATCAGTCAATCCAGCCATCAATTATTTAACAATTACTGCTCTTGGAACAGGGAGTACAAAGTTGAATGAGATGCAAGCCCTCAAGAAGCTTAATGTTTCCTGGTAAAGTGAGAGATGGAGGTGGGTGCAGCCTGTGTCAGCAGCACAGATAGGCAGTGGGCTCCACTGAGAGGGGTGAGAGAGGCTCTAGGGCACACTTTTGTTCTTGGTTTTGAGCTGTACCTTGCACCTGTACAAGAGTCCCCACGTGGACCCATCCTCTGCCATACCAGTGCTGGCTGTGGTGACTTGAGGACTGGAGTTTTCAGGCCTGCCTCTTGTGTAAAAAGCACAGTTGTCCTGCCTCACAGGACCTGTTTTTGAAAGGACAGTTGATGAGCAAAGGTGGCTTTGTGGCAGTGACTTCTCCAAACCAAGGCACGGTAACAGGCAATGCACGGATGGAACATTCTACCTGTGACCCCTGTGCCCTAATTTTCTCCTTCAGTGTGTGAAAGTTTTGCTTCCCTCAGAAGGTGAGCTGGGAGCTTGCTTATTTTAAAACCTGCAACCTGGGATGAGAGAGGGTGTTCTTTGACAACATTACATCATTGAAGCCGCCTCTAGGTGTTGAGTCATCATTATTTTTAGGCAGCTCCATGCTTTTCTTGGTTGTTCTATGAATAGCCCTTGTGTCTGGACTCTACAGAAAGTCACCTCAATAAAGATCCTGTCACCACTCCACAGTTGGAATGGAATGCATTCTTTATTTCCAGGTTCAGGGCACTCTCTTTAGAATTTTACCTCCCAAACATTCTGCCTTTTTAGGTTGTCTGTAGACAGCATAATGGCTTGGTCGGCTCTGGCTTGAATTTGTTCAACATTGTGTTAAATATATTCATTGTTATGAGTACCAACAAGAGCAACAAAGTAAAAAGCCCTCCTTCTTCAAGGGCTTTTTATTGTCTGTGCTTAATTTGCATTTGGTTTGTGAATGTCTTAATCAGTGCTTTTACCCACTTTTTAAACACTTCAGGATATATTCCCATGCCCTGTGTTCTATGGATTAAGTGATTCTCGATCCTTCATATTAAGAAAGGGATAGAAGATGCTACTGTTGGCATCTGTGCCAAATCAAGTAAAAGCAGCCAAAATAAATATAGCCTCTTAGACTCAATAAGCATGTAAATTGTAAACCATATTGGAACTGATGACAGGGCAATGGAAAGGACTGAGTAAGCCCAGAAATGGATCTTGGTGGGTCCCTGTTGAGGCTGGTTTTCCTGTTGCCTATTCAGAGCCTATGCTCAAATATGATCAGTTTATTTTATGTGGCACTTTTAAGCCCATAAGAGTCCTAATGGCTCCTGAGCACAGCCAAACGCTAGTGTAACTGAAGCATAAAGGGAAGCAGCTGCTTGGAATAAAATGAGGCACTTGTTTGACATTATATTATAGTGTGCCTTTTGTGTCTGGGGAGGGTGACAGAAGGGCAGTCAGGTGATCTGGGTCTAACTGTGGCTGAAAGAACCGGTGCATGTGACGGGCTTGCCACAAAGTGTATGGTGGGAAGGCTGAGCTTTCTTTTGAGCCATAGGTACTCTGATAGGGTTGGTTCCACTTTTATTATCTCACAACTCAAATCTCTTCCCTACATGGGCCATCCTGTCTCTAATTTGGGAAGTAGGGTCAGGTCCAAAAGATAGTTCCTCTGCTTATTACATGTGTAACCTTGTGCGGTTTATTTAACCCCCTCAAACTTCAAAGTCTTCACCTGTGAAATAGCACCAAGTAATAGTACTTATGTCACAGGGTTGCTTTGAGGATATAAGTAATAGAATTCACAATGCTGTGATCATAGTAACGGTGAATGTTGGCTCATAATAATTTCTGCTTATTAGTCTTATCTTTTGCATCTTGTGTCATTTAAAACTTTCAGTCTTCTTGCCTAGGGCTGTTGCATAACTCACTATAGAGCAGCACACAGGGCAGCCTCCATTGTCTGTTTTCTCTACCCTCAGAAGAACTTCTAAATGAAGATTGGGGGTAAACCAGATGACTGCCTTCTGAAATATGAACAAATACCAGTTTGGTTATAAGAATTAGCCCAGGGGAAAGTCCATTTGCTATCTACCCTATATACCATGTCTTGAACAACCACACACTTTCTTGACTGCACTTATAATTTTCCAATTCTCTGTCCTCATTCCCCTAATACTCATACAATGCTTCATTTCCTCTAATCTTGAATGTAAAGTCAAAAAGACTAGATAAAGTCATTTGGCAATTCCATTTATATACTTCAATGGGGATCCTAATCTGTATTGGATTTTATTACAGTCCAAATAGTATCCTTAGAAGTTTTCTGAAAAGGTCAGTTAGGTTTGCCTTCATAGATTTTGCCAAGTGGATTTTCTTTCCATTCAGTCTATCTTTTTTTCATCAGTTTCCAGAAAATATTGTATTGGTCAAGTAAGCCTTTGTTGTGAATAATTAAAGCCATTTCAAATTTTAAGTTAGGTAACAAAACTCTACTGAAGAGGAGATATTTTTCTCTGCTTTTGTTTCTTCCTCAATTTAAGTATGTGTTAGTTGTGATTGGCAACTTAGGCAAGCCCAATTACTTTACAAGGGATTAACATGTACATTAGAAAGAGAAGGTAAAGGAGAAGAGAGACTTTAAAATAAAAATGTGATTTTTTAAATATTCATTGAGTACTTAAGGAGTTTTGCTTACAAGATTTTTCATTTAACTAAGCATATTTTCCTGAATAAAATAGTGCAGGAAACATCATAACAAAACAGGCTTTTCTTTGGGAGAGAGACATCATTATAAAGAGGATTTGAATTTGTATGGATGGCTTATTACATTTAAAGAAGCAATTTGAAAAAAGATAATTCTTTTAGAGATTCTTATAACTGGTGTAGACAGAATGACAATTGATGCCATTAATGGGAACCTCTTAAAATTTCTTTTGACACAGGCTGTCATTTGTGTAATAATAATTATTGCTTGACACAAAGCATGAGGATTTATATTCTGATCTATACAGAAATGTCACTGTTAATAAATAATGCATTGCAACAGCATACTTAATTGTCAGGGGTTTTGTTGCCAGGAATAGAAATAACATGGGAAGTATAGAATCTCTCATGGCCTGATCTAGTTCAGGGTTTCTCCATTTGGGCACTATTGATATTTTGGACTGATAGTTCTTTGTTGTGGAGGCTGTCCTGTGCATTATAGAATGTTGAGAAGCACCCCTAGCCTCTTCCCATAAGATGCCGGGCATATCCCTGCTGGTGTGACAACTAAAGATATTTTGTTTTGTTTTGTTTTTAAGATTTTATTTATTATTCTCAGAGAAAGGGGGAGGGAGAGAGGCAGAGAAGGAGAGAGACATCTATGGTGGTTGCCTTTCATCTGCCTTCAGCTATGGACCTGGCTGGAGACCTGGCTTGCAACCTGGTTATATGTGCCCTGGCTGGGGAATTGAACCAGCTACCTTTGGATTCGCAGGCTGGTGCCTTATCCACTGTGCCACCAGCCAGGACAAAAGATGTTTTAAATCATTGCCAAATGTGCCCTGGCAGGCAGAATCACCCTGGTGGAAAAGCACTGGTCTTAGCCACAGATTAGAGGCACTGCCTGGGCACTTCCTAGTGCCGAGTCCAGGGCCTCATCTTACTGGATGAGAATCACCTGGGTGGGTCTCTGGACACAGCGCTTAAAAAACTTATAATCCAGTTCTTTACATCCCATGCTGAGTTCTTCTCTTTCCTTCATTCCAAAAGCGGAGGATGAAGTTCTTTGTCTTCTCTTTATAAACCTCCTTTGGACAGTTTCTAGCTTGTTGACATGAAGGCTCCCATTAAGCAGCCCTCCGAGGAGTCCTTTCTCAAAACCAGTTTTGTAAGATCTCCCAAGAAGTTTTGTCTCTGGACCATAAGAGGCCTGTTCTTGAGCTCTGTTCAGCGACCCTGCCCCTCAACTGTCCCCACACTCGGGACACCAGTAATTGTGGCATTCAGGCCAATGAAGACTTTTGTCTGAGGACACTTGTTCACTGAATTGTCATTGGGCCAAACACCCATGCAGTTAGGTCAACACCTTTGTAATTGTGGTGCATATCTGGTATCCCAGGATGAGCTTTTGTCTTGTGAATGCAGTTCAGAGAAGGGCAACACTGGGATTCTGGGTACTCAGCACATGGGTCAATTGAAGGAAATTGTAAAAACTGAAGGTATATTAATGACCTTATGAGAAGCACATGGAAGTGTTGAGTAGGGTTGTACAAGTAGCCTATGTTGTTAGTGCCATTTTATAGTTATACCTGGTAGTATATTGCAATGGGCTCTTAATGTCTTAACTGGATGTGAGCAGCATCTAATGACATGGCTTTGAACTGGTTATGGGAGTACTTATATCATGGAAATGAGCAAACTCTGTGAATTGGGCATTAGTTTCCTATTGCTGCTGTAATAAATTACATCTGTCTATCTGTCTATCATCTATCCATCCATCTACCCATTCATCTATCTATCCATCCGTCCATCTCCTCTTCCCTCTTCCTCTTCACTCTTTCTCTGACTCTGACCATCTACCCCTAAGTATTCTGTGATTACATGGGGCCCAACTGGATAATCCAGGCTATCTTCCTACTTCAGGTCCCTAAATTATACCTATAAAGTCCTTTTTGCCATATACAATAACCATCACAGGATTCAGGAATTAGGACATGAACATCTTTGGGGGTGAGTGACATTCTTCTGTCTACCACACCTGAAAGTCAATTAGGAGAGAGCTTCTTTGGATTTCCATATTGTGTTTTAAATTTCCTTTGGGTTTGGGAGTAGGGGCCAATGTGAGGATCATATATGAGCTAACATCTTCCCTTTTCCAGGTTTCTTCCTATGCCATGATTTCGGCATTGCCAAAAGGAACGCTAAGATTTATTATGATATGCCTGATTATTATTAGTAACTTAATTTTTAAAGACATACAGAGTTTAAAAAGTTAGTTATTTACCCTAAGCCATTCGGGAAATGGTCATAATTTAGGACTTCCGTACTTGATGAACTAAGGTGGGTTCCCCCTGCAAAAGTAAAATACATATACTTAAAAATTCAGGATAATTTTGTTAAAAATGTTGCATAATGCATTCCTGTGTTTTCAGATTTATATTAAATGAACTTTTTGACTATTGATAGATTAGAATGATATATATATATATATATATATATATATATATATATATATATTCTACTTCTTGGTTAAGTGGCAAAATGACATTAGACAAGCCCTCAGCTAACTTGTCTACAGTGTATTATCATAACTAGAGATAATTTTGTACTGCTAATATCTTTATTATATATTAATTATTTTGTTATGATGCCAGTTGAGTGAATAAACACTTTGGCTAAGTTTGCTGGTTATTGGCTTTTTCATATTTCATGTACAGCTCTATTTCTGAAGACACTGATGAATTGTGAGGAAGCATAGAAAATAAAAAGGCTCAGATGAAAAACTTAACACACAAATTAGTTATTCTGGTGAATTAGCTTTTAGTAGCTGATACAAAGTGTAATTCAAGTTTGTAAGCATAGCTTGCAAAGTATCTTGAAGAACTATGTGTAATTCATTAGTTGGAAAGTGGGATAACAGAGCATCTGTGAAAATCGACTGTAAGTTTTCATCTCGGGCTCAACATTTTTGTTTCCATGTTTTGTTTTCCATATATCTAATATATGGAAGGAACTATCCATGACTTTGATGTAGAGGTGTGGCTTGTAATATAAAATTAATAAATATCAGGGTTTCCCCCCCCCCCTATTTTAATTAGAAATGACCTGAAGTTATCCTGATGCTGTGGAAGTAGAAATTCCTTTTAATACTAAGCACACTTTTAATTGTCTGATCAAACACAGGGCTGGGTGAATTCTAGAGGATGGTTTTATTTCATTTTTTACTCTGACTTTTGAATAAATGTTGGGATAAAAATAGAAAGGAGACCAGTTAATAAATGGCTTATTGTATGTGAGGACTTTAATATGTGCCCTTCTTATGGATGTAGAGAATAGTTTTAGTAATGTTGCATGAGTCATTTTGATTGTCTTTAGAAACAAATATTTCTGAATTGTTGTAATATCTGAAGGCATATGAATCACTGCCAGCATTTCTCATTGTTCAGTGCTAACCAGGACAAGGAGTTGAATTTCTTAGATTGATTTTCCCTGAGTGAATTTTTTGAGGACCCATATGCATTAAATGATAACATTGGTATAATGCCATTCTTTCTCTAGTGGCTTCATTAGCACTTAAAAGTAAGCATTTTTAATAGTAAGAATCTTTCATGATATTCAAAATTTAATATGGAAATAAAAGTACACACACACACACTGCTAGGAAGATGATCAATGAGGAGAAAATCATTTAGCTGTTGCTTAAACTTTCGAGAAGAAAGCCCCTCCAAGAGCATCTCCCGCTTCCATATTCTGTTTCTGTCTTTATTCATTAATTATTTACACCAGCTGTATTCTTCTCTGCCAGAGATCATTTCCCTGATGGATGGCATCTGGGGTGCACGCAAAAGTATTTTAAAGGCTGTATCGGGGAAGATGATTTTTTCTTTTTCCTCCTCCCTCAATTTTTAATAACCCTCCAACCCTACAGCTAATAGTCTCCCTTTGCTCCCTTGTCTGTTGTTTCCTGTTTCATATTTTTGGTACAAATGTGTGGGAAATTTGCTATTGTCCTTCTCTTTGAAGAAAGCAATATTTTACCTCTCAATATAAATAGAGGTGAAACCACACTAATAGATAATAAGGGGTTGCAAATACAAACTGCCCAGGGGAAGGCAAATTTTACACCAAATTAGGGGGACTAAGAGGCTGTTTCCTAGACTATAAATACGAGTGCATTTTCACTCACATATTCCTTTTATCTCCCTCTTTATTCTCCCCACTAAGCAATTTTATCCAAGTGATTAATTGCCATCTACACCCTAATTAATAACTACCCAGTTCTATCTCTGATCTAAACCTCTCTGAGCTAGGCACTTGCCTTCTCCTCGTGATGTCTCAGGATGTGGAAACTTGGCATGTTCAAAACTAAACTCCTGTTCATTCCCACTTGCTAGGTCTCCTGCCATCTGCATTCCCAAACTGGACCTCCCTTCACCATTCTTCAAACTCTCCTCTCTTCAGACTCACCATCATTAACTAATCCCGAGGATCATACCTCCTAAACTTCCCTCCTATTTGACCATTTTCTTTCATCCCTGATCCAAGTTTCAGGCACCCCTCATCTGGACCATTATATTTGCTTTCATCCTGATCTTTAACTCATTCCCTCTTGCTTCTCTTCCAGCCATTTCACTTTGTAGGCCGTCTTTGGTTTTGTTGTTGTTGTTTTATTTATTTCAAAACTCAAATTTGATGTGTGTAAAATCCACCAAAGGCTCCCCATTCCTTTAAGGATAAAGGTATCATCCTTTAATTTCTAATGTTCTTAGCCTTGGCGCTCAAGCTCCTTCACCCCTTTCAAGCTTTTCTCTCACGCTGTTGCATGCTAAGCGCCTTGCCTCCAGTCACATGGACTTTCTCTCCTTTTTTTCAGCTCAAAAAATTTTTTATGGTTTTACGTATGACATTGTACCCATGACCCATAGGTTGTACCTAAACATCGGACACACAACCCATGGTTGTACCCCAGGGCCTTTGCATATGTGGTTGCTGCTGCCAGTATCTGTCATATATAACTCCATTCCCTAATCCTCCTGTGCCAGTCCCAGACCTCATTAATTCCTGTTATACACTTTTATAGTGTTGTTTCTTCCCTTCATAGTGTCTATCTCACCATGAGTGATATCTATTTACATGATTGTTAACTAATATATTCTAGGGTCCATAGGAGCAGGGATGTGTCTGCCTTACAGGCTGTTCTCCTGTATTTAGCACAGTGCCTCACTTACACATTCATTGAACAGTGATCTGTTTCTTTCAGGAAAGAAAATAAAAAAGGAATGGGCTAGCTATGTCTGGCTTAGCCCTAGCAGGCTTCATCCTGTAGCTGAATTGGGTTCTGGGTAAAGCAGGGCTATTTAATCCCCAGTGGGGAGAAAGGAATGGCTTCTGTGTAATTAGCTGACAATGTCTGCCACAAACTTAGGCTTTGGATCACTTGCAATTTTCAATTGTCCGTTTGTTGGTTTCTCCCATTTCTCTTGACCATCCAGAGTCTATTATATATCAATAGAGATTACATTGCTTTTCCAGGCTGTGTGACTAGAAACTGGGTTAAGGAAGTAGGATGTTAGTGAGCATTCGGAAGGTGCACTGTAATATTCATCTAATGGGTATGTCATCACCTATTTCTTCAGTACAAATATTTATTCAGTCCTTATATACACACACAAGGCCTTGGGAAACAACTTAATGAGAAATAATTGGTAGTGTTTAATGAACTGGTACCATTTTAATTATTTTACACACATGAACTAACTTAACTTTAATAATAATGCAGTGCAGAAGGCAGAACTGTTTATGCACTTGCCAATTAGGAGCTGAGGCACAGGGTAAGTACGCATCCGGAGTCAAGTAGGGATGTGGACCTAGAGAATCTGGTTCTAACTACCAAGCTCAGGGGACTAAACAGTAATTCGTAGGGGCTGCCAAATGAACCTAGCAATAGAGGAAAATATAGTTTTTTAAAAAGAAATTACACTTTTTGTGATTATTCATTTAATTTCCCTGAGATTTTGATTTACGTAGCTCTTTTAGTCATTCTTAAAATACTGTTTAAACATTAATCAAGATTTCTTATTCTTCGGATTTCTAAATTCCAGTCATTCAAAATAGTTTCAATTATTTCAGACACTCAGGCAACCGACCATTTTGGTGATAGAGTCCCCCTTTCATCCCCTCAATAAGTCAATTCTTCCTTCCATAATATTCCCTGTGATTCTGCATGGGAGGTACATTGTTATCTCCATTCTATTTAGAGAAGTAACATAGCTTCCCCAAGGTCACACAGCGAGTAAGTGAACAAAAAGTCTGCTGACTCAAAACATGTGCTGTGCCTCTCACAAATCTGCATGGGTTCATATCCCATCTCCACCATTTACTATGCGAGCCTAACCAAGGTCATGCTGCCCTGAAAGCTCTGACCTTGTTCCATTTACTATGTGACCTTGAGGAAGTTACTTAATATTTCTGCACTTCCATTTCCTCATTGTCAACTGAATAACTAAGGGTGAGGATTCAATGAGATAATTTACATAAAGCATATAGAATATGAATAGACCTGTTATGCTATAAGTGCTCAATAAAAAATACCTCCTCTGCTTTCACAGATTTATTTGTTTTCCTTTTTCCTTCCAGTGTGCTAGATGGATTTTGTATTGAGGAATTTTAGCTTTTCATCCTAAACTCTAGGGCTCACTCGTTTACCTTATATATTTGCATAGCCAGCTGCTTCTATTCAAGTGAGTCTATGATCTACAGAGTATTCAGCTGCCAGCTATTTTCCCATGTAGATGAATTAAAGTGATTAGTGCTAGAAGCAGTAAAATAAGGTCTTAAAAAAAAAAAAACTCCTCAATGACAAAAAGATTACAATTGCAAAAATTCCTGTTGTCTAGAAATAATTACTTTATAGAAACGCTGAAAATAAAACTCAGTCCTTTAAAAGTATAGTGAAATGCAATTTTGAAACCATTTTAACCACATTTAGAAACACTGAAGAATTTTATTCTTTTAAATTAGCAACTAAATACCAATAAATTTCTTTCAGAAGGAATATGACACACCTTTAAAGGAAATAATCAGTTTCTCTCTGAATTGACCCTGAGAGTTCAAGTTATTGCTAAGTGAAGTGCTGAGAAGTGTTAAATATATAATCTTTATAATAGAGAAGTACATTTCATTTTATAAAGCTGCTTGTGCTTCTAAAAATCAACATTATGGTTTTGGTATTTGCTATTTTTTTAAGGGAAGCGGGCACAGAAATATAGAACTCAAGAAACTAATCATACGTATTCATACTTTATGTGCTTCACATTGTGATTTAATATTTTCAGCTTTTAATTTGAGAAAAATAAGTAAGAAGACATCAGCAGAGATGGAAAAAGTTATTTAACAGTTTAAAAAATTTTAACCTGATACCAGTCTAAATATATTTTCATTTGGAAAACAGGGGCCTGGAAGCCTAAGATATATTTTTGCTTTTTTACTCTCATTCTCTCACAAGTGCACAGCAGAACTTTCTAGAGGCTGCATGATATGTGATGACGGCATTGCTGTGATGACCAATATAGTGCCCTCAGTGCATTTTTGTGCTTCACAATTTTTTGTTTTAATTTTTAATACAACTACTAATATACCCATACAAACAAAAGTCCTTTGGGATCCTCAATAGTTTTAAATAATGTAGTGGGGTTCTGAAGATCAAAACATTTGAGAACCCCTGCTCTAGAGAAAGAGCTTCAGACAGATAAGGGGATTATCTTGCAAATGCCGCTGATGTCCAGCCCATTGAAGGCTGGGAACCACAGACATGGCCTTGAAAGTTTAATTTTTTGTCAAGGTCGTTACTTGATAGGTATTATATAATTATTGGCTCCCAGGTTTGTGTCATTCTCCCTGCTAAGAACATAAGCTCCAGGAGGACTGCTTTGTTCACTGCTTCATCTCCGCAACACGTACTACAGTGTCCAGGGGCCCTCAATCGGCATTACTACATGAATGGATTCAAAATCGACACTGAAATGTCTATAAACTATTTACTGTGTGCTCATCATATTATGTGCATTATAATATTCCTAGCAGCCCTGAGTGGGAGGTATTATTTTTATCTCCATTCTGTCTTTATTCTTCAGACGTGAAGCTAGTTGCCCCAAATCACACAGCTAGTCATCAACAGCAAAAGGACTGACACACAGGTCTGCTGGCCTGATTGTCTGGTCTCTGCCTGGACAGCACTGCTGTACTGGCTCCTGGCTGGGGCTAGGGCCGGGTCAGTGGGGGTGCTGTGGGTATCACAAATCTTAGGAGTTCAGCCCAGAGAGGTCAAGTTGCTCAGGAAGAAAATACCAAGAATCTAGTGACAAGATCAGGTTTTTGAAAAAAGGCTTCGGAGGTGGACTGATAAACTCAGTCTCTGACAAAGGCAGGTCACTTCCTGAATTGTTCTGCTTGTGAGGCAGGACACCACTGGGCTAGGATGCTCAGTCAGGGTTGAGTCACAGTTCTTCCACTTGGGGGCTGTGTAACCTTTGGCAAGTTGTTTAAGCTGCCTGTACCTGGTTTTCTATGTAAAGTGAGTGTGATGATAATAGTCCTATCAACCTCATAAGATTGTTATTAACTGAACTAATAAGATACGTGCAGCCTTTCAGACAGTACCTTGTACTTAGTAAACTCTATACATGTCTATGTAAGTGTGAGATACATATATATATATATATATATATATATATATATATATATATAATTGTTGATTATCTGGGAATGAGAAATGTGGATTGGGAGCAAAATACATGAGTCCAGGTTCCAACAAAATCAGAGGCAGGGCTGTTAGGATAGTGTCATTAAATAGCACTCAGGTTCTGGAACCAGACTTTAGCTACTTACTGGTTGTAAATCTTGGATGACCTATCTACTTATTTGTGCCTTAGCTTCCTTCTCTGTAAAATAGAGAAGAGTGCTTGCCTCAATGGATTGTAGAAAATAAGAAGTCAATGAATACAAAATATTTAGAAAAATGCCTGGGCCCATAGTGAATACTGGGCATAGTTCGTACTGTTACCAAACAAAAACTGGGCCCAGAGCAGATCTGCCTCAGGCTGGCCTATAGTGTGTTGGTTCTTGACTTCATGTAGGAGAGATTTTACAACATGAGTACAGGTGATTTTGAGAAGATGTTTATGAAAGCCAGGGACAGTGAAGCAATAGAAGGGCTCTGGATAGAAGAAGCAACAGGAGAAAGCCCAGGCAGGGCTGGGAATCTCAGAAATATTATAGGAAAGAAATATGTTGTCATGCTGGGCTGCAGGGACTCACTGAGAGTAAAAGGCACAGTGACCAGAGTGAGTGGAAGTGGGGCTGCTGTTAGCTGACTGGAAAGTCAGGAAAAACGGAACCTTGGAGACAGGTTGGGTCAGTGGGTAAGCCCAGGATGAACTGCCGCTGTCATCACTCCCATGGTTGCAAGTCTTGTGGGGTCCTTTAGAGTTCAGAAGAAAAGACAGAGATACAAGGTGTGGATGTACTCTAGCACAGCGTACTGCTTACCCTTTGTGTTGAGGCTTTTTGTCTTTCTTAGGCTGGTGGGAATCCTAGGAGAGGTCTCCGGGTGCGGAGAGGGTCTTAACAAAATATTCATTAGCTTTTCAGATGTGCCCTTAATATGGTGATTCATCAAAATGAGGGTAATGAGGGGTCAAGGTTATTTTCTGGTTACTGTCATTTTAAAGAACATCATCAAAGAGGGTCGGGGACCAAAGCTGATCTCGAATGTGTAAACCATTTGCTTCTGTGTCCTTGGTTAGGGAGGTTAAAACCTTGTTATTCATTAGCTGGTGGTAAAGTGCTCAACTTGTACCACCTTGTTGAATTATTTTGTCTCAGTTTCTCTTATTCCACTTGTCAAGAAATTTCCCTAGCTTCTTATTATCTGCTTCAGTACCGCACCATCAAATTATACCTTCAGTGATTGGGGAACGGACGTTCAGCCCAGTCCTGAAAATCATTCAAAGATGTGGCAAAAATCATAGCTGTTTAGAAAAATGGGATTTTTAAAATAGGGTAATTCAGTCACAGTAAAAACAATAAAACAATAGAGCTCCCATGATTTGTGTACAAGATTAGAAAATGTACAAAGAAGGCCAAACCCTGTGCAGTGATTCCGGAGAGAAAGGGCCTGTCTTCCCGTCAGTGGTGGCCTTTGGTGCACAGGGAAGAGGACAGGGCTGGGCCAGCACCCTGGCAGAGAGGGCGGCCTTCACAGGTTTCATGTGTCTCTTTCTTTTCTGCTCTCTCTTCCCCTACCCCCTACAATGTTGAAAAGTATAAAACATAAAGACCATAGGACAGGCCAACTGGAGGTCTAGAGTTTTTAATTCTTGGTCTTTTGTAACCAACAGAGTGACCCAGAGAAATCACTTGACCTCCTAGGACATCAGTCTCCTCATTTGGAAATAAGAAGACCAAATTAAATTATTTTTAAAGTTTCTTCCGTGGCTGATTCTGGGAATTCACTTAGACTATCCAGAAATACTAGGACTTTCTGGAATGAAATTAGGAATCCAGATGGTTTAACCCTAATGCTTATACCCACTCCCTCAGTAAGGAATAGATACTCTGACGGAGGCAGCTGAAGATCTCCATGGACTATGGTCCACCTGACCCTCTGGAAGACAGCCAGGGGCAGGACAGCCTGAGCTGAGTCTGTTTGGTCCTAAAGCGAAGCACACTTCTCAAGACATTACCAAGCAGTTGTTCATTTTGACACAGTATCATTCCTTATGAAAAATGCCCTGAGAGCTTTGTTCATCCTCTTCACCTCCTCATCAGTAGCTCATCAATAGTACTGTACTAATGTTCCTGTTATCATGTTTTAAAATTAGCTTCTTAATCCTTTTAATATTTTCAAGGTCTTTGCCTTGAGATACACACCCGTCCTACAGCCTTCGTGCAGCATGTACATAACAAGAATAGATGGTTCCCATTTTTTGACTTCTTCACTAAATTAAGTGCATTTACTCATGGCTTTTATTTTTGTTCTTGGTGAAATAAATCTGAATTTACTCAAATTTATTTGGCTTTGAAATTCAGTGGTTCTTTCTTTATCTTCATTCATTTAGATGCCAGGAACACTTTAAAGCTTTGCTGGAGCATGTCTGTTTTTTGTTAGTGACAATATGCTTTTTCTCTGAAGCCTTGGTGCATGTTCTTTTTATTTTACTAACTTTTCTTTCTTCTTTGACTCCCCATACATGCCCTATCCTTAGCCCTCACTTCTTTCTACAATAGACTTCCTTGGAAATTGTATCCATTAACAGCTTCATATTCCTTTTCAGCAGAAGGCTTCCAAGTTAAATAGTTGCTGTTAAATAGTTTTTTCATCAGTTCATTCCTTACATCATTTAAAAGACATTTATTGAGTACCTTGAGTGGTATGCAGTGCTGGGCTAAGGACATAAAGATGGGCGACTTTCTCTTTCTTCCACCAATTCTAATGAAGTCTAATTAAAGTGATAAAGCTAATCAACCTGACAAATGCTAAGACAGATTTTTTCAAGTTTATTTTGGAACATGGAGAAGTGAGTAACTGAATCTCTGAGAGCTATGGGAGAAAGGTTTCCCCTATGAGAGGACATGGGAGATGGGCCGTGAAGGTTGAGTAGGAGCTTGTGAGCAGGGACATCTCCAAACTACCTTCTGTTGTGTTTGCTCTGTTGTCTGTTGTCACCTCCAACTCAATATGCCAGTAGTCAAATTCATCTTCCTCCCTACATGATACTGTCCACTTGACTTCCTATTTTATTATTCCTCCCATCATCCATGGAATACGTTTTGGGAATTTGTGTCTCTTTTTCTCTATTACTTACTCTGCAACACAAAATCATCACATTCTTCATCTTTTTGTTCAGTCATTTCCACTAACCCAGTAAGGTCATTCATTCTTTGTTACCTCCCCTGTCTCAGTTATTACAGTGGAGTTCTAGTTTGTCAGTTTCATGGGGTTACTTTCACAATTTATTCTTTTAAAAATATATATTTTATTTTATTTTTGATTTTAGAGAGAGGGGAAGGGAGGGAGAAAGAGAGGGGGAGAAACATCAATGTAAATGGCTTTCTTTAATTATGCAACTGGGATCCCATGCACCCAGTAGTGTGTTTGTATCAATCTTTATATCAAACTCAACTTAATTGCCTTGCATGGCTTTCAGTGATGCTATATGTTATAGACCTAGATGATCTATTCAAACACTCTGATCTTTCATGTTTGTTTAAAAATGTGGGAACTCTGTGGCTTGTAATCTGGACTAGTTATTTGTATATTATCTCCTGTATTTACTGTGTATGCGGGAGGTAACTGATCATTTTCCCTCTCCCTCCCTCCTTCCCTCCTTCCTTCTCTTTCTCTCATTGTCACTCTTTCCCCCCATCTCCTCTCTCTCTGGGAAAAAAAAAAGGAACTATTAATAAAGTAAAATTTAAATCTGAATCTGTAAGAATTTGGAAATGTTAAACTTGCTCTTCCCTAACAGGGACCAACCAATTTGCATAAAAAGGAATAAAGGCTTTTCTGGTTGTTATTGTTCTTATGAAACCATAGAACATAATCTGCCCTGCATTTTAAAAGGCAATTTGCTGACACAAAGAATATGATGAACCAGCAAACTATTTAGGAATGTGCTTGACTTTGCAATAACAGTTTATGTTCCTTCTTAGCCAGAACACTTTGAGCACGTTAACTTTTTGTTTCTAAGAACCCCTGCTGCCATCTGCTGGTTTTATTATTCAGCAACCTTTTAAATGGAGAATGGGTGAAGGATTCCATCAGATGTGATTTTCAGGGGGGAAAAAAATCATTTTGTAATTTCATTATGTCATTAAAATAAAGCTGTGTACTAAGATGAGACTAAGTTATAAATAAATACTTAAAAATGGTTTTATAGAACCTTGGATATAAATATAAAATACAACAGGCACTTATTTACCCTTGGGTCCCAAGGAAAAGCATCTTTCCTATATAGAACCCAGTGCCATTGCGTGAAATCAGGATGTATGAAGCTGAGGTAGATTTAAAGTGAGATGAGCTCCATTGTATGGATGAGGGAGAAATTAGACTGATTAGTGGTCTAATTTCTGGGAGGTGGGAGGAAGGTACTAGGTGATGGGAAAGAAGCTGGGAAGTTCTAACCCGTGGTTCTCAAGCTTGAACTGCATCAGAATCCCCTGCAAGACTTGTTGGAATGAGGGCTATTGGGCCTCACCCAGTGATGGACCAGGAAAGCTTTCACAACTGGATCTTTGGGGAAAAGACCCTGATTTGTAGCAGTTGCTGATTTCTGCAGCTACTTCAGGCATCTGGTATGGCGTCAGTAAACGTGAGGTTGAGAAGAGGCGCACTGCAGCAGGACGCTGGCATTAAGTAGCAGTTCCACCTGACATCCACACTAGATGCACGTAACCTCGGGAGCATAGATAAAATGTAGTTACTTTATCAAAGCGTTGAAATTTTAATTTTTATTATTTCCATTTGAGATCTAATTTGCTTACTTGAGTGCGTATTTCATGTTTAGTAAGAACTTTGTTTAATAATCAGCTTGGAGGACTGTAACAGTCTGCCCTCTAGTGAGGGGAGGAGCTGCTCCAGCAGAAAACTTGAGTCCCTCCACGGAGGCTGGAGTAGGTTTTCTTGTCTGAGTTGGGACCCAAGAATTTGCATCTCTGACATTCACAGTGATGCTTTCTCACCTATGGGGTGGCCCATCCTGAGAACCACTGTGTTAGAATAGGACATGAGGAAGTGACTGGGTGTGAACAGCAGTTTGGCTGGGTAAGGGGTGGGATGTGTGAGAGGTGAGCCCTGAACCTTGAGAAACTTCAGACTTGGAAAAGCTGGGATCAAGGGCAATTGATCCCAGGACTTACCTTGGTAGGAGCAGCGTTACCTTATCCAGGGAGGCCGCGTGCAATTCAGATGTAGAGCTTTTTATTAAGGTCAGCTTGCTCCTGTGTGATTGCTGCTATATCCCCATGAAGGAGGAGCCTATGAGTTGCAGGAGGGTCTTGCATATTTGAGATGCGAAATAGTCCTTTTGGAGCAGGAGAAAAACACATTCTAAGGAAGTGTGTTTAGAATTTAGAATTACTGGGCAATGGTAAGTGGCCATTTCAGACTTTAGGACAGTTGGCAAGGTTTTGTCTAGTAACACTGAATTACCAGGGTACTGGCGCAGAGAAAGCTAAGTGGGGAGACCAAAAACTCATAAGGTGAGAATGACAGAGAAGGGTGTAGACAAGGCTCCAATAATAATGGCGAGATATGGAAGTCACATTATGTCCAGAATTAGGGATAGGGTATTACTTTGATTCTGGATAGTGGTAAAGTGGGAGCCTTGAAGAGTGGGGGACTGAATGACGTCGAGAATTGTTGGAAAGTCAGAGAGAGGGATGCTTGAAATGTTTGCTTTAAAATCTCAAGTTAGTTTTTTTCTGATCTCCACATAACTGACTTTAGTCAGCTACAGTACTTAAGACACTTTGTCAAAATACTGTCAAATTGCTATAGCATCATAATTTTCCTTTCTTGAAGTTCAGATAAGGATAATGATAATAAATTGTTTCATAAATTATTAATATTAAATGACCTATAGAGTGGGATTTGTGTGAGAGGGCACGGGTATTAGCACCACATAGCTGAGTGGCTCGAAGCACAGTGAAAGCTCTGTGAGCCTCAGTTTTCTCATCAGCGAAATGGGTCTGATAGTTTTCTCTAGATAGTGAGAAAAGTTAGCCATGTATGTAAATCACCTAGCACAGTGCCTGACTCTTAAGAAATGGCAGCTCCATTCTTATTCCTATATCATCAGACCTTGAACACCACTAGTTAGGAAAGAGTTTTAGCTTGTTTCAACCCAAGTGAAATTGAATGTGTTGGAAGGTGCCAATGACAATGAATATAAGGAATCTGAAAAAATTAGTACCTGAGTATTTTACTCCACCTCCTGTGATTGGAGAAAAACAGAGTTCAGAAAAATGACCAGGCCCTGGCTGGTGGCTCAGTGGAAAGGTGCCGGCCTGTGAACCCAAAGGTTGCTGGTTCAATTCCCAGTCAGGGCACATAACCAGGTTGCAAGCCAGGTCTCCAGCCAGGTCCATAGCTGGAGGCAGGTGAAAGGCAACCATACATTGATGTCTCTCTCCCTCTCTGCTTCCCTCCCTTCCCTTCTGTAGAAATAATAAAATCTTTAAAAAAAAAAAAAAAATGTCCAGAAGGATGAATAACAACCGAATGGGAGAGAGATTCTTTCCCTGTAGGGCTTGGCTGTCATAAATGAACAGCTTCTTTCTCTTTGTCTAAATTGACATGTCCCTCCATTGGGTTTATAGAACTAAATTTTCATCTGAGTTCATTTTCATAATCTTTCTTCATCAATTTGTTTCTCTCTATTGCCTTTTAATCAGGAGTCTTAGAAACAAATCATAGGTCTTAAAAGGAGAAATTTATTTGAAAACTCTTTGAGCTAAAATATGCAAATTAACCCAGCAGTGAAATATCATTTTTTATCTCTCAAAATAGACAAAGTGAATGAAAAGAAAATGATAATGCTCAACAGGGAAGAGCATGCAGTGAATCCTTGCTTGAAGGACTGTAAATCTTTCTGAAAAACCATTTGATAATGCAGCAAGAGTCATAATAATGCCCATGTTATTTTGACACAGCATTTCCCCATCTAGACAGATATTCTAAGGAAACAGCAAAATAGTATAAGGCAAAGGTTTTTAAAAACATATATTTATTGCAATAGAAACAGCAAAATAAATAAACAGCAAAGTCTAACAATAGCAAAATGGTATTCAAAATGATGACATATCCATCATTTTGGTAAATGCTGTAAATTTAAATGAAGAAATAAGACAATATATAAAACTGAAGGTTTTTTGCATAATCCCAACTCTATAAATAATAAGCACAAAAATAAATGACTGAAATAAATCTATCAGAACATGAACCATTATTTCAGTGTCGTAGAAAATCAGGTGATTTTTATTCTCCTTTTTAAAGCCACTCTACATTTCCCAAATACTTTATAATAACAGTTATTATTTTTATATTAAAAATAAAACATTAAAAGTTGTTGAACTGATTGAGAAAAAGGCCTAAGTTAGATTCTTCTGCTTTTCACCCACCTCCTTTGCTTCACCAGTTGGATTTCTGCTTCCTCCTTTCTCCTTTCTCCTGGTATTGCTTTTTCAGAGGTGCCTTAAATTGTCAATTCCATACATATCTCCTTGGGTCTCAGTTTATTTAATTTCTCTACATCATCTTACACATTGATCACCCCTTTATTCTCTTTTAATATTAGTTTTATTTAGATATAACTCCCATACAGTAGAGTTCATCCTTTACAAATGCATAATTACCCTTTTAGTTTTGAAATACTCTCCTTTTTCATTTCTATGCCTGAGCACTCACTGCCCTGGTTTATTAATGTATATTTTTTAGTCATTGGGTGCCACCTATGTGCCAGGCAGTAGTTCTCCTAACTTGATTTTGCCTTTCCTTTTGATTTGTTTTTGCTGTCTTCTTCCTCTGTCCAGTCCTCAAATATCAACATCTGTCTTCTCTCTGTCAGCATTGTCTTCACTAGCTTCTCTGTGTCACTGCTTTCAGTTCACCTTGGCCCCATGTGTCTCCTGAATCCGTTCACCCATATGTGCCATGAATGCCTGAAAACTCATGGGTCCACAGATGAATTTGCCTGTCAATGTGTCTTTTGCCATAGAGCTTCATTTCTGCTCCCTGTCTGTAATCCCAGCCTGATTAAAGGTATCATGGTCCTTCCAATTTGGAGGTTCTGGAGACACATTTGATTCTATTTTCCTTTACCACCCTGTCATTTTAAGTATTTTGACTCTGTATGTTTTGAGTCATTCCCATCACAGTGCCCTGGTTTTACCGCCATCAGCTTGGCACCTCTCCTGTAGCTAGTACAGTCATCTTGGGTGTCTTTTCACGCTGTCACCAGGGTCAGCTTTCCAGTGAGAGTCCTGATTGTATTGCTTTTCTGCTCCATGGAATGGAATAAAGCTAAAGCTCCTTGGCTCCATGAGAAAAGACATACATGATTGTCCCAGACTACTTTTCAAAGCCTACATACCACTACAGAGACCTGTGACTTCCCTGCAATCCAGCCACAGTTGAGAATTGATGATCCCTGAACACGCTCCATTCCCTTAGCCATCATGGTGCATCTATTTCCATCACCCACTTTCTCCTCCATCTCTGCTAATTAAACTGTGGGCCATTTTTCAAGACCTGTGCAAATGATCCAGCTTCTAGGAAGTCCTCTGTCATTTCTCTACTGTAAGTGACCTTTTCCACCTTTGCACTCCCATAGCATTTGCCTGGATGCTTCGAGCACTTACTGCATTCTGCAAGGTTTTTGTAATTTTGCCATTTGCTTATCTCCCACTTGTACTAATGGCAGCCGCTGTACCTCCTTAGTCTTTGTATAATTCATGATACCAGCATAGGGCACTATGCAACACGGGCACGTAAATATAGTTAGTGTTAGAAAGTACTGCAAATACTGGGATTTTAACCTCTAATTTGGTTTCTTCTATATGATGTTCAGGGCCCTCACTAATTGCAGATTCCCCATACTTCCATGCTACACTGTAATGTCTTGAATTGTTTTTCTTTTTTAATCTTGAAGTGCTTTTAAATCTAAACGAGCATTTAATTACTCATTCAGAGGATGAAGTGGCCAGCCTCCTTACCAGAATCAAGCTGAGGAGGGAAACCCCTAGGACTGATCACTAGGCTCTGTTGTGGTCCCATTCCTGACTCTGGTTCTCCTGTGATATCAGGTAGTAGCACTCTTCTCATTCAAGGGAGCTTTGCTTTCACTCTGCAGGGGCTGGTCTGCCCTGTTCGGATGAGCAGACTTTGTTCAGAACTGTGTGCTGTGCTCTGTCATCGTAGACAGACTGCATTTCCCAAGGACCTTGCTCGTTAGCATCGTCAGCAGGTGGCAAAGAGAAAAGGCGGGACACTCAGTGCTCACCACTGAAGTCAACTCTGATCTGAAAGATCCATCAGCCCATAGTACATCTTATATATATATATTTTAAGATCACATCTCTTAAAGGTTTTTTACAACCTCAAAGTTTAGAGAAAAAACCTCATACATATGAAGTGCACTGACACTGTTGTTCCTTCCTAATGATATCCTTCACTGATGTCTTCCAATTGATCCACAAGTCACAAGAGGACTCTTAATTGCCCTACAAAACTGGAGGGAATTTTCCATCAAAAGCTCTTAGCAGGAAGTCTATCTATTAATAGAACTGCCTGAATCTCCTAATCTAATTAGCTTAATTAATGTATTTAAGTATTGACTAATTATTACCTTGTTTCCAGGATGTAATGGGTTCTTTAAAAGATATACACACTTCAGCTTGGGAATTACTTTTATTCCATTTGTCTCTAAGATCTTTTGGTCACATACTGTCTCTCTCTTCCTGGGGAGAATTTTTACAATGTAATTAAGTTTTTGCTGCTTTTCTCCTACTTACATATTCTGCCAGTATTAGTGAAAGGGCTTTTCTTAGAAGAAGTTAAATCTTTATTACTATGCAGTTTAGTTGTTGCATCTTACTAGAGCGACAATTTTGGTTAAAGAGAAAGAATCATTTTTAATAGAAGAAAAAGGACTAGGAGTAAACACAAGAAAACAAAATTAACGGATTATTTATTCTTGGCTCATTTTGCTAAGTTTTTAAAAAATGTGCCAAACTAAGTAAAATGTGCAAAATTGGCTCCTCTTGATAACTGTGCAGGCTACATTTAAATCAGGGGAATAAGTTGTAATATCATGTAGGGATGGAGAAGGGCTGATAATGGACTAGACAGTAAGTTCCATTCCTACTCCAGGAACCTTAAGTTGCCGTGAGAATAACCATTGGACACTCAACAGGGAACCTAAATATTTTGGCCAGCAGAGTCATAGAATGCCATACTTTCATCCCATTTATTTTTGCATTATAGTGTTTTTGCTTTTCTTGCTGTTTTAATATGGATAAAATCTAACATACCCCCAAATGTACAGGCACTTTATGCCTCTTTTTTCCCAATGTAGCCGTATGAGACCCTGTTTTAGATGGCAGAATTGAGAAAAAACAATAGTATCTATTCTGAAGGCCAGAACATAGGAGGACCAGAAGTCACTAAAATATGTAGACTTCTGAATAAGGAGAGAAACAACTAAAGTCAATATGTAAAAGCTTGACTTTCTGAAGGGTCCCTCTCCTGTTGCCTGCATTCATAGGCCTCAGGAATATGGTTCCCGGGTCTTCAGTGCTGTTTGGTACGCAGTAACAGTGACAGTCGCAAAGAGTTACAGTTACGGGTTTGACAAGAAAAGTTTAAAAGGCTGCAAAAAATCAGAAGCCTGATTTACCAGAGGAGTCATCTGTGGCCAGCCACACAGCATAGAGACAGCCACCAGTCTGTCACAATGGAAGTAATTATAAACAGCAACCCAGATTGAGCACTTGCCACATAGGAAGTGTTTCACATATGTGATTTCTAACCCTCAGAGTAATAGGAAGAGAGGAATATCTCTATTTTATAGATAAGAGCTCTGGGATGTCATATGACTTGCCCAGAAAGCAAGCAGAGGAGCTGAGTTCAATCTCATTGGTTTGGAGCTAGGGCTGCACCAGGAAGAAGCTACCCTAAGTTTAACATTTTGAATCCAAGTATCCTGCTTTTTATGATCCTTTATCTACTCACCTATTTCCACTCTAGCAATTGCTGAGTGCCACCATTAAGTCCTTTAGGATAAACCTCCAACCCATCTCTCTTCATGGCCTTACTACCCTTTTACCAGCTTAAGTGTTATAGCCCATGATGATAATAGCTTCCTTCAGAATGCCTTTACTGTTGTTGCTATCTTATTACACTCTCTTGGTAGAGGCTTCACCCTAGCTTAATTCAATTCATGAGTCTGCCCCTGAATAGTTGCTGGAGAAAAGTACATAACTGGCTGATTAGTTCTTACTTTACACCAAATACAAGAAACTACGATCGGGCACCCTGGTGTTATTGGTGTTTCTACTGTCCATAGATGTTCACTATTTTACTCTCTAAAATAGTTGTTTAACACTTTTCCAGCTTTTCTCCAAACCAGTCTCAGATGATGGTGTTGCCTCATCCTTCAGTGATAATACAGAAACAAGCAGGAACTCCCCATCCTCATCTTCCTGCCACCAACCTGACCATCCAATTCCATGTCAGCCCAGGCTCTCTGCCCTCCCTCCTTTTGCAAGGGCTGAAGTATTGCTGCTCCTAGCAAAGGCCTAACCCCTCCACTGTGCTCAGGGTCCCAACCCTTCTAGCCTCCCAATCGTTTTGTACCTACAGTGAGCCTTCTCTCCGACATGATGAATTACTGTCTCTCTGCTAGGTCATCCCTATCAGCCTATAAAGATATTTCCTGCCTTAAAGCAAAACAGTCCTATCTCTGCCCTGTCTCTTTCTCCAACTATTTCTCTTGTCTGCTTCACAGAAAAACATTTTGAGTTTTTATCATCACTATCTCCCCACCTCATATAGACTCCTCAGTCTGCTCCCCATAAGGCATTTACTGTTGGCTGCAACTTGAGGATCAGTTGAGTGGGTTAGGCAGATGCAGGTACCTGGGCAGAACTTCTTACCTAAACTGTGCCATCTTTAAGGCTGTCCAGGAAGATGTCCCATCCTACAGGATGTTCTGTGATGGTCTTTTGTTTCCTGTTTCTAAGGGCAGATCTGCCATTATTCCCAGGTGATGGAATTGATCACGTACTTATTGCACATTCAGCATGCATCAGGCACTGTGCTAGGCACCCAGGCTGCCTCTGGGGCTTTTCCTTCTGCCCTGTTGCTTCATCTCCCACCAGTCTCCTAACCACGGCCAGCTCTTTGACCACTTTGTCAGCCTGCAATATTTTTCTAATGTAAAAATGTGCCCAGGGAAGAGGCTAGAATATTTTCATTAATTATGGAAGTGGCTGTTCACAACTTGTATTGACCAGCACTGACTTGCAACAACCTTTTCATTTAGCTGCCTGGAGCCCATCAATTCATTGACTCCACCAACATTTCCTTAATGTCAGATACTGAGCTAGATGCAAACAGCAAAAAGATCTCTCTGCCTTTACTTTCCAAAATTAAATCTAGTGAGGAAAGCCACAGTGAGGTTAGCTTCTAACCATGTGTCTTTTGAACACTAGGGAATGAGTTGACTCCTAGGCTAAAGAGGCAGGGCAGATCCAGCAGGAAATTGCACAGACTTTTGGAAGCAGGCAGACATGGGGTAACATGGTGTCCTTGCAAACATTCCTTAATATCTCTGAACTTTGGTCCTTCATATGTCAAGTATCAAGAGAGTGGGAGTATAGAACAAGTACAGACAGTAGGTGTTCAATCGTTTCAATAAAATGAAAATAACAAGGAACTGTTATTCCATAGTTTTATTTAAATAGAAAAAAGGTCACTAAGAGTTCTGTAAACGGACATGACATGGGTATGAACAAAGTTGTGAGAAATAACTTCTTAAAAATTTTTTTGTTTGCTTCTAGGAGGTTTGTTTGGGGAGGAAGGCAATTATGTCACTTATTTGGGCATTCTGAAGCTTTTACTTATTTTATCTAGAACCTTAGAATCCTACAGTGAAATTACTGGACATCTTCACTTAAGTAAAGGACTTGACTGAACATCCGTTTCAACCCCTGTTGATTCTATACTGAAGGGATGGTTTACCATTTGAATTAATGAAGCAGATATACTTTCTCCACTGTGTTTTCCACCACCTTCCCATCCCCACAGTAACAGCCTTTGCAGAGAACAGGCAGATTCGTGACTTCCCTGACATACCAACCAGCGCACTCAAAATCTACTCAGGGACTTGGTCTCTTCATGAAACCTTGTCTAGTTTATTTTTTCAAAAATCTTTTCATTCTAATTCTATGACTAGGTGAGGATTGTGAGCTACTAACTACACTGCAGGGTGAGCCATGCCCTGAACCAGCCAATGGCCTCACCATCTGAAGCCTGAGTTTGTATGTGGGGGAGGCGGGGGCCCGCCTCACACACTGTGGAATGATGTCCTACTTCTTTCATGGGTCAGAGCCTTGGTGCTGGAGACGGTCTATTATCTTAAATACTTATTTCACCTAAAGCAAAGCCATAGTAAACAATGAAAGCCAGATTCTTTTCAAATTCACTAGAAAATTGGACACTTACCTCTCATTAGTGTGACTCCTATTTTCTTAGACACCATACCCTACCTACACCAGAGTGAAAGCTGTTGGGCTACGCTTGAAAACTCCCACAGAAATAGTTACCCCAGTTAGTCCACTGGCAAGGTCCTGGTGACAGCTTTGCCCATCATTGAAAATCCTAACCTTCATCTCATTGTCTATTAAGTTATTGATGATAATACAGGGTGCATGTGATTGATGGGCAAAAGTTTGATAAAATAAACAACATACCACAAAAGTGTTATATTTTGAAATAAATTTATTCTTATATATAAATCCATAAGCATAGTCATTATTTTTAAAATTTTTCAAAAATGTCTCCATTTGCTGCAATAATGGACGATTCAACTTTGGAATCTTGAGCGCACTTTAATTTTCTTTATCCATGGACATCATCATGTTTTCAATATTAGCTTTAACATTCCTATTGGAATGTTAAATGGTTGTTTATTAACTTCTCTCTCACAAATGCTGCATACGTAATAGTCTAAAGGATTTGCATCTGGTGAACTAGGCAACCAGATTTCCTTTGACCAGAATTTAGGAACATTGATACTGAGACATTCTTGTACCTTTCTGGCATTATGTGCTAGTGCACCATCTTGTTGGAAGATAAAATGACATCCATTTATAACTTGCTTCACCCACGGTACAACTACTCCTCTAAAAACATCAAGGTAAACATCCTGAATTTTCATTGATGATCTCCTGGATTCTGTGTACAATATCTGGACTTGTGCGATCCTTGAGTACCTTATGTGTTTTCCTTGTTGACGTGGCAATATCAGGATCAGCATCCTACACCTTCTTCATGCCGTAAACTGTACGTAATAGGATGTTATTGAAGTCCGCAATTTCCTTAGTTGTTGGCCAGCGCGCAGTCCAGAAATGATGGTTGCTCTAATACCATATTCCTTTGACATGACAGCTCTCTCAGAATTCAACACTTGATATCTGAAACAATGATGTTAAATCATGACCTTAGAAACATGGTTTTTCAAAATTAATAAGCACATGAAATAAGATGTTACATTATTGCCAGTTTATCCCACGCATCTGTAGTAACAGAAAATGAGAGTTGTTGTAGCCGCTAGGAGCTCTGGTTCACCCACTTACCATGGACCAGCTATCTCTCTACCAACTATATTTTTATTGTGGTAAAATACGCATAACAAAATTTATCATTTTAACCATTTTAAGTGTACAGTTCAGGGGCATCCACATTGTAGTACAATCATTACCACTATCCATCTCCAGAATTTTTTCGTCTTTCCAGACTAAAACTCCAAACCCATTAATATTAACTACTCATCTTTTCTCCCTTAAGTCCCAGTATCCTCTATTGTGCTTTCTGTCTATAAATTTGACGACCATAAGGACCTCTTATTAGTGGAACCACACAATACTTATCCTTTTGTATCTGGCTTATTTTATTTATCATAATGTCCTCAAGACTCATCCATGTTGTAGCGTATGTCAGAATGACCTTCTTTCTTGAGACTACATAATATTTCATTGTATACATATACCACATCTGGCTTACCCATTCGTCCTTTGATGGGCATTCTGTACACTTTTAAATAGACTATTCTGAGTGATCCTCCTAGAAACCATAGGCTCTTCTAACTGATATTTGAAGTAAGCAAGTCTTCAAGGGTTAGATATTTGTTCAAGGCTACATGCTAAGAAGTGGAATTGTTGAAAGACAACCTTAGCCCTACTGAATTCCAAAGCCTGAGTTCCCACCTCTCCCTACTTTGTAGGCTTTGTACATGTTATAAGGATGACCAACATCATGAATAGAAAAGGATTTGAAAACCACAAATTGACAGCTTAGCATCATAGCTATCACTGACATTTTTTTCAAATAACATTATTAATATGCTTTTGAAGTGTTCAAATACTTTTTTCTAAAAGGAAGTTTTTTCACCAAATAAGAGAATGATTTCCTCCAAGCTGTTCTAATCACCTCACCCAGACTAGGCATTCCGGAAATCCTAACAGACCCCAAGCTCGTTCCTGGAAGTGGTTCAGTATTTCTCAGGCATGCCTTTTTGCATTGTGGCCACAAGGCGGAGACATATCACATCAAATACTTCACTGATGTAGCCTGCTCAGATTTTTCTCTCCAAAACCAATCCAGCTTTTGAGCATGTCCTAATCAACTTCAAATAAAATGGAGTCTGCTATGGATATAGCTCACATAAACTGATATTTCAAAACTTTGGTCAAAATATTTTATGAACTTTTATATGGAGAAAAAAAAATTAAAGAAAGTGTGAAAGAGTGAAATATCAGCAGAGTTCTTGATGCATGGGAGGATCTCTCTATCTTGTATAGTGAAAGACTGAATGCAATGACTGGTGCATTTAAGAGCCTACTATAGAAATTATATTTGAAAAAAATAATCTAGTACTTTCACAGATGCAAACTTCAGTCCATCTTTTTTGGTCTCTACTCTCTTGACAATGTGGAATGAAAGTGTAGAGGCTGGCTGTGTATCTATAGTATGCTTCAAAAGTCAACTTACCATATGAACAGAACTGCTGCCAAAATTGATTTGAAGCTTATGAAGGAAGTAATAAATCTTTGGAAGGTGAGTAATAATGTCAGAACAAGTTCAGTGTTATAATTTTCTGATTTCATTATATAACCTTTATGTATCTACTAAATATGATTTTTACTTATTGAATTTACATTTGCTTGTAGAATTATATTTTAAAAGAAATGTAATCTGTAGGACTCAGGTTGGATGAGAGCCTTGAGGATGTTTTAGACTATTCTTTCTTTACACAGAATTACTAATATATACGTAGTCTTGTCCTAAAAGTTCCAAGACAACTTTTTCATTGAAGGAAGTAAATGTAATAGGAATCTATTTTATTACAATAATTAAAAAGACATCTTAATAGCAGGTAATTTTGGTTTGGATTTTGTAGCTAGAGATATCCCTGTGAAATTCATGGAACCTGGACAGCTTGCCAGGACCCAGGATTTTATGTGATGTTTGGTCCTCTCTTAACTTATTCATAATTCCCTGACATAAAAAAAAAAAAAAAAAAAAAAATGTACAGGAGTAAACATGGTGCCAGGCATCCTTAGGCATTTCTCTTGACCAAATTATCTTCTATTGGGAAGAATCATCACAACAGAACAGATAGAAATTTTATTATTTTGCTAAGTCCCTACTGTTTTTATATTCTTTATTATCTGGTATTCAAAGTAGTTCAGTCAGCCAGCTACATAGAGCACCCAGGTGGAGGGGTCAAGGAGCTGAGTTCCTTCTCTGTGTGGGCTGGAAGCTTTGCTCAATTTTGCTGGCAGGAGCTATATTCTAACCATGGTCACTACCCTAGGAGTCCTAGGGCTAGTTAGTGTTTAGCATCAGACTGTCACCATTACCACAAATGGGGGCAGTGCCAGAAATATTCATATTATACACACCTCTGTACATGAGTGGCAGCGCATCTTGTTTTCCAAACACAGTAGAGGGAGGTCAAGCTAACGTGTGCAATGAATTAGTCACCGCCTTCCATCATGGGACAAAGAGAAACCACGTTGCAGCCTGAAGAGCTTGCCAGCTGGTATGTCTGCAGCAGGTTGAAGAGCCTGCAGGCATCACAGCTGTTTAGCCTCAGATTGGAGGCTCTAAACATGTAAACAGGTACCTGAGCAAAATGATGTAGAGAGGAGCTGTGTGAGTTGCCTGCAGGAAAGTAATAGGAACATCCTCTAGGAACATCCTCAAGGAACTTGGAAAAGCTTTCTCATTAACTATCCATCAGAGGCTGCCTCAGAAACAAAATATTCATGATTCCAAAAGGACTCTGACCAGAGAATCCTCAGAAGTCATTTTATAAACAGTTTCCCTCCTGAGAGAATAATCATGGATTTTGAAAATATCAATCTCAACATGACTTTGAGAAAGCGAAGCTGTTCCTTTCCAGATGGGCAATTTCAGGGTTGGTGACAATGATTCCATTTTAACCTTCATTTCTCACTGTGTTTACAGTCCTTTAGGACATACCAAGTTTTTAATTTTTATGTAGTCCTCATTTAATCTTTTTCATTTCTTCCTGTCTCTTTAGAAGCATGTTTGTAAAGATCTGCCCCACTGTAAGATTATGTACTCTCTTTTTATTTAGTACTGGTAAATTATCCATCTATTCCAAATTCTCAGCAGTCAACTGAAGAGGCACCTGTGGCATCTCTGTAGGCCAGTGGTGCTAAACCTGAGCTGTATCCCATCCACCCGGCCACTAGTTAAAACACAGATTTCTGTGCCCCACCTCTTCTTCCCTGTCCCAGGGATTCTGCTTCAGAGGCTCTGCCAAGGGGCCTGAGCATGTCAAACATGTCCCCAGGTGATGCTGATGCCAATGCTGCTGGTCTAGGCCCACACATTGAGAACCACGGCTGTAGGTCCACCTATGGTTTCCAAACTTGGTAAAACATAAAATCACTGAAATAGCTTAGGACAAATACATGTTTTCTGACCCTGTCGCAAAATTAAAATGATGTACAATTATCAATCTTGAAATGGATTCCCTTCTACCAACTCCACCTATATATTTTTTAAATCCTCATCCTTCAAGACCTTGGGTTTATTCCATGAAGCAGTTGCCCACACCAAAAGGAGCACTTTCATTCTTTTAATCAAAGTTTTGTGTTTTCCCTATTCTTACTACTATTTGAATGCAGATGTTTTAAGAAAAAGACGATGGCTTTGCATGGATTTTCTTATAACCCTTTGTGGAAACTTACAGAAAGCAGCTATTTAAAAATGCTTAAATCATCACTTTCTTTCTTGTGAGCAATCAAAGTTTCATTTCCACTATCTTAAGACCTCCAGTCAAGTTGGTGACATAGGTAAACACAGGTCACCTCCTCACACAACCACAACAAAACTAAAATTAAATTATAGAATAGCTATCAGTTAGAACTGTCAGACATCAAGTTGAATGGAAGTGTGACAACTATGGAATTAAAGAAACCACGTCCATCCATACTGGTAGGATGTTCAGATGTGGAATGGACTGGTCCCACACCATGTGTGGTGGATAAAAATTTGGGAGGGCTATCTCAGGAGTAAGGAATCCTAGTCCAGGGTTCCAGTGCCAGGGAGATAAGTCACCACAACTTCTGGCTTCAAAAACTGATGCAGATTGAGTCAGTGGAAGAAACTGGTGGAGCCCCAAGCAGTTTTTCTCAAAGAAGCCACTTAGACTGACCTACACAGACTCACTTCCTCTGAGCTCCAGCACTGGGGTAGCAGCTTGAAAGGCACCAGTGGCATACAGGGAGAAACGGAAGTGTCTGGCATCAGGGTGAGATCTGGGGGACAGCTTTATCTCAGACAGAAAGACAGATCAAGGTCATTGTCCCTTTTCTGAATCTTCCTCCCACAGAGCCAGCAAGTGGGTGCTATATGTGATACACTATCAACCTGGCTGACACTGTTTGCCCCACCCTAGAGAATAACCTCTGAGTCTCTGTCCCACCCAATTTACAGCTGTTAACAGTGGCTTTTCCATAAGAGCAATTGGTCTTGTCTCATGCTTCACAACTATGCAAATCTTCTCAAGCAAGCAACAGTTGGCCTCAATGATCTCTCAGCCTAGGTACCTCTTGCTAAGTGGCCCAGGCCTGGCACTGGCAAGAGCAAGCCTGGATTCACAGCTTGGCTTTGCCTGGGCATCTCCAAGCCCAGCACAAGTAGCAGCCATCTCAAATTGCTTCATAACTTAGGCAGGGTGGCCCTGGGCAAAACACAGGTGGGGCTGACCTTGGCCTGAGGTACCCTGGGAAACCCCAGGGCCTGCTCACCCAGTGGACAGCTATAGGCCACGTTGAAGCACCACCACACTGTCCCTGCACAGCTGATCCTGTACAGAGGGCAGAGGTTGGTGGTCAGTGGTCACAGCCAATCCTTGTTGCTGACTGGCCTGGGCAAGTCATTCCCAGGGCTTAACTACAAGAAGGTGCACTCAGCCCAAAAGAAAACACACCTTGAATACACAGCTCCGGTGATAGGGAGGCTGTGCTACTGAACCCTACAGGACACCTACTGCGTTAGGCCACACTATTAAGACAAGGAGTCATAATAGCTCTACCTAATACATAGAAACAAACACAGGGAGGCTGCCAAAATGAGGAGACAAAGAAACATGACCCAAATGAAAGAACAGATCAAAACTCCAGAAAAAGAACTACACAAAATAGAGATAAGCAATCTATCAGATGCTGAGTTCAAAACATTGGTTACTTGGATGCTCAAAGAACTTGTTGGGTATGTCAACAGCATAAAAGAGACCCAGGTAGAAATAAAGGTTACCCTAAGTGATATAGAGAAAAATTGACAAGAAATCAACAGTGGAGTGGATGAAGCCAAGAATCAAATGAATAATGTGGAATATTAGGAAGCAAAACACAAGCAATCAGAACAAAGAAAAATAATCTAGAAAAACAAGTATAGTTTAAGCAGCATATGGGACAACTTTAAGTGTTCCAACATTTGCATCAGAGGGGTGACATAAGAAGAAGGGAAAGAGCAAGAAATTAGAAATCTATTTGAAAAAATGATGAAAGAAAACTTCCCTAATTTGGTGAAGAAAATAGACATGCAAACCCAGGAAACACAGAGAATCCCAAACAACATGGATACAAAGAGGCCCACCCCAAGACACATCATAATTAAAATACTAAAATTAAACATAAAGAGAGAATCTTAAACCAGCAAGAGGAAAGCATTTAGTTACCCAGAGGGAAGTTCCCATAAGGCTGTCAGCTGATTTCTCAAAAAAACCTTTGCAGAATAGAGAGGATTAGCAAGAAATATCCAAAGTTATGAAAAGCAGGAACCTATAACCAAGATTCCTGTACCCAGCAAAGCTATCATTTAGACCTGAAGGGATGATAAAGAGGTTCCCAGACAAGAAAAAAACTAAAGGAGTTCATCATCACCAAACAACTATTATATGAAATTAAAGGGGTTTTTAAAGAAAAATATCAAAACTGTGAACAATAAAATGACAATAAATACATAGCTATCAATAATTGAATCTAAAAAACAAACTAAGCAAATAAAAATGAGACAGAATCATGGATACAGAGAGCATGGTTGCCGATAGGAGGGGAGTGTCAGGAATGGGTGAAGAGGTGAGGGGATTAAGAAGTACAAATAGGTAGTTACAGAATAGCCATGCAGATCTGAAGTACAGTGTCAGAAATAGAGTAGCCAAAGAACTTACATGCATGACCCATAGATATAAACAATGATGGGGGAATTGCCTGGGGTTGTGGAGAGTGCTGGGTGGAGGGGGACAAAGAGGGAGAAATTGGGGCAACTGTAATAGCATAACCAATAAAATATAATAGAAATAATTTTTAAAAAGAAAAAAACAGATCCTTATATTTGAGTGGTTGCCACCTGGAGATTAAAGATGTAGCTAGACAAAAATAGTAATGTACACTGCTTTTGACTCATGACTGCATTCGCTTTGGACCTGGATTCCAAGTCTGTTTAGTTATATTAAAGATGCTAGAAGAAGCTGTCCCTGAGTTCCAGTACTGTTGTCCAGCTTTATCTCCTTGAGTGCCTCCTACCTTGTTCTCACCTGTCCATCTATGACTGCTTCACCAAACCACCAAGTAATCTGAGCTGACAAGAAAAAGAGCCAGTAACTGCTTCCAGGCCCTGGGATAGAATAACATCTCAGACCCTCAGCTGCAGAAACTCAGACTTTGGGATTTAGAGTCAAGTTTAGAGGACTCTCACCTTTATTAGACAGGGAAGGTCAAGGGGAACCCAGATTTTGCATATTTGTTGCTGACTCCCCCAGCACTTAATTGTATACTTAATTTCCAACTTAAATGCTTTAATTTTTATTTCAGAGAAACTATCAAGTACTTGTCTAGTATTTTTTAAACATAAAATAATGAGAGCAAAACATAAAATGTCAGGGATTCAAGTGCTGCTATTTACATTGAAGTTTCCCTGATCATTTGTAGCTAAGCCAAGGAAGTAGCCTCTGCGAGTGGAAAATGCCTTTCCAAGTGTTCACAGCTAACTTATGTTAAAGCAAAGAGCTGACTAAAAAAAGCAGAGCACTGAGACCTGTCTCTTTCTGTAGATCATTTGTAAGATTTAAGAGGAAGAGCTGACAAAATCATTGGGGACTGAGCTGAAGGTTTATTGTTTTTATAAACACATTTGAAGCCTAAGAAAGAAAAGAAAACAGGCCAAATAACAGCTGCCAGAATTTAATGACATTTGTAGGAACTGCTTTATTGGAGAAAATTAGATAATATATCTATTTTTTTACAATGAGTGTGCATGGCAACCCTCCCATCCAACCTCCCCAAGCCTGTTATACAACGACAGTGCAGATCTTTCTTTGCAGAGTACAGTTTAATGATACATGCAATTTTTTATTGAGAAATGGGTTACATCCAGCTATTATTTCATATTTGCCATGTACTCATGAGAACATAATTAGTTTTCTTCAGAAGAAAGATTGCTCAAATCTGGAGAAAGTACTTTTACCCTAGTGTGTGGAACAAAAACAATAACTAAGAACTGTCGGATAGTCTTGTAGGGGATTTTTGCTTTTTCTACAGGTTTCCAAGGGAAAGCTAACATAGCAATATAATAAGCAATCTGCTTAGTGTCATATGATTCAGATCTCCTGAGCCCTCCCCTCCATTTAGCTACCAGGTTAGCCTTTGTCCACTTTAGGCAACATTGAGCACCCTTAAATTTGTTTGTGTTATATTTAAAAAGGAATTGGTGACACCCCTGGTTGATATGGCTGAGTGGGTGGAGCACCAGATTGTGAACTAAAAAGGAATTGGTAGATACAAAATCAACATATGTGGTACATATCTGAGAACTACATTTTTAAATTATTGAAGGTATTAAAGATATACTTATTTTGTGGGTTCTACTAAATTTGTATAATGAGTTTTATTTCAATCTACATTTAAGATTTTAATATAAACCTACTAAGGTACTCAAGACTCTAATGGAGGGTAAATGGTAAGAGTAGGGTTTTAGAATGGCTTTAATAGAAAGATACCTAATAACATGAACAAAAAATACTAAAGTACTTAATTTACCTATAACAAATTACCTTTATGTAGCACCTTCGATATAAATATTTGCAGTTATGCAGTTATAAAGATTAATATTTCAAGGCTACATGGTCTATGATCAAAAGAGTAATCATCTCTCTCTTCCAAATCACCTCATTTTAGCCCACACCACTCCCTCCCCCATGTCACTGAAATAGAAATAAAAAGGGGCCAGTCCTCCCACACTGCTGAGCCCCGGAACACCTGCTCTCCCTGGAGCACTAGACCATTATCATGGGGGTGAATTTTTTTCTTTGGGTAAACTGCTATTAACTGTTAACCACTCACTTTCAGCAGTACAGGAGCAGGTAAGGGTGGCTAGGAAAGAAAAATATATTCTGGATTCCATCCTTTGTCAGCACATCCCACTAACCTGAATCTAACCAGCAGGCCTTGGAACATGCACACCACACACACACACACACTTATCTAGACCACCTCCTCCAAGGCAGAAAGAAGCTTGGACCTTGTACATCCCTGGGGCTTTCATAGGAATGGAAGGAACATATCAGATTTTATTATTGATATTTCCATTGTCCAAGGAGTTACTACATTTATTATTTAGAATTCAACTGTTGTAGCTTGCCACATAAATAAAGATGTGCTGACAATGGTGAATGCTTCAGGGAAATGTTAGGCTAGATGTCAAATTAACACCAGTGAATTCAATAGTAGTTTGCAAGTTACTTCAAAACTGACCTGAGTACACTCAAATTAGCAGTATTACAGGCCAGCGTCCTTTGTTGTAGAAACGAAAGTCAACAGCATGCTTTCTCCTGGGGAAAGGGGATGAAGGATCTTTTCCTGTGCTTCCTTGCACCCCTCAATACCTTTGATGATTAGAGCTCTAAGAGAGATACATTTATTTGGCCAAAGAATCCAAGGATATTCTGTGGTGACGCCACCCAAATTTCAATTCTCTTCCTTCAATTCAAACTGTAAGGAAACTGTTGCAGACACGGAGGAAGGCAAGAATGGGCAAGATGAAGAAGATGAAGAAGAAAGAGGCTAGATTCCAGGCCAGGTATGTCCTCGTTGGAAGGACAGAGGAGGAAAGGTGATCCTGAAGCCAAAAGGCTCTGATCCGAACCTGTGTGCAAACACGGAAGGGTTTTGTGAATGAACAGGGGGAGCAGTAACTTCACCAGAATGTTCCACATCAGGCTCCTTGACTGAGCCTAATTCTACTCTGCAAACATATCTTTGCTTGTGCCTTTGATTTTACTAGGCGGGTGACCCTCAGAATCTAGTGTGTATAATAATCACAAAAAAAAGTAATAAAAAGCAGAGCCATGGCCAGATAGCTCTGTTGATTGGAGCATCATCCTGATATGCCAACTGTGGATTTTATCTCCAGCCAGGGCACATACAAGAAGCAACCAGTGAATGCATAAATAAGTGGAACAATAAATCAATGTTCCTCTCATTCTCAAATTAAAAAAAAAACAAAACAAAACAATAAACAAAACAGAGTCCTGTGTCTTTTTCCAGTGACTCCGTAATAATAACCTACACTGGGACTTGGAAGAAATATGCATGTTTAACATCGAACAATTGATTGGGTGTTTTCATTCGTGTGATCTGTGGAGGGTGTGTTTTCAAAAGTACCTTCCTGCCATAGGGACCAAATGCAGAGAGAAGTTCTGTAAAATGAGAATTGTAATGTTATTCCTCACGCTGTTGTAATGTGAAGATGGCAAATGACAGGCTGCGGGCGGGGAGCTGTTTTTAACTTCTGAGGCTGAGACGAATATTTGACAGTGTTTATTCTGCAGCAGGGAACACTTTTAAAAAGCCCTCTTATCACCAGGACACATTGTTCTTTGTGATTCAGGTACATTTTTATATTTTAAAAAAAGCTTGGGTCAACTGATCTGGGAGTCTAACACTGTTTTTAATGTAATTTCTAAGAGGAAAAAATGTAGCTGGGGTTCCAAATACTCAATTTAGTAATGAACTTTTGGAATTGGATGTGCCCCCCTGTTCATGACGTCCTGTTTGGAGTCTCCCCAACTTTAAGGAGCTCCTGAAGGCGCTGGGTCAGTCACAGGGAACCCCTTTGGCTCTGAAACGGTGCTTCTTATTTGTTGACACCTTCTTTTCTTTTTTTAGGTTATTCCAGATACTTTATTTTTTGTTAGTATAAATAGTATGACTTTGAAAACTGTCTTTTTCGTACTTGATACTTTCAAAAAGAAAAAGAATTTTGTAGATTCTAGTTGATTTAATATTTTTAACAATGTGCTACTTGAAATGAATACAACAAAAATGAATAAGGCACTAACTCCCTATACTTGTTGCTTTTAAGTAAGATCAAAACAAATGTGTAAATTCAATATAGTAAAAAGTAAAAAAGCATGATAAATATTCATAGAGTGACTAATGATTCTATTTGCTGACATTTAACCACTGATCATGTTGTCACTTGGCGACTGGCTGCTGAGGGCAAGTTCTTTTGAGTGTGGTCTGCCTGGTATCCTCTATGACCTTCTCCACTGGAAATGCTGCAAACCCTCGTGTATGTGCTGTGCACAGTGTGGCCTTAACAAACTACAAATACAGTGCCTGGTGCATTTGACTTTCTTTTCACATGTGCCTGTAAGAATTAGGGAAGTAGAAATTGTCAACCTTGCAGACATAAAAATAAATGCAAATGGGGCAGTGGTCACATCATGTCTGATGCACTGTGATCAGGCAGATGAGCCAGAACATGTCTCTGTTTCTCGTCTTTACATTAATATTATCAGCTGAAGGAGAACACCACCTTGCAAATGCTCATGCTAGTTGTGGATCACTGGGAAGTCATCTGGGAAACTTCATCCACTCACCATAGTTTGGATTCACTGGTCTAGGCCTTGTTTTTTCATTTTACATTTGCGACAAATGTAATTAATATCCTCTGTAGACATTTTTGAAAATTGAGATAATTCAAAATTCATCACACAGAGAAAACCACTATTAACGTTTAAATCTGTGCTTTCCCTATGTAAATACATATGTGTATATATTGTTGTGGCTCTAAGAATTAGTTTTCACTTAGCAAACAATGAGGGCAGCTTTCCAAATTACTAACTATTCTACAATAACATTTTGCATGACTTTAATTTTCAATTCTGGGTATCTTTCAAAGTGTACTTAACAAGCCACCTGTTTGAGATGTTTAATTTCCAGGTTCCTGCCATCATAAACCATGCTGTTGATGAACGTGCTTATTCCTAAATTTCCATGCGTATAAATAACAAGTCTATTCACTTGTGGTATATCTTCTCAGTGTTAGAGCTTCTACATGAGAGAAAATGGAAACTTTAAGATTCTTGCACTCCCTAATTTTATGACTCAATCATGTTAAAAATGTGGTGATGATAACTGATAGCTGGGTAAGGATCCAGGGCCTTCAGTTGATAATCATTATTGGCTACTTTGGGACAGGGAGAGGTGACTTGAAATGTTTTAGTATTGTAGTACATTAAATTCTTTACATGTAAAAGGTCGATTATTTTTAAATGAATAATACATGGTTTTTCTTTAAAATTTATTTTGAAATAATTATAGATTCACAAGAAGGTGAAAAAATAGTATGGAAAGATTCCATGTACCCTTCCTCTGGGTTTTCCTGGAAGCAACATCTTTTTAACTATAGTACATTATCAACACCAGGAAATTGACATTGGGATTATACTATTTAGATTACAGAAATACTGAGACTTCACCATTTTTTAAAAGATTTTATTTATTATTTTTAGAGAGAAGGAGAAGGGAGAGAGGGAGAGAGACATCAATGTATGGTTGCCTTTTACCTGCCTCCAGCTATGGACCTGGCTTGCAACCTGGTTATGTGCCTTGGATTGGAATCGAACCAGCAACCTTTGGGTTCGCAGGCCAGTGCCTTATTCACTGTTCCACCAGCCAGGGCCTTTACATACACTAATTGTGTGCATGTATGTGTGGTTTTGTGACATTGTATTGCATGTGCAGATTTGCATTACCACCACAATCACCACAGGGGACTGTTCCCTCACTTCAAGGGAACTCCCTTGGAAGACCCTGTAGACTCTCTTCTCCCGAACCCATGGCAAACACTGATTAGTGCCCACTTCTATAATTTTGTCAGTTTTAGAGTCTTACATAAATGAAGTCATACTAGGACATTTGTTGGTAAACACAGTCACTTCAATAGGCCTAGAAAGTATATCCTAGATTGCTGTTTACTATTTGACTATCAAGGTTGTTATAATGGGGATCAGAAGGGAGAAATGTCTTTCTGAAATTGATAAAACAAACAAAAGTCTCTGAAAAACAAAAATGAATTTTATTCACTTTAGTATCTCTAGCATCAAGGATGATATTCATTGTATATAATAACCTATATAGAACAATGGCTGACCAATCAGACTAGACACCAGCTGTAAATGATCAACACAGCCGTGGCAGTGGGTACAGCTACATCTATCTCAGCCCTGCCTAGTACCTTAGCACAAAGCCAGGGAAATGGTAGGTGTAGTATAGCTTGGGCTGCTATAACAAAATTATTGTAGACTGGCTTACTTCAACAACAGACATTTATTTCTCACAGTGCTGAAAGCTGATTAAGTCCAAGATCAAAGGACTGTTGGACCTTGGGTCTGGTGAGGATCTACTTCCTGGTTTTCACATGGCCATGTTCCTGCCGTGTCTTCACAGGGTGGAGGGAGAGAGAGGAAGCAGGCTGGCTATAATGTCTCTCCTGTAAGGACACTAATCCCATTCAGGAGGGAAATAAACCCTGGGGAAGTAGCCCTCAGTGTTACTCACTGTAATAAAGAAATTCAATTTGTACTTGGCCCAATTGCTTCCATAGGAATTAAGTTTAATCTTCTCTTGTCAATAAAAAATATTCTAGAGGATGGCCACCATCCAGACAAGAAAAATAGAAAAAGAGTGAGGAGGTCAACTAGGGAGCAAAGACATTAGTTGAATCTAATTGAGGGATTAAAGAAATTAGCTGCAACTTGGTTAAAGGTTCAGAATTTCCTCTACCTAAATTAGGTGATAAAACATTGAATAAGTTTATGATAAAAATTGAATGAGGATGCACCGTGAAACATATTCCAGGGAATGTTTGATATGCACAGCTATGAAACTAAATTTCTGCTGGAATAACTGGGCATAGTCCCCTGCTGACATTGTAGGCAGATCTCAATGATTAGAAAGCAATCAGCTTATTCACCTGAAATTGGCAGATAATCAACTATGAAATACACAGTGCTAAGTAAGATCCTATATCTTGATTTTGAACCTGACAGATAATTATACCATAGTGCTGAATCTTCAACCTAAGGAACATGGCACCTTTCGTAGGATAGGTGTTTCCTCCTGAGTTAGAATGACTTTACAACCCACAGAAGATGTTAAAGGAAGCGGGAAATTAGCCAGCTTCCTTAGTCTTAATGCTTTTGTGCTAAATTTAAGGATATATCTTGTCACATTTGATTTCATTTGTGGTTATTTGTTGTTAAAGGTATTTGAAACAGTCTGACTTGTTCCATTATCTGACAGATTTATTTTGAAATTTCCTTTTTAAATGTGTAATTAATTTTAGACATGTTATTTTATTTTCAAAAGAGTAACAGAAGTTGATGATATTTGGAGATTGTTTTTGAATATTTAAGAGATGAACATTTGATACATCTGATCATTCCTTTCTTGTTGAAACGTGTTCTTCGTCTGCTTCTTGGGACTACCATACTCATGGCTACTTCTTGCTCTTTTGCTGATTCGTCTTCCTTTTCCCAACCTCTAGTTGAAGTGCCCTGGCCCCAGGCTTGGACCTGTTTATCCTCTCTCTCTGGCCCCATCTCGTCTCATGGGATTAATCATCATGGAAATACCCATCAGACTCACAAATGCCTGTATCTGGCCTGGATCTCTACTCTGAACTCCCAACTTGATCTTCGTCTGCTCCTTGACATCCCTACTTGTTGTCAAGTCCTCTCAGACTTTAGATATCTAAACCCAAACCCATGATCTATTCCCACCACCACCACCTTATTACAAGCCTGGCAACTTCTCTCAAGTCTTCCACATCTCAGCAAACAGTTGCTCTACCTTCTAGCTGGTCAGGCCAAAAGTCTTTTAGGCATCCCTGACTCTTCTTTTTCCTGTAAGGCACATTCAGGAAATCAGTGAGTTCGTTTAGTGCTATTTCCAAATCAGTGATTACTGCCATTTTCATCGTGTCCATTGATTCTACCCTGGTTGGACCAAGGTGCTCATTTTTCACCTGAATAACTGCACTTTAACTGGTCTTCCTTCTCTGCCCTGATCCCCATACTGCAATGAGAGAGATCCTGTTCAAGGCTAAGGCAGGTCCTCTCTCCTCTTAGCTCAGAATCCTCCAATGGCTCCCATCTCACCAAGGCTAATAGTAAAAGTCCCCTTTCTATACAGAAAACTTGAAAAAGAAAAACAGAAGGCACAAATACAAAGGATAGCAATATCTCAGTCAGAGAAGATCTTCCACTTATTTATTAAGATCCTATAGAATTGCTTAGATGTAACCCACATCTATGGCAATCTCTGACGTGAGTCCAAATTCCTGACTTCAGGACCAATTTTTAGTCTATTGGCCTGTGTTTACTAATTATGCCACTCTATACTTTTATTCCTCTAGCACACCCAGCCACATTTTAAACTAATAAGTCATAAATGTGGAACTGGCATAGGCAGTAATGAAAAGTAGTTCAGGACTTATTCAGCACATTTTAGTTTATGCAAATGCCAAGTCATAAGAACTGCACTGACATCTCTCAGTTAGGAACTCTGTATAAAGATCTTATCTCAGCACCTTTTACTCTAGATTTACTGCTGCTAAAGAACAGAGTCCTTGAATTCTGTCAAAGACAAATCTGATCACTGTTAATGATATCACAATATCACTTCCTTACCAAACAAGAGAAATGCATTCTTTTGGATAGACACTGCCGGGCATTGTCACAAAGCATGAGCCATGGAAGGGTGACTGGTAGCTCAGCTTTCAAACATGTCTTCTTTCACATTGCTTGAGCATTCATTCAGACTTGAAGTCGCAGGCCTAAGAACATAATTTTCTATTACATTTAAACACATGCTATTGCTTTCCAAAGAAATGGAGCAAGATTTTATTGATAGTGTTAAAGGTTCTTATTTTTTCTAAAAGTGTTCCAAGAGTGTTAGTTATGTTAGCAGTGGCAGGCAGGGCAGGAGGTAAGGGAAAGCAATACCATTAGTAGACTGACAAGACATTAGGCTGGGGGAAGAGAATATGGGAGAGGCTTTAGGAAGCTGGAGAAAACTTAAGTGGTCCAGCATTCTATGGAGAAGCTGGTAAGTGCCAAAGAAAATGGGCAACAGCCCTGGCTGGTGGCACAGTGGATAAGGTGTCGGCCTGCAAACTCAGAGGTTGCTGGTTCGATTCCCAGCCAGGGCACATAACCAGGTTGCAAGCCAGGTCTCCAGCCAGCTCTGTAGCTGGAGGCAAGTGAAAGGCAACCATACATTGATGTTTCTCTCCCTCTCTTCCTCTCTCCCTTCCTCTCTCTCTAAAAAATAATAAATAAATTTTTTTTAATTAAAAAAAAAAAAAAGTGGGCAACAGAAGTGAGAAGTAGGAGCCTAGGAAAATGAGTGGTGGAGGAAGGGAGGAGAAAACCATCGTTTAGTAACTAGTTATGATGCTTGTGTACTCCCCTGGCAAGGGGATAGGGTGCAAGCATACATACTAAATAAGGCAAACTACTCCTTTGTGGAAATTCACTATTTAGAAAATGGGTGTGCTGACACTGTTATCTGTAAGAGATGCCCCTGTGGGACAGGAGATCTGATGAAAGGGATAGTTTCTGATTTTTATTGAACACTTATTTTATGCTACTGGCTGCACTGAGTGCTTTATTTGCATTATCCTAGTCCATTCTTATAGCAGCATGAGTCAGCAATACTATCCCTGCTTCACAGGAGTAAAAACTGAGGTTCAGAGAAGTTCAGTAACCCATAGCTAATTTGAGCCTTGGTGTCAAATTCATGGGCATCCACTCCAAAACCCCATATGCAAACAGTATACTAAATTTTAATAATGCATAAACATTTTAAAAATATTGGGAAGAACTTAAAGGTCATCTGGTTCCATTTTTAAATTCTAGTCTCTAGACAATTTTAGGCTGATGATTAAATTTTTGATGGTCTGTTGCAAAATTAGAAAAGTAAGGCCAATGTTATGAAATTTTAATATTACCAAATTTACTTAACTGAAAGTTTTATCTTGATATTGTGTCATTCTTTCTTGGGAAGTCCCTAAAAATGGCCTTTCTTTAATGAAAATATGTTAATAAATAATAGGGTCTTCTGTAAATGTATTTAGAAATATAAAAACTTAGATTTGGTCATTTTATCATTGATCCAGTTTTATTCTATACTCAGGATTCCCCATTACAGCCCTAAAATTTGGACATGTCAATTCGTTGTTAACATTTCCAATGATAGCATTCATGCTACTACTTTTCTTTCCTTTTATTGAAATACCATCTTTATCTAATTAAATAGAACAACAGAGAATATGAATATCCTACTAGATCTGAAAGCAAATATGTGAGGGCAGACACCATGCATAGTTCCATTGCTTCCACTATCAGAAATTATTCTTTGTTTACGTGTTTATTAATTATCTTTGATTAAATGGCAGCTTCATGAGGACAGGGACCTTTTTTCTGGCCTCTAGGACAGTGCCTGGCCCAGAATAGGTGGCCAATCAATATTTGTAATATGTGCTTTGTAAATACATTTAATAAATAATTTGCTCAGCTTACTAATAGAGATAATTCATATTCTGCTTCATGGAACTTCAAATATTTAAATACTTGAAGTCAGCTCTTATGTCCCCAGTAAGTTGTCGTTCTTTTTCTGAACTAAGAAGGACCAATCCCATGAATTGTTTTGCCTGCGATAGTTTTCAGACTCCTGCTGGTGTTCCGCTGTTGCACCTGCTCCCAAGCATGACTGGAGCTCCTAAAGCATTCCCTGAAGCTGAAGATGGAGCTCCAGGAGGCTTGGCCATGTCCAGCGGGCAGGGTCTACTTCCCCTCTGAATCTCATAATGTGGCTTCAGTCCACAGTTCTAAGTCCCATGATAGGATTACCTATGAAGCTTGTCATTGATGGCATTTCCTAAATCTTGCATTTATTTCTTGCCATTTGGCAAAACTTAACATTTATCTGCATCCCATTCTGTCTTGATTTTTGACCCATCATTTAGCCTGTTGAAAGCTTTTTAAGTCTTGAGTGTTCTTTTTTTTCATTCATTCAACCAATAATTTTTTTCATTCATTCAACCAATAATACGAGCATCTGCAGAATGTCGGGCCCTATCTTCAAAGCCTCCCTCCCCTCCACCTCTGTGGTGCCTGTGATCACACTAGTTATTATCACCTCTGTGACCTGCTATGCTCCTCTGAGGTGACATCTTCTAAGTATTAATCTAATAGTCAATACTCTTGGGATTGCTAATTTAATCAGCTACAGATCCACAACTTCCACTGTCCTCTAGGCCACTTTGGTCCATAGGATGGAATTAAACACTTTCCATGCTTTCTTAGCTCTTGCTCTCAAGATTTGAAATGTGGCCCCAGGAACAGAGTATTGGGTCACTAAAGAAGGAAGCAAATGACAACGTACTCTACTACTCATGTCAGCCTCATACGCAGAGATGCCAGCCCTAAACATACCCAGCTTCCCCCAGAGTCGGGTGCTGTTACTCTTCCCCACCGCTCCGGTTCAGCACAGCCTCCTTTTGCACCAGCCTGTCCTCCCAGCCTGGCTGCTGGAGCTAAAGCAGCCAGTTTTGAGACTTCGTTTTATGCAAGGCACTTTCCTTTGATGATCTCAATCAATCCTCACAATAGCCTCGGGAAGTGTAGGTACTGTGAATATCACCAATTTGTCAGAAAACTCTCATAGGGAAAGCAATTCAGGGGACTGATCCTATTAACCAGGGAGAAAACATGTGCAAGGTGCTTGCGTAATGTGCCCCAGTCCAGGAGCTCAAGAAATGGAGCTGGGATACGCGTCCAGCTCCTGATTCCGCAACACAGGGAACTGTGGTTTCAAAGCATGATTGGTCTATGCCCCCACTTCCTTTGTCCAGGGCTGGCCTGAAGTACACTTATTCCTTCTGCCATTAGTGTGGCTGCAATAACATCCAGATACTCCATTTGGGCACTCTACACACGCTGTCTCACTCCATCTCCTGCACAGGAGCTGGTCCGATCACTCACTATTTTACACATCAGGGAATGGAAAAGAAAGTTTCCCAGATCAATATGCTTCCAAAAGTAATTCTTTATTGTTCATGCCCCAATTATACACTCCTTTAATCTCCCCACTTCTTAGTTCTCCATTTGAAGTTGTTCCCAACACTCTGCTTAAAACAGCCCCTTGTACTACGGACAGAAATACAGTTAACATGGCTCAGCTGGACTTCGGTCAAGTAGTGAAAGTTTGTGGTTACCACAGTTTTTATTGTTTATTTTTAATTATAACAGGTCAGTAACTGAACAGAAATGCATTATGTAAAAAATAAAAGAGGAAGGCAAAAGAGTACCAAATGTCACATTCCATAGAAAGCCTACCTATGATTATGTCTCACGCAAAGCAAAATAAAAACACTTGATTTTCTGCTTGGAGAGGCTCAGCTCTGGGGGTTGAATTTGTATTCTTGAAGGACCACAGTGCAGTGAGACCATGATCCTGCCCATTTGTCTATGAATATTAATAGGATATGAACAGTTTTAAACAAAGTTGACAGGCAGGGACAATTGCACAACACTATAGAATCAGGAGCACAGAATTGGCCTTCTCTCCCCACCCTGAGTTCTCTTCTAGATTCTTCCACTTCAATAAGATTTCCTCTGATATCACTTGCCTTGAAATCTCCTCTGGGTTTTCTTGCCTATGATCACATCTTCAACTCTCCAGCCTGCAACGTCAATCAAACATTTTACATCGAAATATTTTAACCAGAACTTATTCAAAGAGAGAGGCTTAGTCAGTTTTCAGTTTTCTGTCTCAAATATGATGTTATATATAGCTTAATTTCTCTTTGTTCTTATCATTTCATAGGTAAAGGATCATCATCCAGGTGGGTGTTTAACAAAACTACTTTTTATTACATTATAGAATAATACTGCCTGTATCCCATTAGCCTCCACTCCAAAATCTCCTGACCCGGTAATGATAGTGAGAGGCTCTTTGGCAATCTCAATACCCACCACTAAAGTTGCTCTGCTGGAACCTGTCAGCACCTGGCAACCGGACTGAAGGCATGCCTCTTGTTCTCAGTGGAGACAGTAGGTGGGGGCTGTGGATGAGTCGTGGGCAGCCTCAGGAAAGCACTAAGGCCACTACAAATTCATTTTCTTTGTTTTCCCAAGCTACACAGAATCACCAGCTCCAGAACAGCTATACAACAGTATAATAGACACTAATTGTGCATGTGCAGAGTATGAAGCCCTAGGCTAGGAAGTGGGAGTGCAGAGATGAATAGCACATCCTCAAGCCCTAGAGGAGCTGGAGATAGACTGGTGAGGAGGCTGCGACCTAAGCAGTTATCATCACTATCATCAGTGCTGTGGGGGGCAAGCAAGCAGGAGGCTTTGGGAGCATCGAGGGAGGGCCTCAGGTTCTGGGGACCATTCCTGAAGGATACCTTTTTTTAAAAAAGATTTTATTCATTATCTGCAGAGAGAAAGGCAGGGAGGGAGGAAGACAGGAAGAGAAGCATCAATGTATGGTTGCCTTTCGCCTGCCTCCAGCTATGGACCTGACCGGAGACCTGGCTTGCAACCTGGTCATGTGCCCAGGATGGGGAATTGAATCAACAACCTTTGGATTCTCAGGCTGATGCCTTATGCGCTGTGTCACCAGCCAAGGCACTTTCTTTTTTTTTTTCATTTGCAGTTTACATTCATATTATTTTGTATTAGTTTTGGGTGTACAAAACAGTAGTTGGGCAACTATTTACTTGACAAAGTAGTCCCCCCAATATTTCTAGTACCCAATTGGCACCACACACTGGTTATATTATTGACGAGATTCCCTATGCTATACTTGACATCCTATGACTAGTATTTTGTGACTCCCAACTTGTAATTCTTAATCCCCTTGCCTTTTCCACCCAGCCTCCAACCCCGCTCCCCTATGGCAACTGGCCTTGATCAAGGAGATAATTTCTGAACTGAGTCTGTAAGTATATATAGGAGGAGAAAGACATTCAAGGGGCAGCATGGGGGAAAACAAACAAACATGCAAACAAAACACTGAGGAGGCCTCAAGGAGCAGGTTGAATACAGGTACCTGCAAAGCATTTGCTATGATCTGAGTTGAGTGCAAAAAAGGAACCAGAAGAAACGGGAGGTGATGCTGCAGTGCACTTCACAGAGAACATTGATACCCTCCCGCTGTATAACCCAGACAGTGTCCTGTGATCACAGGGAGACTTTCAACCCTCTTTTTTCTTAAATAATTAGGACAGTATTTGCCTGACCTTAGTTTTCTGATTTATCTGCATTTCTACTTTCTATAGCAGTGGTGCTCTGCTTTTCCCAGTCTGCGTGTTACTTGCAGTGATAACACAAAGATACAAATTAGTATTGGGTGATGGTCCCTCCTCTGCCTTATATGGTTTCTTGTCTATTGTGGATGTTGCTTGTACTCTGATTGGGTGCCCAGTGCCCCTCCTTGCAGATCTCTACTTCTTGTCCGTATTTTTCTTGGGTTGGAATTGTTCGCTTGTGCTTAAATATACTTAAAACATTTTTGAAATGAAGTGTTTAGTGAAAAATGCTTGAGCCTTGAAGTCAGAGAAACCTAGAGGTTCTTTATGTGATAAAAAAAAATTGTTTTATTATGGAGAATTTCAAATATGTGCAAAGTAAATGTACTATGTATGATAAACACCTTAGAGTCTTCACCCAGCTTCAGCCATGATCAGAATTCATCCATCACCCTACCTTCTCCTCACACTTGGTCAGATTTTTTTCCAGTGCCTCACATGCCATGTAAATTATATATATATTATGCAAATCTTAACAATTTTGACAAATTATGTGTTTGTATGCCCCACCCCCTTTCACAATGGAGGCTATATCTGTTTCTCCAGAAAGTTCTCTTATATCGCTTCCCAAGCAATCTGCCCACCCTTCAAAGGCAAGCACAATTTGACTTATTGTACCTTTTTCTCATTTAAGAATTTTGTTTAATGGAACATATAGCATATGTACGTTATTTATTCAGTATCATGTAACAGATTTAGCTTTTAGTTTCTCTTTGTATCTGTCTTTCCTTGGATGAGGTTTTTTTTTTTTTTTTAAATTTTATTGTTGTTGTATTACATCCATCCTCTTTTTGCTCCCCTCTGTCCCCCTCCCCACCCACCCATTCCCCCCAAAGTCAATCCCACCTGTTGTCCATGTCCATGGTTCCTTTATACTAGGTTCTTGTCTAAGCTGCTCCCCTTTCTTGCCTCTGCCTTCCCCCTCCCCCCAACCCCTTTCCCCCTGACCACTGAAGGCCTATTCCTTTTATTCATATACTTGGTTCTGTTTTGCTTGTTGTTAGTTTTGCTCATTATTGTCCCATAATGGGTGAGATCATATGATATTTGTCCTTCACTGACTGGCTTATTTCACTAAGTATAATACTCTCCAGGTCCATCCATGTTGTTGCAAAGGGTACAAGTTCCTTCTTTCTTTGTGCTATATAGAATTCCTCCTTGGATGAGTTTTAAGGACTTCTCTTAAAAAAATGTAAATGGGCTTTAGCATAATAAAAATGTCTTCTCTAATGCAAACTAATGCCCATTATGTTGTACCTGGAATATGAGAATATGAACACCTTTAAGGTTTACTTCTGAAAAGATAGACTATATTTGCTAGTTTTTACCAATAAATTATTTGTCTTCAAGTGTGATACCTGGAAGGCATGGTGTTGCTGAGCATTCAGCCAGAAAAACAATGTGTGTGTGTGTGTGTGTATGTGTATTTGCCTAATATAAATACTACATATATAAAATAGGCAGACAGATCATATAAAAATTACACTAAATAATTAGCACTTAGATAATTCTTACTTCTAGAGAGTAGCACTGACCAATAGAACTTTCCACCATGAAGGAAATAGTCTATATCTGCACTGTCTGTGTGATGTCCACTAGCCATGTGATTCTACTAAGCACCTGAGAGGTGGCTAGTGTAACTGAGGAACTGAATCTTACATTGTATTTTATTTTAATTAATATACATTGAAATAAATGACTAGTGGCCACCGTATTGCAAGCATAGCTATGTAGACATTTATTAATTTCATATGTATATTTAGTAAGCATTTTTGAGCATCTGGTGGGACCAGACACCATGTTAGGACTAGAACTATGCTTCCAGCTTTAAGGAACTCAAATGTTTCTTGTCAAACATGAAGGATTGAAGAAGTTGTATCACGAGTTATTTCTTTCAGAAAAAGCAAAGGCTGTAGGAAGAGGAAGCAGCAAGTTGCCTACGTTTAGCTCTTTACTAGGCTGCTCCTGACTCCGAGATAGCCTTCCTCCCTCACTTCTCTCATTTCACTCCTGCAAGTTCTACTCCTCCTTTTAGGCACACTTCAAATGCCTCTTCCTCCACTTACTTCCCTGGTTGCTTCAATACCCCTCTCTCCCTACAGACCCACCACTGTTCAGGCTGCATGTATCTTTCTTCCTTTGAACAGCTCTGATGTTTTAACTCCACTGTTATACTTTAAATAGATGTTCTTGACCTAGATTTATTTCTGTTTTACTTGACTAATTGCTCCTTGAGGGGAGGATTTAGTTTGGTTTTGTTCTTTGTCCCACACAGAATTTAGCACCAAATATTACATATAATAGGTTCTCTGTGATGTTTCAAGACTGGACTTGGGACCCAGTTTTCAGTTTCTGCACCTGTAGCTATTGATGGGTGAGCAAATTACTATAAGAACCCAAGTCCTTCATCCAGTGGCCAAAGAAGGTAATTTTATGCTGGACCTCTCAAGGAGGAAGTTTTTCTCAGGATAGTTGTTTTTTTGTTTGTTTGGTTTTTTTTCCTAACATGGTACCAGGAAGCAATTGTAATGAAAAATATTCTTTCCATTTTAATTTCCACCTATAGAGTATTCTAGTCAATAATATAGGTTCTATAATTAGAACTTATTTTAACATCAAGTTATAGACTATTTCCTAGGTGGCCTCACTTTACTTAAAAATACAGAAATCTTGTAAAAACACAAGATGACTATAGCATTATTTAAACCAAATCATGAACTAGAGAATGTTATTAATAGAACCACCCGAGATAGGCAATATGATTTTTCTAAGCTAACCCGGAGTTTCATTTGCTGGGTTTGTGCAGTTTATACATGTGCCATTAATTTTGTTTAAGTTCCCTGAGTACGAGTGGAATTGTTTTCATTCTTCTGAGACTTGTGATCTTGTGCTAGAGTGGGTATCTTCTGTCTTCTGTGGCTTCCTGAAGGCTTTAGGGCTCAGCTAAATGCAGTTTCCATGTCTTACACTAGAAAGTAGCTGGAAGATGGATGTAAAATTTGTACTGGGATCTCTTGCTGTGTGGGAGGTCTTGTTCTAGGTAGAGGAGTAGGCATTTAACAAAGAATACTTTTTAATACTCCCAATCCTCTTTTCCAGTTTATAGAAGTGCAAATCAATGCATAGAGAAGTTAAATGGATTAGCCAAGATCTACATAACTACTGGAAGACAATCTGATACTCCAGTACTATCTTTAACTGCCTCACTGCCTCTCACATGAGCATATAGTACCTGGAAATCATATGTTGGTAAATTGGACAAGGTGTGTCATGCTGCTTAGGTGTCAGTTTTTAATTCCCAAGCAACAACATCCCCTCCCCCCACTTCCTCTGAGTGTGATGGCGCTTCTTAGGTCCTTAGATCCATGGCCACATGGGATGCACAGGCCTGGTGAGTATAAGCCAAGGCCTCTGGAGGGCTGTTTTCCTCATGGGGCAAGTGATTCAGCCAAGAAGCCCTTGAAGATGTCACTTTGCCAGATAAGACAAAAAGTGCTAAAAAGAACTTAGATAGGACACCTGTATGTTGTCACCACTGATTCAAGGTGAGCAGTGGGAACAGGATGCAGTGGCCTTGGCCTTGGACTATGGTCATAGCACAGGAAAGATTCCTGTATGGACTGAGCTTTCCCGATGAGACTTTTTATTTAATGGAATAGCAACCATTATAGGAACCTATGAACTCTTTGCCTTTAAAGAGAACTGGAACATATAGTAGGATTACTTTACATAGGCCTGATACCCTGAAACCCAATTCAGCCTGTATTTCTGTTCCCTGCCTGGGCTTGTAGAAAGGGAGACATCGCATCTCATGTTCATTCTCACTGAATTCATTTATTGTCACCCCTGCCCTCAGTTTATAGAGTCTATTTCCAGGAACTGGATAAGTGAGCTGAACCAGGAGAACAGTGCTCAGAGCTGGAAACTGATGCCCAAAGAGATTCAAGGGACTGGTTCTATGTCACACAGATCATTAGAGGCAGGGCTGAGATTAGAATTCAGGTTTTTTGGTTCTGTATTCAAGGACCTTCCCATTGTATTATCCACCTGTCTGAACTTTTCTCTTTGTGTTCATAGTGCAGAAATCCAAACAGCAGAACAGGTCATCTGTCAACATTGTCTTTAGCCTTTTTTGGAATGATATGAGGTAGGGCATATGGAAATGCATTTATATGTTAGACTTCATTGAATGTTTCAGGCTTTTCACATATTCTCAGGTTTTAATGCGAGCTGATTGAGAACATGACTGGTAAAGATACAGCTTCAGTGTATTTCTTATATCCGGCTAATAATCCTCTTTTATTCTTATTTAAAATAACTAACACCTACATAGTACCCTCTCCTTTACCAAAGCCTGTTTACATGCCTTGTCTCTGTATATCTATGTAACAATCCCACTGAACAAAAGGGTAAGTAGACTCAATCCCCATTTTGTAGATTGGAAACCAAATTACTACAAGATTACCTGTCACAGCTAGTTAACCAGGACTCAGTTCCCTTCACTCCTGGACAGGAATTTACCCTTAAATCTCTGCAAGAATGGCTCTCATCCTGCAGGATTTCTGACTCTGCTGGAAGGCTCGTTAAACGGTTTGCTGGGCCTGCCTCCAGGGTTCCGGGCTCAGAGGGTCTGAGGTGGGGTCTGAGAATTTGCATTTCTAAAGAGCTCCCAGGCAATTGCTGGTGCCTGACATTTGGTGAGGAGCCAATCGCTCATCTGCGGTACTGAAATCCCAAAAGCTCTGAACACAAAACACTTTTCCCCGGAAAAGTGGGAAAGGACTCATTTGGCATCAACGCCTAACCTGAACCAAGGTGAAACTACGAAGTTTTCTTTATCCTTTGGTGTGACTGTTCATGCGGTTTGCCGCAAACATGTTAATCTGTTGGATTAAAAGAGGGTGGCCCAGACCTTCCTAGGGGGTGCTCCATGACAAGTGTGTTGTAATTCCTTTTAGAATCTGAAAAACTCTGAAGTCAAAAACACATCTCATGCCAACGGTTTCAGATAAGGGACTGTAAATTGGTACTAACCTTGAGAAAGGGTTTTGGTGCTAGAAAATAAAAAGGCCATTTTTAGATAGCTGCACACTTGAACTCATTATATACTTTTTAAGACATCTTTTTGGAAGTTTTTCCAAAAGCTTTTGTCCTTCAGCTACAGAAATGCTGTTTCCTGCTGAGCTGCAAGAAAAATGTTGAGCAGTCCATCCCCAGGTACCTGGCAAGTCCCAAGGACACGCTGATCTGAGACAAGTATTTCCTGAAGCTTAATTGCATTTAGTAGGGACGCCATCAATAACAACACACGCTTTTGACACTTTTGAGCACGCTTCCCTAAAGCTTTGATTTTCTACCTGTTAAGGCGGTGCCCCTTGCCTCAGATTGGAGTCAAGGGGAAGGAGAGGAGATCTTAGTATTTTTATTTAATAACGAGGAAGGTTGAAATCATGAGACAGTTATTCAAACCCCCCTCACGTCATTTAATGTAAATGAGAATGCTTCTTTGAGAGCTATTATAAGACCATAAAAAGCATTTTCATCAGGCAACACTAACACATATTATGACTGGATTATGAGAAATTACCCGAGCGAAAATGAGTTACAGAGAAAAAGAATTAAACCCTCCCACTCCTTTTACCTGGAGCTTATAGTTTTGTGTTCTAGTCCTGGAATAGTTGGGGTTCTCTGTCACTGTGATGTTAATGGTCCCCAGCTACGCTTTCCAGAACCCCCTCTCCCCAGGTGGATGGTGCTTGAGAGACCCAGAACAATCCATCATTGTCAGAGATCAGTTGTTTCATAGCAGATAGTGTGATAGCATTCGGGCAGCCACCTTTTCCAGGAGCAGAGGCTCTCTTTCCTGTGTTTTCAGGCCATGGGGACCTCCACCCTTGGAGACTTACATCTCCCGGTTTTATAATTCTCTCTCACTTGCCTCCTGTTTATCAGATCCATGCACACTCCTCTGTTAGGGCCAGAAGGAATTTGAACGATTACTCATATCAACTTATAAACCTTAGTGTGCCCCCTGTTGGCTACAGTACTGTGGGAGGCCTCTGTCAGATCACTGTTCTATTCAAACAATCTGACTCAATGTGCACATTAAGTTCAGAGCCCTCTAGATAGTTCCAAAGTATGATCTATCCAGTCTTCCAAAAAGTAACTTGACTCCATCCACACTACAGGTGAATACATTTGCTGCTTATCTCCTCAAAATGTCTACCAGCTTTGTTCTTAAGAAATTCTGGTCTGGGCCAGGTAGATTTGATGAGAAACAGGAAGGCTTCTGGTACTGGGCACTGTTGGGCAGTGCTGCCACAGCATTGATTTCCGTAGCCCTGTGCACATCCCGTCCGTGTAGCCTGTGCTCTGAGGCCTGTGAAGTGACCAATCTGCACAACCAAGTGCAGCAGCAGTTTACACTGTCTCACACTTTGCAAATGAATATTCTAAGAAGACAGGATTCATTGAACCATCGTTAGGCCCATAAATTCCCAAGATGTGTGGGATTTATGTAAATCCCAGGTTCTTACTACTCCTACAAAGCCCGCCTCTCTACCAGGACAGAATCACTGCACCAGAAGACTAGATCCCATGCTCCCAGGGGTGGGGGTAAAATAGTGATAATATCAACACCTACCATTTTTTGAGTAGCTTGGGCCTCAGGCCAGGTATTCATTAGCTTGGCTGAGCAGCTTCTGGCTCCATGTAAATGCTGAGTAATGTTTGTTAAGTTGTCTTTTATCACATCCCATTCTCTTTTTCATGTTTACCCACTCCTAAGAAGCTATTTATAAATGAGAGGCTTTTACTATTTGTAAACAAACTATGAAACGCATGGCATCTGTGAGGAGACTCAGCTTCTCTGAACTGGCTTCATGATTAACAACTAAATGACCATCTGCTTAATTGCAAGAATTAGCTAATCAATCAGCAAATATTTAGTTAGTGCCTACTGTGTGCAAGCTGTTAGTACAGATACTGTGGGATGTAGATAATTATAGGAGCAGCTGACATTTTCTGAGAGCTCGTGCTTTACACATGCGGTGGTTATTTTAATCTTACAAAAGGTTTATGAGATCACTATCAGTATCTCTATTTTGTAGATGAGGAAACTGAGTTATAGAGATCGAGTAACCCATGGTCATATAATTAATAAGCAGTCTCATGCGGATTTGAATCCAGAGCTTTATAACTCCTAATTTTGTGCTCTAAAATAGTACACTCCACTGTCCTTCCCTCCCTGACCCCTAGACCAGTGAGGATTTCCTCCATCTTTATAACTCATAATATAATGGACTGATAAAACTGTCAATATAGTGAATGCAAATGTTTATAAAAAGCAAGAAGGTCCTTCTTTATGCCAAATAAATAGTACTGATAGTATAAATTGGGAGTGACCTCAAGAAGCACTCTGCCCCACCAGCTAACTTCAGCCAGAAAAAAGACAGCTGGGCTCTTGACTTTGATAGTCTTTTTCAGTAAGTTAATAATAAATAATTCTGTACACCAAATCCCTTATTCTTTAACCTGGGCTCCACTTCACAGCCAACTCACCCTGCCTGTTCTGCTGGGAATTCTGCTACTTCGATTAAGTCATGTAAGAAAACATTATGGAAGATTTCCCCCTGCCAGGATGGGGCGTTGCCCTCTCTGAACATTTTCCAAGTTGAAGTTATTTCCCTAGGCCCTTTGGAGATCTCTGGGGTCTTAATTAAATTCTTGACCCAGTGCTTGAGGATCATCCAGGTTTCCACTGCAGCATGCCAGCGACTTATTTGATAGGTTCCCCTGTGCATCCAACTGGGAGAGAGTGAGTTTCAGCCTCCTCATCTCTCTGAAAAGAATGTCAGTTCTACCTTTCCCTCATTTACATGCCAGCCCCAGTCTGGCACCTCCAACCTGTCAAATGTGGGCTTCTGACCTTGAAGAAGAAGGATTAGGGAAGAGAGGCTAGAGGAGCTGGGTTCCCCATTCAGCAAAGGGTATATTCGAAATTCTATGGTTGTTTCAAGTTAGAGCTCCAGAAGTCAGCATCCTGGGTGGGACCTCTTCTCTTCAACAAATTCCTTTTCATTTCCCAAAATTTTTCTAGATCCAGCCATACAAAAATCACCTTTTTTTGCAATATTAATTTTCATGGATGACAACACCCAGCCTGTTGCCAAGTGCCCTACACAAATTTTCACATGAGCAAGTACCTTTAAAACTTGTGCCAAGAGGATAAAAGAAACAAAACTTTGCTTCTGTTGAAGATGTGGTTGCTTCCTCCTTTATGATAAGACCTTCTGCCTCTCCCTTTCAACATGGAGGCCCAGAGTCTTGTCTCCTGGTGGCATCAGGACTTAGGATATGGTCACCCCAACTTTATGGTCTTAATGCTCCAGTTTGATCTCGTTATCAATCCTCAAGGTGGGTTTTGGGAATAGGCAAGGAATAGGTTTTTGAAACTAAATCAGTGTTTACTGAGTGTTGATGCTGTGGCAGGCATTGTGTAGCCAGGGAAAGAAGGTACATAGAGAGCTGAGTTAAGGAATCACAGAGAATCATGATCTAATGAGCTCACCACATGACAATAGTCAAAGCTAACCACATCTCGTTCCTTGTTGGGGATACAACCAAAAGCTTAGAAAGAAAGAGGCACAGAATCACCTCTGAGGTGAATTGGTACTTTTGCCAGAAAATATGGTATTTGAGTTGGACATTGGAGAATGAAAAGGGACTGGCAGATGAAAAGAAAAGAAAGACATAGCAGGCAGAACAGGTACAACATCATAGAACAGAGGTTGGCAAACTATGATCAATGGCCCACATCTGGTCACCAAGTATATGGTCTGGCATTAGAAATGATTTTTACATTTTTAAATGCTTGAAAAAAGTACAGTTTATAACATGTGAAAATTACATGAAATTTACATTTTTGCTTCCATGAATGAAGTTTTATTGTAACACAACTATACCCCTATCCCTTTTTTAAAATGTATCTCATACAGGTACTTTCACACTAAATTGGCAGAGTTAAGTAGTTTTATTTATTTATTTAATGTTTATTGTTTTTAGAGAGATATGTTTGTTAATTTGTTTATTGATTTTAGAGAAACAGCAAGTGGGGGGGATAGAAACTGATGTTCGAGAGAATCATGGATCAGCTGCCTCCTGTGTGCCCCAACCAGGGCTCAATGCCACAGCCTAAGTATGTACCCTGACTAGGGATTGAACCTGCACCCTTTTGGTGTATGGGGTGATCCTCTAACCAACTAAGCAACCCAGCCAGGACAGAGATTGTGTGGCCCGCAAAACCTAGAACATTTATTCTCTGTTCTTGTAGAAAAAGTTTGCCTAACACAAGGCATCAATATGGAGTGCTGTTTTCCTAGAATGACAGATTGATTGATGAAATTGGTACATGGGGAAAAGAATATACCAGAAAGGTAAACACAGCCACATTTAAGAAGGTTTTGAAAGGTGTATCTTTAAGACTTCAGTTTACAGATAAGTAGCCACTGAAAGATTCTGAATGAGGGAAAGATGTGACCCCAGAGCATGACATGATCATATCTATGTTTGAGAAGAAAACTATGCAGGTTGAAAGAGGAGGCCAGGTATACCTAGTAAGTGAGGAAAGAGTAATTCAGGGTGAGTTTTAATTTCCAAAGAACAATGTGGTGATTTTCACAGAATCTCATTAATCGAACTTCAAACTATAACAAAAGTGGATTTTTTTTTTCCTTGCCAGCAAAAGGTGTTTTTTTTTTCATCTTTGTAACTGAGCTATTTGAAAAATAGGCTTTGCATTTCTGCAATTTCCAACTGGTACTCTTATAAACATGGTTTGATAAGGAAAAGTGCTGGGCTGTGTCGAGCACACAGACAGGCTTGATGAATTTAAGTCTAAAATAGAAAGAGTGAAATTTTCATACTGCTTTTATTTACTTTTACTGTCAAAATTTAGGCTTCTCTACAATGTTTTACCTATGGAATCTAGACATCACTTTTTAAAGATCAAATTCTAGATTCATAGGGCTAAAATGGTTATGGGTATTACAGTCTATTGGCCGCATGTTTTATCCATTAATTTGTGCAATAAATATCAAACATCACTATATGAGGTCTGTCCCAAAAGTATTGGCTGTGCAAACTATTTTAATTATATTAACATTGGCTCAATACTTTCAGGACAGGCCTCATATATCACTATATATACATATATTGGACTCTGTGAAATAGGACACTTAAATAAAGTTATGTTCTGTTCAAGAGCTGGAAGGACACTTAGGATATGTTAACATAATAATACAAGGTAAAACATGAGTGTGCAGCGTAGACATTCAGAGGAAGGAGCCATTGGGGAAGCCGGAGATGGATGCTAAGAAGATAAATTTGCTTGGAAGGAAAAGCCAGGGGAAAGTAGAGGGCCTGGCAGGTGAAAAATAAGAGGAGTTTTTATGGACTAGGTACTAGGGCAGCCATGGCAGGTTTGAGGGTGTTCACATAACCAGTAATTTAGTGTGACCTATGTACTGTGCTATACCATGGGAAAATCAAGATGAATAACACACAGTCCCTGCCCTCAAGAAGCTTACAGTCTCTGGGGGGACCAGAGGGGGACCAATGAACTTATTACAATATGTATGTAATACAGACTCCATCAATATGCTGGGTTGGCATGGTTGACATAGAGGCTTAGGGAGGTTGCTGTGATGGTATCTGTTTGCTGGAACATTAGAGGATAGACTTCACCTGAAGTATCCAGGCCAAGTCTGGGCTTGGTTCTAAGGGAAGGGGAGAGAGGGGAGATGAGGGTAGGGCTTTGGAGTAGAATCAGGGTGAAAAGAGGAGAAACAGAGACAGAAACTGACTCACCTTCTGTCTTCTCATACATCAAGGGCCTCTGTCAACAAGCTCTATCTTAAGCCTCTGCTTTGTGCCCCTGTTTTCCTGGTTTGTGCTTTACAAGATATGTAATGTACCATGTCTTCTTTAATTTAAAAATAAGGAAAAATTGGGGGGGGGGGGGACCTAATGTAGTGATACTGTTTCTCTTGCTTAATGACTAGTTAATTCTTACTGTGAGAAAAATAAAATGCCAATCTAATAAAAGTAGGAAATTCTCAGGTTGTATGTTTCTTGACCCTGGAACTTAATGTTAGTTTACCTGCCAACAACCAAACTGCCTATCAAACAACAAACAAATTAACAGTAATTTATTAGAAACTCAAAGAAAGCAATCTTCATGAAATAATAGTAACTGTCCAATGATCTCATGGTAGGTCACTGCTGGGGGTCTGACCAATGATGACACACAGAGTGAACATGGGCCCAACAGTGGGAGGTCTGGGTGTGGGTCCGAACTCCTGTTTACAAAGAATGTGACAGGGCACAAGGGACTCCGTTTATTTGGCGCTCGTTCTTCTTTGATCTCAGGATCTCTAATTCCTCTTCTACTGCTGAAATACCATTTTGTTCTTAATCTTCCCATAAGCCCAGAACACTTACCTTACAATATCCTTGGTTCAGAAGTTCTTTTCTTTATTTTCTAAGTAGAACAACCTGTCCTTCTGATAGTTAAAGGATCCAGTAGGACATTAGCTGAGATCTACAAGTAGTTCTTCTATTTTTGAAATAAGAAGAGTCTTTGATGTGGTGTTGGTTTATGTCCACAACTCTTGGTTTGAGGGCTGCAGAGTGACATGCTTGGGCTTACAGGTAATCTTGGGCAACCTGCTTTACCTCCAAGCTTCCATTTCCTGGTCTGTGAATTGGTGAGATAAAAGCTAGCTCATAAAATGGTTGCCAAGTTTGCATTAAATAATAAAATGTTATTTGATGTCTAGCACAGAGCCTGGTGCAAAGGAAGTGCTCAACAAATGGTAGTTGCTGCTGTTTTGGTCATGACCACTTTATTCTGTCTCATCTGCTTTGCAACTCCAGTCCTAGCTGACTGGCAGAAAATATAATTATTGCAATTGTGTACTAGTCTTCAGCATTACCTTTTCTACCAGTAAGAAGAAACATCCTTGGACATGCTGCCTGGGAGAGAATTTGTCCTTTGGTTGTATTCCATAGAGTTCCTGTAAGTTTATTTTGAATTAGAGTTAGAAGGGGTCTATCAGGTCATCAAGTCCAACCCTACTTTCAGGCCATGTGTATGATAGTTCAGTACATTTGGTTTCTATTCAACACATGTTAATTGAACATCTATGCTCTGTTCCTTGTTTATGAGATTCAACTGATCAAAACTAGGTCTCAGTGTTAGGCCAAAATGTTATTGTACAGGAAGAAACAACTTTGAACACAAAAACTGCATTAGACTTGGTTTTCTATTTTTCATTTCTTCCCAGAGAACCTCCCCTTCCCTTTTTTCCAGATAGACCCACTGTTGTCACATTCAGTTCATGTGCCTGAGGGGACAATAACCCCATCTTGATCTCCACAATCAGGGTGATTAGGCTGAAAGTAATCCTACCCAACTTGGCTCACTAATAGGCATCCAGGCTTCAAGCTATATAAACTAAGCAATCTACGTGTTATTTAAACCAACTTCAAGTGGGTTTTCTGTTATTTGAAGTCAAAAGTGTTCTGATATACTCACTTAGTATGACTCGATTCTGCTCATGAGTGGTAGAGAGTTTTCAACTTAGCATTTTACTCCTCTCATAAGTTGCTCTTGTATTGGGTGGCATTACCACCCTCAGCACCAAGGAATGAGGAAGAAAAATAGCAATACTGGGCCTAATCAGAACTTGGATAGTCTTTCAGAAGGGAGCTGTGTCACCCAAGAACACAAATGTGCCCCCAACTCCTTCTTTCCCTGCCCACTAACCTCTGCTGGGTCCTCCCATGAGCTGACCACCACCAGAAGCCTAAAGCTAGGGGAGCTGGCAGTGGGTGCATTCTATGGGGCCTGAAGCAGGGCAGAGAAGAGTAGGGAATGAATACAGAAGGCAAGTAGAATAACCAGGATAGAGGATTAGGCAAAACTAAAGAAATAGGCATAGTTAGGAGTGTGAGTGATGCATGTGAGTGCTGGGGCGGCACTGGCAGGGCCTCAGTCACATTGTATAAACCAGAGATGTGTACAGAGATCAAGTCCAGAAGAGAGATAATCTGAGTGTGAACTAACAAAGCCCCCAGAGACCTATTACAGAAAAAATTTGCCCAGCCCTGCTCTGGACTGAAAGATAAACAATTCTTATGTATCTGGATACTACACGCAATTTGGGGCAGGGAGAAGTTTGTTGGAGCCAGTGGAATTGGAAGACAAATTTAGGAAAATGCCAGACAAGATACATTTGTTGTTAATTATCATCGGCCTCATACATGCATTGCAAAGTGCTAGAATTAATTGCCAGCTATGTCAATAAAAATTGGTAATTAGGCCCTGGCTGGTAGCACAGTGGATAAGGCGCTGGCCTGCAAACCCAAAGGTCGCAGGTTTGATTCCCCAGCCGGGCACATAACAAGGTTGCAAACCAGCTCTCCAGTCAGGTCTCTGGCTGGAGGCAGGTGAAAAGCAACCATACATTGATGTCTCTCTCCCTCTCTGCCTCTCTCCCTTCCCCTCTTTCTAAAAATAATGAAATAAAATCTTAAAAAAAAAAAAAGACCAACTCAATTTTTAAAAAATTGGTAATTATACACAGAAAAGAGAAGAAAAACATATCTGCCTACATGTAGTTTATTTTTGTGATTTTATAATCTGAGATTATATGTATATCAAGAGTAAGAAAAATTAAGTCAGCAAGGAGAAACCCTCATACTTAGGTTAAAAGATGATGTGTAGAGATCATCTACTATTGATAAGAGATCTAGCAGTGTAATAAAATGAATGACTCTATCTTGATTGAAAATAATGGGTCAGAATAACAGTGATTTAACTTGATCTTGAACTAACATTTAAAATTCATCGTACCCACCAAGCCTTTGAAGTTCCACAGTGGCATAATGTTAATACTGGGGCTTTCAAGAGCTTTCTGAATAGGTCACCATCTCATGTAATCTTCAGGCTGTCACTAGATGTTTGGAATATTTGTTGGTAATAACAGGTGTTCTTTTGACCTTCTTTAAAAAAAAAAAACTCAGAACAATAATTCTACCTAGCGATGTAATTTGATAAGCCTGGAACTATGTAGAAAAATAACCAAATAAAATGTACTCCTGAGTACATTTAGTCAGGACTTTTTCATTATTTAAACTATTCCTTAAATCATACCAATAACAATTTATAGGTTGAGATGGTGGCTTCTCTCCAATCCTGAGACCCCCACCTTGTGTTATAAACCGAACTCCCCTCACATTTTTAACACATTTAAATTTGCATGTGTTAAAAAATGATCAAAGACCATTTGAGTGTTACAAATACACTATTTAAGTGGACAGTCTCTAACCAGAGAACTGCAAAATGGAGCCCAAGGCAGGAAGTTTATAGTTGAATTATTTTTCTGAAAAAAGTCAAGTTTCACACATACATGGGGTTAGGGAGAACACTTGATATTATGGCATCACTCTTCAACTGCCATTGTACAAAGTTAATGACCATTTTAAAACATGCATTATAACCAAATACAAGAATGTATTTCTTCCTCTATTATCACAGGTTAGCTATTTTTCTGGGTTCTTCACCAAGGTAGCAAAGTGAAAATTCATTAGGTTGAACCAATACAAATCATGGTTCATTTGCCTTTTTGGTACCAAACAGATGATTGGCTATTTAAAAGCATAATGTAACCAGTTGTTCCATATCTTGTAAGCCCAGTCTCTGCTCCCTTTTATCCTCCATTTCATAGAGTAACAGTTTCTTCTTCAAAGTTATTCTTTGGAAATTCCTTTTACCCTTTCTCATTTACACAAAGCTCTCTTTCTACCCACATCTCCTAAGAAGCTCCTAAGAGCTAAGAAACTCCTAAGAAGGAAAAGTGCGGTTCCTGGGCCAGCAGCATCTCTAACACCTGAGAGCTTGTTTGAAAATGCAGAATCATAGGCCCCACCCTAGAATGTGCATTTTTAATAAGATCATGGGGAGTTCTTACCACACTAAAGCTTGAGAAGCACTAGATTCAGATGGCTAGCAGAACCTCTGAGTAGATGAAACGAATAAGGGGGTAGGACAGGTTGGAGTGAGAAACCAGAGATATTGGACATTGCCCAGGCTTGGAGTCAGACTGACACTGCCAGATTCAAAGCGTAGCTCTTGTTCCTGGAGTGCTGAGAATTTAAGACAAGATTTGTGAGCTCTGAGTCTTGACTCTGACACCTATGAACTATAACTTTTGTTATCAAAATATTTTTGTGTTTGAGAATTAAACAAGATATATTCACACAAATAGGACATATTCACCCATCCCCTACCATAGGCCTTTTCCCCACTCTCTGTGGTTCTGTCTCATGAGCATCCCAAGTCATTCAAAGCAATGATTATGCACGTTATGTTCAGACATGAAAGTTGTAAGATTATAAGCAAATACACTGGAGAGTGTTAACAGAATTAGAATGAAGTTATTGATGAAATCAGAACATGCTATAATATTTTACCTTCTTGTGATTTGACTGACAAGTAGCTTGAATCTCTAGGCCAAATGTTGGCAGAGCTGAAGAGTGTCTTCGCTATCTTCTTTGTGTCAGCCCATCATCTTCTTTGCATTTTAGTGCTTAATCAGTATGTCTGTATCACAGCGTAACTGTCCAGAAGCTGTCTGTGGTGCCAATCCCGGAAGCCCTGTATAATTCCTTTTCTCCCTCTGATTATTTTCATCTGACAGAAATTACTTGTTCTGGGCTCTATTCTCTCTGATGTTGAAGTCCTGTGCCCATGAGACTTTAGAGCAGTGGTTACCAAAGTGTGATCTTTGAACTAGTAGCATCACTTGACATTTTTTTAGAAATACACATTCCCACATTCCACCCCAATAGTCTGTGATTTTACAAGCTTTCCACATGATCCTGAGGTGCTCAAGTTCAAGAATGGACTGCATTAGAAGGAACTATGGAATGTTAGATGTGGGAGAACGCTGTAGGACTCTAAACACAGCTGAAATCTTCCTCTGTAAAGGTCACCTTGGCCCTGGCTGGTAGCACAGTGGATAAGGTGCCGGCCTGCAAACCCAAAGGTCGCAGGTTCGATTACCCAGCCAGGGCACATAACCAGGTTGTAAGCCAAGTCTCCAGTCAGGTCTGTGGCTGGAGGCAGGTGAAAAGCAACCATACATTGATATCTGTCTCCCTCTCTGCCTCTCTCTTCCCCTCTTTCTAAAAATAATAAATAAAATCTTAAAAAAAAAAAAAAGGTCACCTGGCCATCACTTTTCTGGCCTCACATTAGAATCACCTGGCAGTTTCAACAATACCTATGTTTGTGTCTTCCTGGAGTGCTGATTTCATTGGCCTGGAATGTAGCTGGGCATTGGGAGATTTTCTAATCTCCCAGGTGGTTCTAATATATAGCCTGGGCTGGGAACCACTGCTGAAGAGAAGAGCATCGTGCAGGCACAGTCAGATCACCTGGGGGCTCTCATAATCCCCCGACCAGGCCAACTGAAACCAAATCTCCTGAGGCCTGTGCATCTATCTGTAGGTTGTAAAAGGGTTTCTTCACTGAAAGACTGAGAATCCCTCATCAAGTTTAATGCCCTGCCTTATGGGTCAGGAAATGTGAAAAACTCCTGCCAATAGTCCATGTTCAGGCGTCACTGTTTGCTAGTGTCCCACTGTATTGGGCACTCGGATTTTAACTGGAGTGTCTCCCCTAAGGCTGGAGATGATCTGGAGTGGGGAAGTCCCAGACCCTTTGACCCACTGTTGGTGATACCTGGGGGCTTGGGGCCAGCCCACCAGAGGTGGAATGTCTTTCCCTCCTTTGCCACCATCCTTGCCCCAGACGAGCTGCCCCAGAGAAGCCCCCTACAGTATGCTCATTGGCAGTGAGTGGGCAGGGGTTCCCAAACACACAGTAGGATTATTACTGACCCATAATTTTCATTGGTAATAAATACTGTCTTACCCCACAGGATTTACAAAAGTAGGGAAAAGGCTTTCTGCAGCAGGGTCTAATTCGGCTTTAAAATGCCACAACCGTCATTCATAGGACCACAAAAGTACGTTCGCCTAGATAAATGTCATTCTAGGCCTAGGGCATCACTAGGATTATATATATTATTGAATTTTCCGTTTGCACCTCTGATTTGCATGCTGTAAAAATAAACTAAAGATTTTATACAAAAAATAGTTCTGAAGTGACCGAATAGATTTTTCCAGTTCACATTAAGCCTTTGCGCCCTCTAGTGAGGGAAAGGAAAGATAATATCTTGCCTGGGAGCTGGGAGAGACTCCAAGGCATCTCTTGAGTCTTTCTGCCCTGGACAAGGTGAAAATTGAAATACTTTAAATACATTTCCTTGCCATGGCATCTTCTTAGTCATTGTCTGCATTTCTGAAGCAACTTTCAATTCCTGTTGCTAACACCTGCCAGGGTTTAGTGCTCTAGTCAGGATGCCCTTAAGACAAAAAGCTATCCCAGCCTCAACACTTACCAGCTGTGTGACCTTGAACATGTCAGTCTCTCTAGGCTTCTGCTCTCATATCTCTAAAAGAGAGAGAATAACCAGTGCCTTCCTTTTGGGGCTCCTGAGAGGATTAAACAATGACTGTGGTATTTTGTTTTGTTTTGATTGATTATATATAGAGAGAAAGGGCGGGGAGAGAGAGATTTGTTGTTCCACTTATTTATGCGTTTATTGGTTGATTCTTGTATGTGCCCTGATGGGGAATTAAACCCACAACCATGGCATATTGGGAGGACACTCTAACCAGCTGAGCTCTCCAGCCAGGGCTATTATGAGGTTTAAAGTGCTCAGTAGCTGGCATGCAATAAGCAAAATATGAATGTTTTATGTTTTATTACCATGATCCATTTTAAATCATTAACTAAACATTACAAATTACTAATTTCTTAACTGAGAAGGGGGTTTCTAGAATGTGGGACTTTCAGGGTTAATACTGGGATAGTCCCAAGCACTTGGGGATGAGTTTTCACTCTGTCTCCAGCCTGTGGGCAGCTGGGCCGTCGTGTATTGGCAGTGGCAGCATGGTATGGCAGCCTGCTCCACTATTCCTTAACATTAAAATAGCCAAGTCCCTGCTAATGACCAGCGGGTGGAGCCGGAGAGGGTCAAGTTCATCACAACAGAATTACTAGGAGACCTGAGTAAATAAAGACTGGCCTCAGAAAGTAAATTGTGGGAAGACTGGAATGTTCTATTTAATTATCTAGCTGTTGGATAGGTCCCTATAACCTCTCTGAGTTTTAGTTTTCTTATCTGGTAGAATAGCTATAATGTAATTTGATCTCGCAGGGCCATTGAAAGACGGGCATAGACAACACAGGGGGAAGTGGTATCAGTGATCCTCTGAAGTGTTCGTTGCAGAAAGGCAGTGTGAGCCTGTGTGAAATGTAGGGAGAGGCCCTACCTTAAAGGCTCATTTACTCATTCTTTGACCTTGGGCAAGTTTCATTAGTAGAGATATTTATGGCATATTGAAGAGATAATAATTATTTACTATAACAGTCCTATAAGCCATAAAACATTACTTTTTTTGTCTCTAGCCAGGAATAGGATTCTCTCCTCCTAAAGCACTAAAACCCATAGGAAAACAGAGCACATACTTCAATGACATCCTCAAGAAGATTTGAATAATCCATAATTTCAGATTTGTCTCTATGCTTTTAAAAGGGATATAATTCTTAATTTGGTAGTAAGAGGAAACAAAACATACTCAGTGTTATTTAAAGGCAAAAAGAACCTGGGGCTAGCTTGATCATTCTCCTCTTCTACCACCATATTGCCTAATTCTTGGGATATAACTTTACTGATGCCTTTGGTAGAAAAACAGCCTCCCTGTGAGGGTGGTTGTGATGAGCTATTTGAGGACAAATGCAACCTTCACCTGGTCACTCCAGTCATGTAGTGGCAGGACTTAGCCAGCTGCCCCCCAGACTGGGGGAACCGCAGTGCCTGGTTCCTCCAACCTCAGTCCTAGAGCAGCAGTAGTCCCTGGGAATTTGTCAGAAATGGAGAATTTCAGTTCTATTCCAAAATCTACATTTTTACAAGACCCTCAGGTGAATTGGGGCACAATAAAATATGAGAAGCATGGCTGTGGATGGAAGAGGACAAGAGTTACAAATAGTAGGCCCATGGTGACTAGAACTGATAATACTGTACTGTATATTTGAAAGTATCTAAAAGAGTCAACCTTAAAAGTTTTCATCACAAGGAAAAAAATTGTAACTGTGTGGTGATGAATGTTACTAGACTTATTGTAGTCATCATTTAACAGTATATACAAATATTGAATCATTATGTTGTACACCTGAAAGTAATACAATGTCGTTATCTCAATAAAAAATATTTAACAACAAACAAAAACCTGTTCACTGTAGGCCCCATAATTTGGGTGCTTTCTCTGCATTTCAGCCTATTTCATTATGTGCCTGGTCCCCACAAATGTTGACTTTATGATCATCAGCCTAGAGGATTTGGTTGTCCCTTGGCTAACCTCCATCGTGACTAAAAGAGATCAGATCTAAAATTGGACTAAGAAAGTATGAATATAGATTCATCCCATAGCCCTAGGTTTATCCCATTTAATATACCTTTGAATTGGTTACCATGTCTGCTTGTGTTTGTCCTAAATTTGCCTCCCTGAGAACTTTCGTAAAATATACTTTTAAAAAATGATAGCACAGGTGGGATTGACTTTGGGGGGAATGGGTGGGTGGGGAGGGGGACAGAGGGGAGCAAAAAGGGGATGGATGTAATACAACAACAATAAAATTAAAAAAAAAAATGATAGCAGGCCTACTCCCATAGTGGTCTCACAGACAGTCATTGACCTTGGACTTATTTGGTGACTTAATGTCAAAGTAGGCTTAGGTTAAGAGGAGGTATGCATTATTAGATACCAAGTGTATTTCTTTTCTGTTGCATATCTATCAAATCATGTATTGCATGTACAAGTGGCAGATATTGTGGAAAAATAATTTCTTTTTTGATTTTTACTTCATTCCACTGGAGTCACCTTGCTTCCTAGACTGTCGTACATTCTTTCATGGAGGACTGACTTTTGCACATGCAGAGCCCTCGTGAACAGATGTTTTTAGTCAGTGGTGAGTGGAAACCTCGCTGGGTTTTCTGATACATGAAACATTCTAATAACTTTCTTCAGTGTTTGAAATGTGCTTTATTGTGTCAACAAAGAAGGAATGACCTAATTATTAATTTCTTTCATTTTATTATTTTCCATTTTTGTTAAAATATTTCTTCTTAGTCTGCATGCATCTGGATGTATGGAGGGGATTTTCTAAGTATATTTTAATAACTAACATCACTTAGGTTTGATACACAGCATTCAAGATCAGAACCATGGAATTGTAGATTTAGAGACAAAATTTTTGCAAATTCATATTTATTTCAGACTGAAATCAAGGTAGGATCTTTTGCCTTTATTGTAGGTGTTTAGGGAGACAAATCCAGTTGTGTGTTACAGAAGTTTTAAGGTTCAAGCATACATATTAAGCAACAAATAGAACACTCTTTTATTTATACTGACTTTCATGATGGGAAGTGTTTAAATTTTATTTAAAAAGATGATTATTTAGGTCCTTATGCAATAATAACATGTTGTATTCCTTCCCTATGAACCATTGCCAGGAAACCCTTAGGGTGAGCTGATGTCCATCCAAATGCAATCTAGTAATTATTTACAAAGTTAGCATAACATTCTATCTGTAACATATATGTAATCTTCCCCCCTAAAAATTGCTGTTGGTTTCCTAGAGTATTAGAAAGCTCGTAATAAATCTTTGCTCAGTAATTGAAATGTGCTTAGTTGCTGTTAAAATAGTAAGTAGTGTGTGAGAAGACTATAAAACTTGTAAACATTAGGTAACCAGTTGGACGGGATCAGTGACTGTCTACCGTGATCTAACTTTGCAGTCACCTGGGGGACTTTAAAAGAGATTGGTTCCAGGGTCCCAACCCCAGAGCTTCTGGTTTGATCGGTCCAGTGCATGGCTTGTGCACCAACATTTTAAAACTTCACTTTGAAATAATTATGGACTCACAGGAAGTTGCAAAGATAGTACAGAGAATCCTCTGTACTCTCCATCCAGCTTTCCCTGTAACTACAGTCCAACATCAAAGCTAAGAAATTGGTATTGGAATCATAATGTTAACTAGAAGATCATAGATGCTATATAGATTTCACCAGTTTGATGTTTGGGACTTTCAAAAGGTCTCCAAGTGATTTTACTTAGTTGCTAGGGTTGAAAACCCCTGCACAGAGGGCCTCTTAAGGTCCTCCAAATGCAAAACTGTGAACTTACACATACACACATACAATATAAATATGTATTAAATATATGTGGAAATTTAATCTACACTCATACATATACATCGTAACCACTTAAAACTTTTAATAACAGATTGCAGGATAAACTGACTGACATTTAGAAGTAAACTTAACGGCTGGAGAAGTGCACTTCACCATTGTATAACATGTGTCCTAGGTTGGATCCTATGTCAAACAAAAGATGTCTACAATATCTGAGAAAGTAAACTAGGGTTTATGACACCCAGAATTAAAGTTCATGTGAGGAATGAAAAAAAATTTTATGGGTTTTGAAAATGTCATTTAGAGACATAATTTCAGTTTTAAAGTCTGGTAATGTGGTATAAAAATTTTTTCTTGTCTACCTAATTATGTATATAAAATTCCCCATTTATCATGCTTCAAATGCATGATAAATGGGGAATTTATCTCTTGTTCTTTGCAAGTAAATCCGTGTTTCCTTCTCTGCAGGGTAGGAAATTAAACACTGTCTTGGGCAAATTTCCGTACTTTCTCTCTTTCAAAAAGGGTTGAAATGGGTATTAGTCAGTTAAGAAGTGCAAGTAATAAATAAACCTCACATCTCACCCTGAGTGTCTGCACTCAGGTATGCACTGTAAATTTACATAGGGACATTTATAACCATGACAAACTCTAAGCTGGACCTGAGTCAGATCACAAAACCTGCCTTGTACAAAAAGATTTCCTCTTATTTGAGATGAAACCCTGCTATAGCAGCTTGATTTAGTTACCAAAGGTTGTGCAGGACTTGCCAGATGCCGCCTGCTCTCACCTCCAGCTGTATGGACTGCAGGCACTGCTGGTCTATCCAGGTCTTTCAGAAGGCCTCCTCCAAGAAGCAGATTACCGCCAGCAGTTTCACATGTGGAATCTGTATCTCTTGTCTTCAGAGGCTTCTCCGGACAAACATTCTATGTGTCTTCTTCTTTTTCAGTGACAGAGCCCCTCTTTTTCCCCATTCCCTCCTAGGTACTCTGTGCCCCCATGTGACCCAGACAAGTTCCTGTTCCGGTTCTGGTCCCAAACCAAGCCTTGATGTCCCAGGAAAATTTTACTTGGATGAGGTCCATGAATTTACAGAGCACAGTGAATCCTTGAGTCAGAGTTTTGAGAATAGTCTTCCTAACTGATATTTTAGGGAGAGGTTCAGGTTTGGAATGGCATTTCCAAGAGCTCAGGGAGGCCTGCTGAGGACCCTAGAGAGACTGTGTTGGAGCCATGAATGCTTCAGTCCAGGGTCAAGGCTGATGGAGTCTCAGACCCAGCAGACCCAGACTCAGAAACTCCTGCTCTGGGCCTAGGCCCCAAAATCCCGCCTAAGAGGACAAGGAGGAGGGGATAGGAGGGAAGGAAAGGGGCCATTCTCAGAGATTCTGGTGCAAATAATCCTTTTCACCTCTTGGTAAAGTCACTGAAACTACTGGTTATTGTCTATCAATTGGAGTAAGACAACAGGATTTGCTAATTACTGTGCTTTCAGAGAACCCAGCAGGAGCCTACCCCAAGTGGAGAGTGCCTTCAGGTTCACCTCAATATACACCTTTATGCCCTTGGTCTTTAGTGTATGCTTACTGGGGGCCTGTGGACATCCAACTGCAGAATGTGATGGGTGGCATTTTGCAGCACACTGCAAAGTATCTGACCCCTTCTAAAAGTCAGCATTAAATAGAGGGAGGAGATAAAGAACAAAGAACACTCCAAGGATACTGAGTTCCTGAAGACAATGGGAAGGGAAATCTGGAGGACTGATTGCCATAAAAAAATATCACTTCTCTCAATTTCCTGGCCCCCACCCACTTTATCTGAATTATAAAAATAAACAAAAACGATCTGCAACATCAACTTCCTGCACCATCTAGTCTGCATGCAGGTGTGTTTTGTTTTGTTCATCCATCACTGCCAATGGTGTTTATTATCTGGGTCCTGCTGAATCACTTATTTCCTGTCCGTGAGCTGGCCTGCATTGCCAACTTGGCGGTGTGTGCTGTTTACTAGAGAAGCTGTTCAATTTCTCACCTGTGTATCTGTTGAGCGCTGCAGCAAAAAGATAAAGCCTTGTGGAGTGTGGAGCAGTGGCATGTGAAGAATTTCAAGGACATGGTTTCCTTCAAAATCCTTGCTAAGGGATCTCACATGAGAACCAAAATGCAGCATCCACAGAAGCCCCCTTAATGGTTTCAGCACCCCACCACCCCAAGACATGTTCCAGGCTGAAACAGTTTGACCAGAATGCGAGATTGTCAACAGGTTACATGCAGCATTAAAGCTCAGCCGTCACAAAGAATGCCTGAACATGAATGGAAAGCTTTGACTAAGGATCGTCAAATGCCAGAGGGGTCAGCTAGCAATATCTAGCAAGGGTATATGAACAAGTTTTCCATCCAAACACAACTGAGTTAAGATTTTGGCCCCACTTACCAGCGAGGTGACTGGAAAAGTTCTTTAACATCTGTATTCGATCTGGTCATTCCACTGCTAGGAACTGATCCTACAGGTATAACAACAGATGTTTTCTGTGTGCCAGGCTCCTTTCTGAGCATGTTACATGTGTTAAATCATGGAGCCTCCCACAACTCTAGGAGAGAATACTGTTGCTATGTCAGGAAACTGAGGCACAGAGTGCTGACCCGCCCAAGGTTGAGTTAGTCGGCATTCTCATGAGAGGCAGCATGGAGCATAGCTAAGTGCATGAGCCAGATTTTGTGAGTTCCACTTACAGCCCTGCTGTTAAGGGGTTATGTAAAAGGCTAGAATAGTGCTTGCTACATAAAGACTCCCATGTAGTATTTTCACATGAGGGAAGAAGGATCTCCCCTTATGTCATTGATGCATGTTGTGTCTGTGGATTTCAAAGTAGTTTCTGTTTGCAGAAATAGGAGCCATTCAACCTAATTCCTCAAGCAGCGGTGAATCCTATAAATCCTCTTCAGTGGTTTTGTTCAGCCTGTAGCTTGCCTCAGCATGTAAAGAATTAGATCCATTCTACCATTGCTTTTTTTTTTTTTTTAATCTAGACACAAATGCCCAGAAATAATGTAATTTATACCAAATGGCTCACCTCTCTGGGATCACTTGCTCCTCTCCCATCCTGCAGCTTCTGCAGCGGATGACCTTGTGTGCCCAGACGCAGGGGAACCTGCCTTGCCTGCTCATAAACTGAGCAAAATCCTTCCACATCAGCCATTATTCTGACAGAGAATTTCAAAGTGAGGACGTACCTTAAAATACAATAGTCCTTGGTGTTATTCACTCTTTTACTCCAATTTGTAGCTCTCTCCTATTTTTCCATTCATTCATTCACTGAACAAATGTTCATTGCAAAGCTACTAGGTGCCTGCCACCCACTATTGTAGATGCTGGGGATACAGCAGTGAATGTGTGAGCATCAGTGTTACAGCCCTTGTAGATTTTATGTTGTAATAGAGGACCCAATAAAAAAGTAAACAAATTCATGATGTGATGTGTGGCAATAAGTGTTATTGCAAAAAGTAAAGCAGGGTAACATATTAAGTAGTAGGTGGGTGCTATTTTAGACAGAACAGTATGGAAGGGCCACCCTGAAAGAGGTGACATTTGAAATTGGACCTGAATGAAGTGAAGGAGAAAGTTGGGTGAAGGTCTGGGGGAAGAAAAAGCAATGATAGTGCAAAGGCCCTGGGCAAGACACCTGGTGGTTAAAGCAGCAACAAGAAAACCTTAATGGCTGGAACGTAGTAAAGGAGGCGGAGAGTGGTGGAAAATCTGGTCAAGTGAGGGCCATGACCCAATGCAGCAGGTCCTTATAGACCATGATAAAGATTTTGGATCTTGTTCTCAGTATGATAGGAAGTCATTGGGAGATGAAACATAGCTTTGTTAAAGGTAGATCATTCTGGGGCTCTGTGTGGGTATAGATTAGAGGACCAGAGGGGAAGCAAGGAGACCAGTCAGGAGACTCCAGGTGAGAGAAGATGATGGTTTGAACTGGGTGTGGGAGAGGCAAGAATGGTCAGATTTGAGGTAGATTTTGCCAGTTCAGTCAACAGGATTCACCTACGGGTCAGATATAATGAAAAAGGAAGAGAAGAGTAAAGGCAGACTCCAGGGTGAACACTGCTGTCTTTCTCTGAGATGGACATTTGTATAGCACTTATATTAACTGTGTGTATCTTTCTCACCCACTAAATTTAAAATTCCTTGGATCAGAAATTCTTAATTATTCTATTCTCTCCTTTTTTCCTCTCTTTAATAGTGACTGTCCCAGTGCTTTGCCACATAGTCCATGCACAATAAAAGCTGTGAAACAAATAAATATAAAGTGGTTGTTTGTGAATAAATTGCCCCTAAATTTTAATATTTGTGCTGGATTTAATGTATGATTTGGGGGAAAGCTCACTTTCTGAGTTTTTTTCTATTATCAAATAAGATTTAGCATATTTGCCCTTGTGAGGTTAAGAGCAGTATCAATATACCTAATGGTGGTTGCAAACAATATGAGGGCATGCAACGTAGAGTCCTTAGTTATCTATAGCAGGGCAGGAAGAATAGTGGAAATAATCAATGGAGAATGTCTTACTGAACTGCCATTTAATAGCAAGCCTTTCAAACTTGGAGGGTTTATTGTCACCACTGTCTCCTATGTCATAGGCAGCCATTGCTAATTGGGTGTTCATTCCTGGGAGGTCTGAAAATGGCCTCAGAATCCTTCTCCACATAGCATTCCAGGTGGTCATCCCTGTCTAACCCAATCTGCTCATCTAACGGTTGAGTAAATGAAAGCCCACGGATACTAAATGGCTCTCTCTAGTCCACCCAAGCCATTAGGGGTAAAACTAGTAAAACTAGAGCATGAACCTGAACCCTGACTCCCAGGCCAATGTGCTTTCAAGCAGATGTTGGCAGAATGGTAAGGGCTCACGCAGGCAAGATCAGGTGTGAGGGGAAGAAGCTCTGTGTGCATGTGAAGGGCTGCGAGTGGGCTTCCAAGATCAGTGGGAGTGAGGGGTAAGGAAGCCCCTCAAAATGGGCTTGGAGTAGAAAGGCATCCCAGAGCTCATTGCTGCCAACAGATGTTTCCTGCATCACTGACAGACAGTGGCTGTTGTCTAGGATTCTTAATTCACCTTATGACTATTTAAGGACAGAGGACATATACATTTGCCTTTCATCCATTCAAAATAGGGAGGATATGACTTGACATATTAATCCTGCCATGGATTTTTTCACCTTTTATGAAATACTTAAAAAATTAAAAAATACCCTCTCATTGCATACTGAATCTGGGTGCAATAACATCTGATTCATCACAGAATGGCCATTTAATTTCCTCAACACAGAAACTGACACAAACATTATATCAGGTCTTTTACTTGATGGGTCATCACTAGAAATCTAGCCTGTGTGGTTGAAAATGATGATTTTATTTAAATCACAATGTTGTATTCTGCTCAGGTCTTACAGATAAACCAAGCCATCTTCTCCAGATTTTGAGTAATAGAAGGTCTTTCTCATTTAATCTCTCACAGATTAAATTTCCTATTAATATGCCAAGAAAAAAATACACCTTGTTTTTTGGAAAAGTTTTTATTAAAGAGATATTTTTTAGTAAATCAACAAATTTTGAATGCACGAATGATCTTTAAGCTGAAACTTTCATTGAGTGAACCCTGAGCACTTTGAACAATGACTGGTTTTAATTTAATTTTTTTTGCCAGAACTGAATTGTGTAATAGGTCATTAAGTTCTTTATGCAGTTGATAATTCTAATTTTAATAGATTGCCTTAATCTGAGATTTTAGTCAATTGGAGTATTTTTAGATAAATGTGGAAAAATATTACTAAAAGTCAAATAGGAAAAATACTCATCTTCTCATGCAATATGTAGAACTTGATTTATTCCTTACATTTTTTGTTGAGACTGTTAATAGTGTACTTTTAAGCAAAAGTTTGAATACTTTACATTTGAATTCATGGTTTAAGCCAGAATAAATCTCCTTGGGCTCACAGGCTAGAGAACATTGATTAAATCAGAAGGATTTTCGTATACCTGGTAACAATGTCCTTTTCTTTTACATCGTGACTTAAGGTAAAAGGCATGATACTGGGAAGAGGGGGATTCTGATTCTAGATTTGATTCTGTCACTAACTTGATATATGACCTAAATACATTATATGTGTCCACCCAGAAAGGGGAATTCAATTTCCTCATTTATAAAATGGAAGCATAGGACTGATGGATTTCAAAGGTTCTTCAGAGAAATAGTACTCTGTGAATTATGATGTTGCATTATCTAAAATTATTTTGAAGAACAAATTGGATTTTTCTATTGGTAAAGTGACCCATTTACATTGCAGATGATTTAGAAAATAGAGCAAAATTTAAAAAAAATATTGTGAATCTCTCCAATTCACAGTTAAGCACTACTCATATTTTGGTGCATTTATTTTCAGGATTTTATATGTATGTATGTTACATATAATAATGGGATCTGACTATATTTTTCTATTTATGTCTTTTCCATAGCATCAATTTTTTTGAGAATATGCTTTTAATAGATTCACAATGTCTCATCTTATAGACATTATAGTTTATTTAACCTAGTTCCTAATCATTAAATATGTGTTGTTCACCATTATAATTCTTGCACTTAAATATTTATCTATGTCTTTGATGATTTCTTTGAAGAGATTTCTAAATATATTACCAGAAATATTTTATGTGCATTTATTTTAAATTAACAAAATTTAGCATCAGGATTATGGTACCCTTATAAAAGTTTTTTTCCTTCTCTATTTTTCAAAAGATGTTGTGTGAAATTAGTGCTTATTTTATTAATTTTATTCTTGTCAATATAGGCATTCAAAGCTAAATATTTTCCTTTAAACACTGCTTTAGCTATATCCCACAAATTTTGATAGTCTCATTATCACTTGGTTTAAAATATTTTTTAAATTTTTCATTAGGTTTCTTCTTTGATATTGAGAAGTGTCTGGTTTTATTTCCAAATATTTGGTGGTTTCTAGATGGCTCATTTTCATTGATTTCTAATTTAATTTCATTGTGGTCAGAAACATGTTCTATATCAGTGGTTATCAAAATTTTTTATCTTACCACCTTTAAACTCTTAAAAATTATTGAAGACACAAAGAGTTTTTTGTTTGGCAGGTTATTTCTGTTTGTATTTATCATATTAGAAATTAAAACTGAGAAGTTTTTAAAAAGTTTTAGCCATTTAAAAACATTTCCATGTAAATCACTTTTATTAGAAACAATTATATTTTTCAGGACAATTAATAACAGTGAAAAAAGTGATATTATATTTTTCAGGACAATTAATAGAATAGTGAAAAAGAAGTGATATTGATCTATATTTTTGCAAACTTCTTTCACAGTTAGCTTAAAAATCAACTAGATTTTCACATTTACTTCTTCATTCAATCTATTGTGATATCAGAAGTCATTCAGCCTCTGGAAAACTTCACTGTACACTCATGAAAGAGTGAGAATGAAAAAAAACAGTATTTCAATATTTAAAAAATAGTTTTGATGTTATGGACCTCTTAAAAGGGACTCCGTGGGCTTGGAGGTTTTGAGAAACTCTGATCTACATGATTTTGAATTTTTTCAATTTACTGAGATTTTTTTTTTAATAGTCTTAGCATATGGTTTGTCATGACAAATGTACTATGCCCATCTGAAAAGAGTGTGTACTCTGCAGTTTTTGGGTACAATGTTCTATAAATGTCAGTTAGGTCAAAGTGGTTTGTAGGGTTGTTCAAATGTTCTTAATCCTTACAGATTTTTTTTTCTATCAGTTTCTGTCAGTTTCTCAAAATATCTGAGATTGTAGACCTGTACTTTTCCCTTTAATTCTGTCAAATACTTCTTCTGCATATTGAACTTCTAAAATTAAGTACATTCAGCCCTGGCTGGTGGCTCAGTGGATTGGCACCTGCTTGCAAACCCAAAGGTCACTGGTTTGATTCCCCGATAAGAGCACATAACCACATTGTAAGCCAGGCCTCAGGCCAGGTCCATAGCTGGAGGCAGATGAAAGGCAACCATACATTGATGCTTCTTCCCCTTCTTCCTCTCTCCTTGCCTTTCTCTCTGAAAATAATGAATAAAATCTTTTTTAAAAATTAAAAAATAAATAAACAAATAAAATTAAGTGCATTTATATCTGAGGTTATTATATTGTCTTGATTTTAAAATGATGAACCATATATTTTTATCTCTGGTAATTCTCTTTATCCTAGAGTCTACTTTGTGACTAATATAGATGAACCAAGTTTCCTATGCTTTCTGTTTGCATGGTGTATATTTTTCTAATCATTTACTTTCAACCAGTTTGTGTCTTTAGATTTAAACTGTTTTGTTTAAGCTCTATCTATGTATCTATCTATATCTATTGAGAGAAGAGAGAGAAGAGAGTCTTGCTTTTCATCCAGTCGATAATGTTTGCCTTTCAACTAACGTGTTTATGATCCATTATACATTTAAAGTGATTATCAATATGGTTTCATTTGTATGCCATCTTGGCATTTGATTTTTATTTGTTCCACCTGGTTTATGTTTCTCTGTTCCTCTTTTCTGCCTTCTCTTTGGTAAACCAATTATTTTTTATTATTCCATTTGATTCTCTTCTGTGTACATTTTAGCCTGTCCTCCTTGCATTGTTTTTAATGGTTACTCTGGCTTAGGACTACTTTATGCATCTTTAACATATTACAGCTTACCTTCAACTAATATTATACAATATTACTTCACAAAGATCATCACAACAGTGATTTCTTCCTTACCTACGCAATCTTTTTGCTCTTATTGTCTTTTAAATATGCTGTAAATCCTACAGTTCATTATCGTTATTTTACTTTAAATAATTGTCTTTTAAAGATTTTTAAAATAAATATAAAACAAGAATAATATACCCACGAATTCATCCCTTTTAGCATTCTTGATTTATTTTTGCCAATCAGAGTTTCCACTAAAGGCTATTTCCTTCTAGTAGAAAGAATTTTTTAAATCATTTTTAGTAGTTCAGATATGCAGTAGATAGGTTTTTTCATACTTCTGATGAGTGTTTTTTTTTTTATTTTGTCTTCGTATTAACAGCCTTACTGAGGCATAAATTACATACCATAAAATTCACCCACTTTAACTATATATCAATAATTATTAGTAAAAATTATAGAGTTGTGCTACCAACACCACAATCCAATTTTAAAATATTTCTATCCTCCCCCAACAGGTCCTTAACACCCATTTGTAGACCGCCTTCTTGTTCAACCACAGTTGTAGGCAACCACTAATCTATTTTTATGGCTATGTCATATAAATGAATTTATACAACAAACATCCTTTTGCCTCTTTTAATTAACATAGTGTTCATGAGGTTTATGTATGTTACAGTATATAAATAGCTTCTTTTGCATTGACAAATAGTAAATATTTTATTGTTGAATATATTTTCATTATTCATTTACCAGTTGATGAACATTTATATTGATTTCAATTTTTTGGCTATTATATAATGCTACTATGAACACATGCACACTAGTCTTCTTTTGGATAGATATCTTGTAGTAGAATTTCTGAGTCATAGCTTAATTTTATGTTTAGCTTTTTAAGAAACTACAAAACTATTTTCAAAGTGGTTGCGCTATTTTACATTCACACAAGGAACAGATAAAGATCTACTTTCAGATTTGAAAGTCTTTTTTTTCTGGATATCTAAATCTAAGTTGATAGTTTATCATTTTTCTTTGTTTTAAATATGTTGTTCCATTGTGTTATGGCCACCATTGTTTCTCATAAGTCAGTCATTATTTTTATTGTGATTCTTCTGTGTATAGAATGCCTTTTTCTTATTTCTGCTTTTAATATTTTCTTTAATTTTGAATTTTAGGAGTTGAACTGTGATGTCTCTAGGCTTGGTAATCTCAGGGTTTAATGAGCTTCCTGGATTTATGCATTGATATTTTTAATCAATTTGGAGAAAATTTTGGCTATTATCTATTCAAATATTTCTTCTGCATAATTCTGTCTTCTACATTTGGGACTATTATTATACATATGTTAGAATACTTTATATTGTCCCACAGTTCTTTATTTTAGTTTTTTGTCTGGATAAATTATTGGTTCTACAGGGTTTCTCTTTGGTACCTTATGGAATTCTAATCCATTATTCTATCCCACATGAAACTCTTAACTTTATTAGGAGTTCATCTGGTTCCTCTTTATACCTTTCTGGTAAATACTGTTTCCCACTATTACACAAAAGATGAAAGCAGACATGTATTTCTTTTCTCATGAGAAAGGTTTATCACTTTATGGAAATTAGTTCATTTAGGTTTCTTTTTCATCAGCTTTCTAAAGGAATTTTTAAACCCATGATTATGTAGTATGTATGGCTTTTTCATTTTGAGAGAAGCACAATGATTTCCTACAATTTTCTATATTTAACTACAAGTGGAAGTTTCTCTCTGCTTATTTTTTTAAGAAGGCTTCTGCATTCCAGAAAGACTTCTGAGCTACATTTTTTACTGGCAGGGTATTAAAGACTCCATTTATCCTGTATCAAAAATAACACCACCAGTCCAGTGCGGTTCAGTTGGTTGGAGCATCGTCCTGTAAACAAAAGGTTATGGGTGCCATCACTGGTCCGGGTGCCTACGGGGAAGCAGCAGATGGATGCTTCTCTCACATAATGATGTTTCTCTCCCTTTCTTTCTCTCTCTCCAGAAGCAATGGAAAAATGCCCTGGGATGAGGATTTTTAAAAAGCACCCAAAATTTAAATACATATCCCAGAGCTATGCTTGTCAAAGATTTCCTCTTTGATAAGCTTACTTAATGATTCCACCACTGGAATTCTGTCTTTTTCTCCCTTGCCTTCCATGGCAGATGTCCTACAGACACAGCATAAAGAAAGCTCTGCCTAAATGCAATATATATTATATATATATATATAATATATATATTTATATAATATATTTTATATATTATATAAAATGCCCTGAGACTCTCTCTCCTTACCTATTTTGATGAACTAGTCTGGCTAACTTGAAAAGTAACTTGAATACCTCTTTGCTCCTTATTTCCTTGACCCTAGCACCAGTAGAGAAGTACTCAGAGAGAGCTTCTTGTGTTTTCTATACTCAAAAAACATAGCTCAGTTAGAGAAAGAATATAATTTCTCACATTTTGGGAAATTTCCAAAGGTACTGACATGCCCAACAGACAGCCCTGTTCCAAATGCTAATCTAAATGGCATGAATGTGTATAATCAGCCCGACATCTTATACCAGAAACTGCCTTTTTATGAATTTCCACATGGCTTCTTACCTCTTCCTCATCCTTCTTCTGTTCTAGCCTTTGGGCTTACCACAAATCCTTCTTGAAAAGAGAGGGCATATGAAAGAATTACCTGGGTAATAAAAGAAGACTGATTTTTTTAGATGCCCTTTTTAGCCTTAGAATGGTTAGAAATAGAGAGCAAGTCACTGAATGCCCTTACCTGCCACTTTCAGACAGGTGGTCATAAAGTGCAGTGCATTGGCAACCTGCAACTTGACAAGACCTGGTGACATAAGCATAATATATTTATAATATATGTTACTTATATGTAACCTGGTTATTTAGTTAGTTAGTTGAAATTTCACCAATTGTAGTGAGTGCCTTTACTAATTCAGCTGTTTAAAAAATTATGAACTTCACCAGAAAATCATTTCTGATCTTATCCATTTTGTCTTTTTGGCTTCCAGGACTTTTCTCCACCACCATTTTCTTCCTTGGTTTCCATTTTGAAACATTCTAAGCATGATATGTTAAATAACAATATGACTACCTGGTCATTTTCTAATTGAAGACATTCAAATTAGTTTAAAAACAAAAGAATTCTACATTCCAGGATTAAATCTTTTTCTGCTTCTATTTCCATTTGGTTTTTGACTCTGTATAAAACTGGACTTTGCTTTCAGGGAAGGCATACTTGAGCACACACACACACACACACACACACACACACTCACACACATATGCACGCTGTATGCATTCAGGCAATGCTGTCTGCTATACCAGACAGGACCTAAAATCCCAGGGCTCAGCAGAGAAGAGGTTTATTTTCCATTCATGTAAAACCCCATTGAGAGTGTGATGGGGAAGAGGAAGAAGGAAATGCTGCATACAGTCATTCAGAGACCTAGGCTGATAGAGGCTCCACCATTTTCAACACTTGACTTCAAAGATCAGTTTGAGGAAGAGACACAAGGGTCCTGCAGGCAGCTCTTAAGGGCAAGTATGTTCATGTCATATAGCCATTCTGTTCCTACTCCATTAGCCAGAACTCAGTCATAGGATCCCTCTTGGCCTGGGAACTGAAGCCTGCTTGGGAAACCACTTTCCACTAACAGATTTATACTATGGAAGGAGCACCACCTTTGGTGGACCTTCAGCCATCCCTCTACACACAAATATTTGAGGCCTCATGCCTTGCTTTTTAGTTCTTCCATTATAAGTCTCCATAGCTCTTAAAACTGAGGAGGCAAAGAGTAAGGACAGCGAGGTAGGAGACTTCATGCTAAGCACCAAGGACTGAAGCTAGTGAGCTGCTACTAGAAATAGAATCACTTAGAAACAATCTATTCGTGAAAAGAAGTAAAGATGGCATTAGCTTGTCTTGCCTTTTACTCATGCATCCTTTCAGGCATTTATCAGACCTTATCTTGATTACTTGTTTTATGCCAGGCAATGTGCTAAGCACTGAGGATACAATAAAACATTTAAACCATACAGCAGAGTAAGTGCTATAATGGATTTATATGCATCATGTATATTGGAGTAATATGCATTATTTTAGTGGAGGAGGCTGGCCTTTTACTAAGGCAGCATGAGAAATTCTCAGCACAAGGTCTCTGAGTCTATTTCCTAATGGATTGCTAACATTTCCTTACTGCAGTAAGTCTCCACTTAACTTCATCAGTAAGTTCCTGGAAACTGCAACGTTAAGCAAAACTACATATATCGAAAGCAATGTTTGCCACAGCCTAACTGATACCAACAAGAGTTAAGTTCCTATGGCATATTTCTGGCCACAAAAAAATCACTAAATTTCTAAATAAAGACCCTGAACACTTCTGATATTAAACATTAAAATAAATGTGAACTATACATACATTTAAAAAAGTAATAAAAACAAGTAAGATAATTATTTTCCAACCAGCTTATTCTAGGTCAGAGTCACAGTGGCCAGAGCTCAGGGCACCAGGTGGCACCCACCTTGGACAGGATGCCCTTCTATCACAGGGCATGTCACACCCACCCACATGCCCTCAGACTGAGACAATGTAGACACTCTATTCACATCATGTGCACATCTTTGGAATGAATGGGAGAGGAAATCAGAGTCCCCAGAGAAAACCTGCGCAGACATGGGGAGAGCATGCAAACTCCACACGGACAGTGGCCCTGGCTGGGAATTAATTTCTTTTTCTCATCAACATTATAATGAAACAACCTGAATAAAATGATGTTATTGGGGACCTGCTGTATAATCCTTTGCATGTATGCAGCCCTAGTTTCAACTTTACCCTCCACTCCCAAGGACAGGACTATGATCATATTTCCTTAGTAGAAAGATCTCTCTGGCCATAGATTGTTCGCAGGATGATTAAACAACAGTGAAACTAGAGGCAGGGAAAATCAGGATGCTACCCTTATACCCTTCAATGGTTCTTCCTTCCTATGGGACAAAATATAAGTTCCAACCCATAACTCGCAAGCCTTTACCTCACAGTCTAGCTGTGTTTTCCATGGCTTGAACCCTTAATCCCTACCTCTGTCCTGAAATGTCTGCAGTGTTGGTCTACTCATACTATCTTATCCTATGCTTCGGCCTTCTCTTAAAATGTTCTCTCTCTACTTGTTTGCCATCTGCTTTATACCACTCAGCAAAATGGTACTTCCTAAAGGAATGCTTCTCTAATACCCCCTCCTTATGGCAAAGTCAGATACTCCTTCTCTTAGAATGATCCTGAGCTTCAGAAGACACAGTCAGAGAGACAGGGCCCTTTGGCAAGCTCACTGATCTCCTGGGTCAACCAGTTCCGCACCTGAGTCAAGCTGTGGACTGTGGATGGAAAGAATCAGACATGACGGAGGCGTGCTATAAGGTGTCTAGGTGGAAGGTGGTACCATAGCAGAGCACAGGGAGACTAGCAAGCTGGGTGGGAAGATTAGAAGTTCAGGCCCCAAAATGATGCAGTTGCTTTCCCATAAGTTATTATTTTTTTTTTTAATTTTTGCTCTATAATTTTACACTTCAAATAAAGAGTAAGATTCATCAAATACTTCCATGTATTTATACCTCAAACAAAAATCTAGGTCTTTCTATAAGAGGGTAGAAATAGTTTATAGAAGGACCACGATTCATGAACTTGATGTTATTTTTTCCCATGCTGTAGACCTTAGCATGAGAAAACTGGATAGGATGAAAAGGAATTATTTGTAGAGTCTTGACTAGTCAGAACTGTAAGAACTTTGCAATAATGTCCATCCCTAACTAATACCTATAAAGACTAGTACCTGTTACCACTATAAGTCTTCAACTGAGTTTTCCCCTTGCTCTTCCTTTTTGCCGTTTTATTTATGTAAAGATTAATGACAACAGCTAAAGTTTGAAACGGATGAATGTGGACATGTATCTCGCTGTAAGGAATGTATAAAACTGATCACAGTTTATTCTTGTCACCTGCATAACTAAGCTATTTCACATAAAGCTACCTCTATTTACCCAGGCTTGGAACTTCAGAGTCTGTTCTCCCCTTGCCCTCCCAACCTCCACTTTTCCTTTTACTGGTACCTTCAACCTGCTTGCTTCCCCATTCTGACCATTACTTTGACAGCCAGTTAATTGTTCAGTCCTGAACATTTTATCTTCTACTTTATTGACCCTTGTTATTTACTCTAGGGCTGTATGTGTGTGTGTGTGTGTGTGTGTGTGTGTGTGTGTGTGTGTTAGCTAAGACTTTTCCAGTTGTTCACAATGGCAATAATATCTGAATTAGGATGGGAGAGAAGAGAGGTGTTGATTGGTTTAATACTAGAATATGTAACATAACCAAGGAGAGAGTTGAATAAGTGACCCATGGACAACAGGGTGCCATTGGGCCCCAGAAGAAGCTAGGGATGAGGAGTCTAATTATTCCAGGATTTATTTTCTTGACTTTTATCTGTTTATGTCTAAATTTTGACTTTATGTTGTAAAACTTGGTCAGCAATAGTTCTAAGCTTCTGACACCACAGGGGACTAGTGCTCTTGACCCAGTTTTGATTTGGAAAATCTTTACACAAACTCTGACCGGCCTGGCCTGGTCAGAGCCTCCCTCAGATGAATCCAGGATGGGAGGAGGAGAAGGAGTTCTCAGAGAATTCAATGCCCAGAAGACAGGAGTGCCAAACAAACACCCTATTTCATTTCATCCCTGTAATTTTCAACTGTGTCAGATTCTTAGATGTAACACTGCCTAGTACAAAGTGCACGATCCAGTTGAGATGTGAAGGATTCAAAGGGAAATTATCTTCCTAACGGATGGATGAGGGCAGGAAGAAAACCCTGGGAACTGGGAAGGAGGGTGAGGCAAAGAAGTGACAATGGCTTCTTTAGAGTGCTACTGGTAGATTAGCTGTAAGATACCTGTGGAGCCTAACTGGGCAGTGGTGGGATGAGGACAGCCCATGAGTCTGACCAAAGGTGTTGCAGCTGTCACTGTAGCATGGTACTTGTGTAGTTGGGACAGTTTGCAATTTGTGTCCCTCCTTTCCCTTCCAGGGACCTTCTCATGTGTTATGAACCTCCCCCACTCCCACCTCACTATCCCTGTTACCCAGTGCCCTGAGGTACCATCACTTGCTCACCCTCCCTTCTCAAGTTTATTCTCCTTCACGGGGACTCATTTAATAGACTTATTTTTGGTCCATGCCCCTAGCTGCTGACTCTCAGAGCAAAAGGATTCCCCTCATTCAATAATTCATTCCTCCAAAACACCTTCATTGAGCTCCCACTGTGCAGGTATCCATAGTAAACAAGGCAGAGGAGTCCTGCCCTCCTGGAGCTTGCATTCCAATGGGAGAGAAATGAAACAAATAAATATATAACATCGATTAGTGATCAGGGCTTTGGAGGAAAATAAAACAGGGCAAAGAGATAATGAATAAAGTGCTACTTAGATGGGCTGATCAGTGCAGGCTTCTCTGGGCAGGGGCATTTGAGCTGAGACTTGAATGCTGTAGAGGAGTGAGCCCTACTTAGATGCGGGAAATGGCACCCCATTCAAGGGAGCACCAAGTGTGAGATCCCTATGGTGTGGATGTGCTTGTCATGGGATGACCAGACCTAAGCTAGGTATCATGGAAAAAGAAATGCAAATGGCCTGTGTGGAATGCACAAATGCTCCACCTTGCTCCTAACTAGATTAATGCAAACTAAAACTCACTGAGGGAATGTTAGTGGATGTGTATTTTAGGACTTTTTGCTTGCTCTGGCCAGGTGCAGAATCTGAATTAAGTGAAGAAAAGATAGTTTCCATATTAAAAGAAATGCGCCATTATAAGGAAATGCAAAACTCAACTGAGATAACCACATTTTACCCTACCAGATGGGCAAACGTCCAATGCGTTCTGTTGTGGGGAACCGCTCTTTTGTATAAATTGTTGATGGATGAGCAAAATGGTACAACAACTATGAAGGAGAATGTGGCTAGATCTAGCAAAATCACATAGACATTTGCCTTTTAACCTAACAATTCCACTTGTAGAATCTGTTCCAAAGATAAAATGGCAAAATACGGCAAGGTGTGAGCAAAATTTGTCAATTGATGCACTGAGGGCCCAGGAATCCAATTTCTGGTAATTTATCTGAAGAAACCTGAAACATTAATTTGAAAGAATATAAGCACCTTTATGTTCATTGCAGCATTATTTACAATAGCCAAGATATGGAAGCAGTCCAGATATCCATCAGTAAACGAGTGGATTAATAACTATGGTACATACAGCAAAAATAAACTAGTTAACAAAGGAAAAGAATCAAGTGTGTGTTTTGCCTGTCACAGAAATGTAGCTCAGGGTAACTACATAGTAGAGAAAAGTAGTTTCTTTTACTGGAAGTAGTCCATGAATAAATGAAGAAGGAATACCATCATGTTGAAAGAGTGAATGCCTAATGAAAGAATGAATCCAGGCCTTGAGCATGAAAGGCTGCAAATACCTCAAACAAGAGATAGCCGTTGTTACGTATAACCCCTGATGGAAGTACACACAACACCATTGAGGGAGGAGTCTTGCCAAACCTGAATCTAGCAAGTCTCTAGATCTAATGAACAGGAGCTACTGGTAATGGAGGAACAGGAAGAATAACACTGTGAGTTCATCAAGAAAATCTACCTAGGGTAAAAGCTAAAGGACAGATAACATCATTTCATGGTTAACAATAAGAAACTGCAAGGAAGAAAGAAAGAAGAGATGGAGGAGGACCTGTGGATTAAGAGACATGAGAGGTGCTATAGTTTGAATCCCAATTTAAGCAAACTGTTTCAGAAAAGAACAGCAGACTGGGCTCGGGGTAGGGAACGGGGTACAGAGAACATTGGTAGTATGGTTGGTGATATATGAACACTGGCAGGATATTTTATGATACGGAGGAATTACTCTTGTTTTTTGAGTTTCGTGATGACAGCTATTGTAATTTCAAAGAGGAACCCTTGTCTTTTAGAGATATATGCTGCAATATTTACAGATGAAATGATGAGATGTCAGACATCTGCTTCAAAATAACCTGGAGTGAGTGGGAAAGTGGGTGGCATCATGGAGCAGGGGTTCTCAGTCCTGAACTTGCATCAGATTCACCTGGAGGACTTGTTAAATTACAAATGCTGATCCCACCTTCAGAGTTTTTGATTCAGTCTTGGGTGTAGCCCAAGAACTTGCCTTTCTAACAAGTTCCCATGTGGTACTAATGCTGCTGTTGGTCTGGTAACCACACTCTGAGACCCACTGGCAGATAAGAAACAAGAATAACCACAAGTTATTCTTGCACCGGCGTGGTGGATACATGAAAGCTCATCATAGTACTCTCTCTACTTATGAACATATTTGAAAATTTCTGTAACAACTTGTAATCCAAAAGGACATGAGAAGAAGTAAAACCTTCAATAAGCCATTGTTATCATGGGAACATTTATGTTAATGAGTAAAACAGACTCCGCCGCTGGTGTCTGAGTTGAAAAAGGCACCTGCCCAGGTGGAGGTGAGTGCATTGGCTCAGCTGTCAGTCTCTTAGAGACCTGCCTGGCCCAAGGGGCAGGGCAGTGATCTTTGCCTAAGGGGTCTACATTGTAATGTTGCATTTATTTCCCCAGTGTGGCCAGTTATAGGATGAGCAGCCGTTTGGATGAATCCTAAGATTTTCTGGCCAGTTCAACTGGGAAGGGTGTTCTTGAGCAGAGCTGTGCCAGTGGGTTCATCTGTCAGAAGTGGGGTTACTGAACTCAGAAGCCCATGTGTCCTCCTGCAAGGACCTCCCAGGAAAGTCAAGATCAGGAGCCATCTCTTTTGGTTGGAGTCCCTCTACTTGTCTGTTAAGATTGATTCTGTTACTTATCCATTCATACTTCAGATGTTTATTAGTGTTCCCACTGAGTGCAAGGCACTGTATTCCTGAGAATACAGCAGAGAACATAATAGGCAAAAAATCTCTGCTTTTGTGGGGATTAAATTCTGCTTGGGAAAACAAGCAATTAACAAGTGAAGAATTACATGAACAGAGTAAGTTCAAATATTTGAAAGGTGCTATGTGTTAAAGTGAAGATGCCAGGATAGTGATTGATTCTGTGGTGTGTGTGGGTGTGGGTGTGTGCGCGTGCACCCAGGCACACACATGCATGAGTATACATTTTTTATTCTGGGTGATCAGGGAAGGCTTCTCCAAGGAGATGACATCTGAGCTGAGAGCTGGATGAGAAAAAGGATTCAGCCACCATACGGACACCTGGATATTTTCAGACAAAGTCAATAGCAAGCGCAAAGGTCTTGAGATAAGCTTGGCTTTTTTTCTTTTTTGGATTCCAATACCAGTGGGTCTGGGATGTGAAGAGCAAAGGGAAAAGTGGTGAGATGGGAGAGTGGGCAGGAGCCAGGGTATGTGGGGTCTATAGGAAAATGAATGTTTTGTATAACCAAATGAATTATATATCTAATCTGTTGAACCAGCCTATTAAATAAAAACAATAATTTTCAGAATCACTATACGCTCTCGACATTTTGTACTTAAAAACACCACACACTCAACTTGAGACTTGGTCCCCTGTTGAAATACAGATCTCTCTGTGATGGGTAATGCTATGAGTTGTCAGTCATTTCATGCTAATATAAGTGAATTGAAAGCTGTGTCCTTGAGAAGACATTTTAGAAAAGCAAAGTGTAAAGGTGATGGGTTCTTGAGTATAGGAAGGAATCTTCAGGGCAGGAACAAATCAGAAAGGATAAACTGAGGATGCCTCAGAAAAACCACTTATTTTACACTTTTGAGCTGTGCTCTGCTTCCTGGGTAGGCTAATGTCCTCCTGCCAAGACTTATTATAGCAAAGCTCTTTCTCTTGAAATAATACATGTGTGTCTTTTAATAGCTCTTTCCTAAATAGGGAGTGTGAAATAATTCACAAGGCCCAATGATTACAGTGCATTGCTCCTGCTGCCCTCATGCTCCTTGATCAGCTTTGGACATGCTCACTGGACTTAACCTCTGCGGACAAATGTTTTAATGACAGCAAAACGTGGTGTGCTAGAGGCAACTTGAACAGCTGGTGTGAATAGATTACAGGCATTGCTTTCCAACTTTGCATTCCAGTGACTTCATATTGGTTGCCTGAAATCAGCCATGATAAGATTATTTACACCAGAGAAAGCAAATGCTACACATTGGGCTTTTTTTACCCCCAGAGAGAGCTGATGGTTAAATACCAGCATGCCACTGCCATGAAACCTTAAAAGAGTATATTTCAGCATATGCCATGGCATGGAAAAAACAGCCATTTCTTTGTTTTGCCGTTTGAATAGTTATTAATGGTATTCAAAATTATATTCATCTGTACAATTTAGCTATATTTACGCATTTGTAGACCCCATTTAATTTCTCAAACACTTTGCTCGGCATTCCACGCTTGACCAGATAGACACTAAAGGCCCCTTGAGGTTTTGAGTCATCTGGCTTTTGCTGCCTTGCTTACCCCTGGCTCCAATCAAATTTAACCCCAAGTACCCTATTCTTTCTTTTGGACATTTCTAGTCTGCTGCCCCAACCTGGAAGGCTCTCCTCACCCCCCCTCTGTGTAACAAAGTCTTACCCATATTTCAAGATCAGAGCAGAGATCATGTTCTCCTGATGCCTAACGTCCTCTGCCGAAGCTCCCTGTATAGTCTGTTGCTATTTGCCCAGTGTTCCTGCCCAGCACTGTCTGCACTTCCTCAGTCACTGCTGCTTCATTATGTAGGTGTTTGTCTCCATGTCTTATATCTTCCCCTGGAGTGCAAGCCCCTTGAGAGCTGTGAATTTTGCTTATTCGTCATTTTATCTTTTAGAGCACCAGGGGCAGAGCTTTGCACATAATCATTACCGTCAAGGTTGCTCATACCTTCCTGTATGACTTCATATTGCCTGGACAATATAGTGAGTGACACACACACACAGTTCCATCAGTCTAAATATCTGTACTTGTGGACTGATTTCATTTAGCATGGGAAATGTCTTATTGAGGGGACACTGGGCTCAAGTGTAGTCCAAGAAGGACCAATGCCAAAACTGCCTTCGGTGTGAAATGTCACCTTGCTCATCTGCATGCAAAGTTGGACCACTCTATTCAATCATGGGTTAGAAAGGTGCCAATCTGTTATAAATCATTAACACTCTGATAGTCACTGAATATGTAATGGTACTCCTGATGGGGACAGATCCTGCTAGAATGTTAGCAAGTTCTACTGGTACTTTTATATCTAATAATGAAATAAAAACTAATCTGTTCTTTTTCCTTTTCTCACTCCTACTGTAAAAGAAGGCTATCCCTCTTCTGTTGTTTCACTCATTAAGCAATTACTGCCTTCTTGTGCCAGGCACTCTGCTAAAGGTTCAAGATACAAAGGTGAATTATCAACCCTGGCTGGTGGCTCAGTGTATAGGTGCTGACCTGCAAACCAAAGGCCACTGGTTCGATTCCCAGCCAGGGCACATAACCAGGTTGCAAGCCAGGTCTGTAGTTAGAGGCAGGTAAAAGGCAACCAACCATATATTAATATTTCCCTTTCTCCCTCCTTCCCTGCCCTTCTCTCTAAAAATAATGAATACAATATTTTTTTAATTTAATAAATTAAAACAAAGAAACAAAAAGGTGAATTATCCATGGTCCTGCCCTTCATGAATTCACAATGAGAAAAAGAGGAAAAGCAACAGAATGTGCTCAAAGTCTCAGGCAAAACAGCCCTGAAGCTCTGACAATGACCCACATCAACGAGTTTGCCCATTAGATTCTGCCATCTGTCCCCACATGAGATATTTGCTGTAACTCTTTTTCACAAGCCACTTTAGGCTTCAATGACCTTGGAGACAGCCTGAAATGCTGAGCTTGGAAGGGTGCTTTTAGAGTTACTGGCCTGCACTTACGGGATTCAAATAGAATTTCACAAACCTGTAATTATCTCCTCTTACCAGGCTGCCTAAACGACTGACAACTAGCTCTTTAGTTGCTCCGAGAATGGATTTCTCTTCAGCTGGTGCCCGGGATGCATTAGGATGCCCAGGACATGCGTGGCTGCTCTGAGCAGCACTGGGCCATTAACAGAAGGCACGCAATTTGCAAAATGCCTCAACTTCCTGCTCATCTCTGAGGCAGAAAAATGTCACACCTTAACCTCAGGAGGCTCATCGGCAGAATTCTTTCCTCAACACCCCCTCCCCCAAATAGAGCCTCTGGGGTCAGCCTCTCCTCCCTGCTTTTTGCAAACATAAGCACTCGGCTGAAACAGCTATGACTCAGTTCCTAGCTAGTGCTGCCTGAATTGATTTAGTCTGAGTTCAGATTTAGCACCTAATCATGTTCAATTTGCTCCACTGCACTGCCTAGAGATAAAAGGCATGGAGGGAAAAAATAGCTCCCGCTTGTGTCAGTCTTTGTGGTGATGTCATTGCCATGAGAAAGCCGGCCCTTCCTTACTCTGCTGTGCTGCCTCGGATGCGGCAGGCTGTGTGCGTGCAGCGGGAGTGGCGCCAGGTGCCGAGCTCCGGCAGCATCCAGGGCAAGCAGCATCCACCTGGAGGCTCTGCCCATCGCCCTGTCACGCACGACCCCGAGGCTGCCTAACTCTTGCGAAAATCAGAGGGGGGAATGCCAGCCCCTAGCATGGACTGTGATGTTTCCACTCTGGTCGCCTGTGTGGTGGATGTCGAGGTCTTTACCAATCAGGAGGTTAAGGTATGCACCTGCAATCGCATTTTTCAGTCTCACTGTGCCTAAAGCCTGAAGCAGTTTGGCAGAGCCTTTTTAGCTTAGGGGAACAAGACTTGGTGGAACAGTTTTCAGCTCGTGGGCTGTGCTAGAAATGCATGTTGTGAGGGCATGTCTGTATTGATTGAAAGAAGTTCAAAGAGGGACCAACACGTTAATTTTGAATGCGATAAGATCTACCATCGTCTGGTTTTTCTTGCCTTTTCTATTAGGTGATTTCACAGTAGACATGTTTTTGTAGCCTCATATCTGTGTCAATAAGGAGAATTTGTCCGTCCTTAATGTTCAGAGGGGTCTTGGATCAGTGATTCAAGGAAGAAAGTGTGCATGATAAACCTTGCACCCAGGACACCCTGCTAGTGAGGCAGTAACCCCTTGATGGATGTCACTTAAAGAAGCTGCGATGTGGTCTTCAGAGTGAACAAAAGCTGTTCTAGGATGGCAGTTTCAATCTCCAGCTCTCTGGAAATCAAAGTTGGATAGCAGCTGCTTGATTCTTTTTTTTAATTTTTATTTTTTGTCATGCAAAGGAAGCAAATGATCTCCCTGAGCAGTTGTCAAAAGAAAGTTCAGGGATAAATCAATTTTGCATCTTAAGACTTAGTATTCCATGGCACTGGTCCTCACTGATGGTTTGCAGGAATTGTATCATTGTCATGAAAAATTGTCCCCTGAGGATATTCATTCTCTTGTATTTTCCCATTTGGCTTTATGTCACAAAAAACATTCCATGCTTGTAAAATGAGAATTTTGATTTCTTCTCTCATATTTAATGTAAGAACGAGCAGAAGCTTCTTATTTAAATGGTACACACACACACATACACATGACAGTTGCTCATTGTGTGATGAGAGGAAGAAAAGGGGAATTTCATTGCATAATTGTTTCCCATTCTTGCCGTAGTCTTTACCTAAAGGAAAACCTTGAATTCTTCATTGTTGAGTGTGCAGGTAATACCTTGGTACTTCCCAAGTGGGGATTTACATGTTCGGTAGCATAACACGTGGCTCGGTCACTCAAGATTGGGGTTTTGAATATCCTTTTGCAATGGATTTTAAAAATCCAATTTGTTTTTTCTGCACATTTCAAATGTGTGGCCCTGTGTGTATCAACACTCATGCCAGTGCCATAGAGGTATCTACCAGCTGTCACATAGAGGTCAGAAAATTAGAATATAATGGTTTGCTGTGGCCTGTGGTTGCATTGGAGTGAAAATGTGCATGTAAAGACTCACAGTCTTTCCCATTGTACCTGCCATAGCTCTTCAGAAGGGACAGCAGTCATCAGGGTCCCCATCCCAACCCCCGGTTTAGAACCAATTTAAAGTTTGGTGTGGGTAACTGGATAGGGAGACATCTTCCACCAACTGCTGGAACAGAGTTAAAACTTCATAGTTTTCTGTCCTCAACAGTTCTGTTGTTTACATACTTGCTCTGCACACATCATAAGATAGTCTAAACTTGCTTTGGTTCAAGAAATAATAATGTAAAAATATTTATTAGGCATGTGCAATATACCAGGCATTATGCTTATTCAAAAAGAGTTTAAAATAGGCTTATATGACCTATGTATTGTATCTGTGAGGTAGACATAAAAATAACCAATATTTCTTAAAGACAGAGTATCTCATAGAATTAAAGGACCACAAAATTCTTCCAACTGGTTGTACTCGAGTGGTTGGGATGGCTTCATAGAGAAAGTAGTGTTTGAACTTGATGGTGGGTAGATTTTGATAGAGAGAGAGGGAAGGCCTAGAGATGAGAAGGCATTACACTTTGCAGTAGAGTGAGTCAATGAATTTGACTGCAGTAGGATCTGAGAGATGGGAGGGGAAGCAGGGGAAGGAGGTGAGTCAGGACCAAATTATAGAGCAATTGATGCTGTTCATCAGCAATAAACCGAGTTTTCTGGGAAGTCTCCTACTGGAAAGAGGTCTTATCTATCCTTACTACCAAGGAGCTTTAAATCACAATGGATTTGTCTCCTTGGGACAACTTACCTAATGTTTCTGTGCCTTCATTTTCTCATCTGTAATAGTAGTTCCTTCCTCTTTGGCTTGGCAGAAGGATTAAAGAAAATTGTACATGCAAAAATGTTAACATAGGGCCTGACACACATTTAGTGTTTAATAAATGTTAGCTATTGCCGTCATCATCATTGTCATCTTTTCAGACATTCTCTGAGGTGATAGGTGATGTTTTTTCCCCATTTTTTGGAATGCCCTAATTCTGAGTTTACGATGACAATCCATGACATAGAAGTCCATTGCATAGAAAGTGTTAAAAAGCACACACATGTGCTTACCCACCCTATCAATTTAGAAAGCATGGCTATCCCTTTCAGACATGTAATCATTTAGGGTAAAACAGTGACATTATTATCAAGCTAAGATTTACTTTGTGCTACCAAAAAGGGGGTGAAAATTAACAAAGGTAGGCCAAAGAGAAAACCTATATGCTTCTTGATCAGAAGTGGGCATTGCTCATTACCAGGTTCAGATGTAAAATTCTGGCTCCAAACAAAGTTTCCCTAAAGGTAAACGTCATTCATTGCCAGTAAGAAATACATGGAGGAATCAAAGTTCTTTTCCTCAAGGTCTTTAATATTCGCTGTCAGAGAAAAGGTAGGCCTCTCTCAGGGTTGGACTCACCTGCCTACATCCAGCTTGTCTGCTCTCAGTCTTTTGACAGGCCCTCCCTTCCTATAAGTGGTCCCCAATATGTGGAAAGCAACTACCCCAGGGTAGGCAATCAGCAGGCACCATTGTAAGTTCAGGTAGCTTATTTGAAGAGGGTGGAGGCCTATGCAAATCCAGTGTCTGATCTCGACTTAGGAAGCCTTATCTTCAGTGGAGGGCCTTGCTGGTTGCACCGGGGGGCCCTGCAGACTCCAATTTCCTAAATTTTGCCAAAGCTGCTAGAATAATAGTGCTGAAAAGAAGAGAAATTCAGGCAAATGGAATGCTGCCCTATTTATCTTTCTCCAGGAATTCCACTGGTGGTGTCATGAACTTATAGCTATCTTTTCATGGCATGAGAGAACTCAGAGACATGAAGAAACATGAAGCTCTTAATAGAAGAAAAATGATATGATGAACTGAAGTGTGTGTGTGTACATATGCAGGGTTGATTTTTTTTCAGTGTTGTTCTTATATTTCTGAAAATAGTCTTCTCTCTCCGCAAGGAGCCAAACACTTGGAAAAATGAAAGGGATCCAAAGATGGGTAATAAAATTTATCATTTTAGTTTAGTGCACTGGTTCTTAAACCTGATTTCACTTCAGTATTCTGTGGAGAGCTCTTAAAAATATTGATGCTGCCCCAGCCCCATGCCCAGACCTTCTACTCTGCTGATCTGAATGGAGCCTCGACATAAATTATCATATAAAGTCAGTGGTGGTGCCATGTCTCTTCTGGATGCAGGTAGGTACAGGTGTCAGTCAAGAACCCCCCTAGAGTAATCTCTGCTTAAAGATTTTGATCCATATCCCTCAAATGCAGACTTGATGCATGCAGTTTCAGAAGCAATGCCTCTAAGCTCTCAGAAGTGTTCTGACTTATCTAACTGCTACATCATAGCATCAAAAAGCAGAGGAAACCAGGCAAATTCAGTTCTGCCATATTTGTCTTTCTCTAAAAATTCCATTGGCCAATTGTGAATGGATGGCCAGTGGAAGCACCTCTGGGGAGGTGACAGTTTATTCAGTGTCACTGTTCCAATGTCATTCATTCAGAAGTAAGAGAGTGTGAGTTGATTTGAGGGGAAAACATTTAGAGAAAACAATAGAGAGAATGCAAACAAATGCAATCTTACCTGATGTATTCGTACCCAGCCCTCTTTTAACCTATTTTAATTATTTATTCATTCAGGAACCAATCAAGGCAATCACAATCTTCTGGCATATTTTATTTTATATTTTAAGGATGTTCCTTTTTTGAAATTATGCTTAACCTAATTCCCTCATGCTATATTTTAAGCCAGTTGATTTCCATGGGGGAGGGAGAAATATAAGCAGATATTCATTCTCAGCATAATAATTCTTTACATGCTGAAATTTTAGGATTTTTCTTTCTCCTTCTGAAAAGTCAAGGCCCTTTTAAGGGTGACTCATAGTCCTACTTTCTCTCCTTTGCCTTTGAGACTAATCCATACAACCTTGGGAAAGTCTCGTAACCCTCCTGGACTCATGATGATCATAATGAGAGAAATACTTGACTGCTTTGTATTTGTTTTCCTTTCTGCACAATAGCATGATGACTGACTCATAGTCTGTGTCATGCTGTTGTGTGAGTTATGAAAAAAACCCAGCACACCACGGTCCCTTAGTACAATGAACTGCCTTTGTCATTTGAGCCACTGGAAATTTCAAATTACTTGTTTTGTTTGGTGGGCATCCTATGAGGAGAAGGATGGAGCAGAGTTGGTATCATACACTTTGCACCCTGGTTTGAGGAGAGTCAAGTGACACACATGGGAACGGAGTATCATGAATTGATTTGGAAAAGAAACTTGTGGGTATTTGCCAGGAGAGCTGGTCAACCTTCATGCCTGTTTCTTTATTTTATTTTATTTTATTTTATTTCATTAAATATATTTTATTGATTTTGCTGTTACAGTTGCACCAATTTTTCCCCTTTTGCCCCCCTCCACCCAGCACCCACCATTCTCTCTGGCAATGCCCCCTTTAGTTCATGTCATGTAAGTTCTCTGGCTTATCACAAATGCAGTGCTGGGAAGAAGACCTGGCTGCATCCTTGACCTTAGGGCTCTGCAGAACTCCAAAGCTCTTTCAGCATCTTCAAAAACGGTGTGTTCACTCAGCAACACAGAAGAGTTTGGGTTGCATATGATTTAGTTCAAAGATTGAAACTCTCTGGAGAGGTTATGATAACTTTCAGTAGCCACAATGCTAAAGTAACAAAAACTCAAAAACTCTCCTTTTTTATTCGATGATGGTGATATTAAATAACATTTGTTACATATCTCCAGACCACCTTTTAGTTTCTGAAAACCAAAAGGGAGTGTGTGGGAGGATGAGGGTTAGGGGGTGGGGTGTCACATTCAGAACAGATACTAACATTCAAGCAAACACACAGTTGCTGTTTCTCTGATAATAAAATAGATTGAGGCCATTTTGAAAATAAATGAATTATGCAAAACTGAATGTTAAAAATTAAGCCTAAGAAATACTTTAACAGTCTTAGAATTCTTAAATATACAATATAAAATATTTTCTTACCTCTAAAGAAAGTAGCAAATATTTTTCACATTGTGAGAAGTGATTTTATGCAAATAATAAATGCTCCCTGAGAAGGTTAATAGGCAGATTTCACAGCCTCCTGTAATGTTAGGGAAAGACAAGGTACAATATTTGTTCAACTAATGATATTGTTAAGCAGGAAAGTCAACTAAAAACTTGCTTATCTGTTTAGTCTTTGAACTTTTGGAAAGTAGCTGAGACACTGACAGTTGCTACTTCTAACTTGATGTCAGATTCATTTTAAAACCATAAAACAGTATCTTTATTAACATTGTTATCTGAAGGAAATAGGGCTTAATGTAAAACTCAGAGTTCTATTTATATCCTTAGTGAGTCTGTTTGAGTACCCCTATCAATAATTTATAATGGGCTTTTTAGTTCTTTCTAATGAAGCTTAGAATCGACAAATAAGAAAGGATATGATAGCATGAACATTATCACTTTGATATTTAGGTTGCAATGTAATAAGCATTGCAACTTTGTGATGAATAGCCTAGCTTAACAAGGTCTTAAACTCTCCAGCACATTCTGGACCACAATACTGTTACATAAAGGGAATATTTCTTTATGTAGTCTTCATGTAAAGGGAATGTACCCTTTCCCAGCTCTAAATCTAAGTTGATTCCAAAATACAATGTGAAATTGTTGAGATCATTTAATGAGGATTTCAAGTAGAGGAAAAGTTACATTGTCTTCATCTTATCTAGAATGAAGAATTTATTTTAAAAGTATCTGAGAGTAGTCTTGGCTGCTGTGGCTCAGTGGATTGGTGCCTGCTTGGGAACCCAAAGGTCGCCGGTTCGATTCCCAGTCAGGACATATAACCAGGTTGCAAGCCAGATCTCCAGCCAGGTCTATAGCTGGAGGCAGGTGAAAGGCAAACATACACAGACATTTCTCTGCCTTTCTTCCATCATTGCTGCCCTTCTCTCTGAAAATAATGAATAAAATCTTTAAAAAAACTTTTAAATTAAAGATAAATAAAAGTATCTGGGAGTAAAATATCCATCAAGTCAGACCTTCCGTAGAAAATATTCACTACCTGTGCTTTCATATTTCTCTTTCGGGGCAAATGTATCTAGAGGAATCCTATATAGTAGAAAGAAATATAAAGTATATACATATATGTATGCAAGTATATACTCTATATTTCTTTTATTTCCATGGTTATGGGAGGTTTTCTCTGTTTGGCTCTGGCCAATCTAACTAGCTATTAGAAACTAGATTTAGAGCCTGGTAAAGGTTCCTGGCAAAATATTTGAACAGAAGCCTAAACAATTGCTAAATATTCCTTTGGGGGAAAAACACTACAAAAGTCATGGCCTTCTTTTTATTGTTATAATACCAAAGGGGTGTTTATACCTTTACAGTTTAATAGCATAATTACTCTCTCCAGAATCTAACATACAAGCTCTGAACTGTGAACATGTTTTAAAGGCTTTTGAAAAGATCTTAACCTTTGAGCTTCCAGAAAGATGATTTCGTTAAATCCTTCCTCTGCTAGTTGGACTATGGACTTTCTACTATATAGTTTCTCTCTCTCTCTCTCTCAATCTCTCTCTCTCTCTCTCTTGCACACCCTCCCCTCATCAAAGAGCATCTTCTCCTTGTCCCAATAGTATGATATTTTTCTGTTTAGTTGTAAGATCCCTCCCCCAATGTCTGGTTGGTTGTTCTAGAGGACTATGTGAACAGTGTTCATATTGTGCCCCAAAGATTTGACCTTGGAGAGGGCATTTACTGAATGAAGCATAAAACCATCCCACATGATAATAAATGTAAATCTCCAGAGATGTTCATCTCTCTCGATCAATATTATATGTTATCAAGATGGGCAATTTAAAATATACTAACAACTCTTTCCATTTACTAAATATCTTTAAGTGTCAGGCCTATGGCACACACCAGATGCTCCTTATCATCCTCCTAATAGCCCAAGGCATCTATTTATCTGCCCTATTATAAATAGGTTCCCGATCACCGAAGTTAAACTTTTGCACAAGATCACACGGCTAACCAATTGACGGAAGCCAAGCTCAAACGAACTGTCGTCTGCTTCACTTTTTCCACTATTAAAATATCCCTAAGGATTGATTAACAAACTGTTAATTATTTGGGGGGAAGTGTAAATCTTAGAACATAAGATAATGTGCTCATATATAATATTTACTCTAGTGTTCAAAACACTGTGTTAGAGCCCTGGCTGGATAGCTCAGATGGTTAGCGCATTGTCCCTGAACGTGAAGGGTGTGGGTTTGCTTCCTGGTTGGGGCATGTACAACCAATGAATGCATAAATAAGTGGAACAATAAATCTCTCTCTCCCTTCCTCTCTCTAAAATCAATAATTATTTTTAAAATGTTAAAAACCTCACAAAGAAAACACACTTCTTTTGTCTTCTATTTCTTATCAGAGGTAGGAGTACTGCTACATTTACCTAAATCAGTAGTTGAGATCATTTTATCGTTCTCAATAAATCTAACATTGTGGCAATTCTAGGTATAGCATCTGTTTTGAATGTTGTTTCAAAACTTTTTTTTTTCTTCAAATTTTGATTATGCCATCTAGTTGGAAAACAAAAAAATCTGCTGGATAACTCAGGCCTCACCCACAGACTGGTAACACCTGGTGTGAGTACGCCTACCCCTCTTCCCTGATGCCCCTGAACTTTCTCCATAAGCTTGGTGAACAGTGATCTATGAAGAATTATAGAAATGTGGTAGTAAAACTTACTTTAATAACAATGACGTGAAACCTTTAGATAGTGCTTTCTAAATGATACAAAACTCAGCTTTGTCACGGGAGGTTTCTGAGGTGAGCAAGACCACACAATTCAGGAAGGGAAACTTGGACTGGGATTTTGTTCATGACGCAAGGTCTCTGAGTGCATTATTATAGCCTGCACCAATAGTTTGTCTGATAGAATTGATTTCATCTTTTGTGACTTTAGTGTGCCTTTAGGTATTGACTCAGACAATCATCTCAGGCCAACTTTCCTGGAACAGGATATGCAAGCAATGAGCAAACTTAATAATAGCAATAATGTATTGAGCACTTACTATTTGTCAGGCACTATACAAAGTGCTTTTATTCATTCATTTATACATCAAATATGTATTGAGTGCCCTCCATGCTCAAGACCTCTCACTGGGCTCTTGGAAATACAGAGATTAACAGTCCATTGGATGCAAAGGCCCATGCTCTGTCATTATGCAATGCTGCCCTTTATTTCCGTCAGTTCCTCTTCTCCCAAAAGAGACAATGCTATTTAGACCTCTAACAAGGTCTTCTTTGCTGACATAGGGCATGTGAGAAGGGGAAGCAAGCAAGCTCAGTGTCCAAGTCAAACACTGTGGTTAGAATTCTCTGTTTGCCCACTTGGCCATTTACTATGTGACTGTGACCTTAGCAAGAAACCCTACCTGTCTGCCTCAGTTTCCTCAACTACAGAATAAAGAAACAGTGTATCCTGTAGGCTGGCAGTGGGATTACATGCATTGAGTCTATAAAAAACTTAATAGTGACTAGCAGACAGAATGTGCCAAAGTAATGTTGACCTTTTTCATTGTTGTCATCATCATCGTTATCATTATTAGCAGAATTCTTAGGTGCCGTTTTGAGTTTTCTTGCCAGGGCACTTTGCTTTACCTGCTGTTTTCAACTCACTTTTGCACAGGGCAGCAGTGGTGTACCTCAGTGACACTCTGAGGTCACAGAATCAGAGTGGGAAGCAACTGGCTAAGCAAGGAAGTGAGGAACCACAGACCTCAGGCTCTGTCTTTTCCCTTGTCTGTGGCTTTTCTCGTCTTTTCCAAGTCTTCCAACTGTGCCTGGGTCAGGGATCCTTCAAAGCAGGTGGCCCTGGGAAATACAGGGTCTGGATAAACAGGAAATGTCTTCACTCTGCAGCCATTTGTGGCGTGGGAGTGTAGGTATGAAGTCCCAGGAAAGTTGCTGATGTGGATTGAGTTAGCGAAAAGGGAAACAGCCTGAATAACCCCCAGCGCCTCCACCTGACCAAAATTCAGAGGCTCGGGGGTTCTCATCTCACTCAGAATAAAGCCCAGTCCTTGCTACAGTCCTCAAGGCCCTTTAGGCTTTCCCCCAACTGCCTTGCCAATCTCATCTCCTCCCTCCATGTGCCTCTTCCTCTGACTCGGCTCTAGCCACCCTGCTCTCTGCACATGCCAAGCATCCCCTTGTACTTGCATTGCTGTGCCCTCTGCCCTCTGTCCGGAATGCTCTTCCTCCTGGCATCCACCTGGCTTTGCTCCTCATTCATCATAGAGCTTCTCCTTGACCCCCTGAATCTAAAATAGCACAGCCTGCGGGTCACTCTCCACCCCTCACCCTGCCTTGTGTTTCATCACAACACAGTCACAAGGTGACCGAGTCTGTTTGTTTATTGGTTCATTGCTCTCCCCCATCCCCATGCTCGAATGCAAGCTTCAGAGGCAACGGGCCTTCCCCTTTGTCCACGTCTGCGTTCCTAGAGACTCTATGCACCAATGTCAAGAAAATGTATTAACAAACATGGGAGACCCCAATTCTCAGTAACCTTAAACATGCTGTTAAGCCACCTTCTTTGAAAGGGATGGCCTAGATTTCCAGACCTAAGGTCAGGTTTACATGGCAGAATACGGAGGCTTTCAGACAAGGCATTCGGGAAAATGGAGATTGAGCTCAGAACCAATTTCTTCAAAACATGTTTACATCTGTCTCTGAACAGGAATTTTAAATGAAATTATAGACTCATTTCACCACAGTAATGCTAAACTGTAATTGCAGTATTTTTCATTTTGACCTTCACCTCCCATTTCTACTTTGAAACTGTGGACATAGGTGGAATTTAGATTCATTACCTGAGCTGAGCTCCATTTCTCTTTTGCTTAATAGGCATTCTCCCCTAGAAATTATATTCTGCCATGTTTATCTAGCTCTGACTATTAAGTTGTATCATAAAGCTAGTGAACAAGTCTGTGTTACTTAAAACAAAAACAAAAACTAAGCTAAAAGTCCTACTATTCATTGCTTGAATGAATAAGCAGCAGGTCTGAATTATTAATGAGAAGGATAGTGGATGGTCCATTTTATATTCTCACTTTGTAAGAAAAAGTACTCAGTAAAATAATGTTGCAGTGTAGTGCTCAGCAAAATAATATTCTATATTTAAATAACACATATGTCAACAACAACTGACATTTTTGTAAGCCTCAGAAGACTCGAACCCTTTTACAATAAATGCTTCCTCACTTCACCCTTCTGATGTAGGTGGGAAGTATTAGTCTCTCAATGAGAAACTCAGGTTCAAAGTATCCCTCCAACTATATATCCAGTCAATAAAGAGATTAAACTTTGCTCCTTTGACTTTGCATTTTTCTTGCATAATTCTTGAAGGTGGAAGCAAGAAGCAACTTGGTTTTGTGGTTTAGTGGAAAACAACTTGGTCTTTGGAAGCAGAAAGTCCTGAATTTACATTACTTTTTATTTGTGGCTTTCTTCATTTGTACAGAAAACTGCAGATTTATGTTAAAGGCTGTTAGAATGCAGGTGATCAGGAAATGATCACTGAAGCCTGTGTATAGATAGCATTATTGAAGCATCTTATTTATTCATTCCACACTTAGCAAACATGATGGAGTAGTGGTTAGGTGGTGGGTACTGCTGTAATCCTTGGGAATTCAGGAAGGGAGGCAGCCATGCTTCCTGCCCTCAAGGGGTTCATAGGCTGATGGTAGAGGAGTGAAGGCAGTGAAAAGATACATGGAGTTTAGAAAATGCCATGGCTTGCATAAGCCAAGCATACTATGGAAACCTAGAGGAGGGTAGCCTGGGATGATGAAGAATTACCCACAGAGGAAAATCTTGAGTTACAGCTTTACAGGTTAAGTAGGTATTAGACAATTGAAGGAAATACAGAAAGAGGAAAGGGTACCCCTAGGGAAGAGGCTGCACTAAAGTAGAAATGCAGGGGAATTCTAGGAAGTAGATAGCTGGGTGAAGGTGGAATTATACAGAGTCTAATCTATTATGGAGGAGCCTGGACCTCATCAATTGGACCATGGGAAGCATCTTCAGCTGGGGGTGACCTGTCCATCTGGTCAGAAGGTCCTCTCTGGTTGTAACATGGCTGTGGCCGCACATTGGAGGGGCTGCCTCATCCCAGCCAAACAAGTTGGGGGACTGGGAGACTCAGCCACAGAGTCCTAGCATCCTTGAATCACGTTATCTTTTGTTATTCTTCTGTCTTTTCTTTTTTCTTTTGTTTAAGAGGAAAGAAATCAAAACCAAAAAGCATCCATCCTGAGAATAGCATTAGGTTGCCATTTGACAAGGTTGATTTTGGGGGAGGGAAGGGCATATACGTTATGCTGTACCTAAGGTATGTCGCAAGTACATTCAATTCAGAAGGCATGTGTTGATCATCTTCTAGGGCCAGGAGTCTAAAATCAAAATCAAGGCTCCAAAAAAGGAAAAAGGACTCATGGACATGGACAACAGTGTGGTGATTGGGGGTTGGATGGAGGCAGAGGAGACTAAATGGTAAGGTGGGGGGGGGGGAATGCAATGATAAAGAAAAAACACAGAGAAATAAATAAATATTAAAGTAAAAGCACAGCTCCAAACCCTGCTGCCTGCCCTGGGGAACCACTTAGTCTGTTGGTGAGGGAGGCAGACTTAGAATCATGGCCAGATGTCATTTATCCAAAATGTATGTCTGCCATGGTGCCCCTTCAAACTTTTGACCACTCAGAAATAAAAATTTGGTGCTAGAACTAGCATTTTTGGGCAGCCCCCATAAGAGCAAATTCACATGCAGAAGCCCCAAACCTTCAATATTGCTAAAATATGTTTATAGAGTCTTATATTCCCTGAGCTTAGCATACACAAAGCAAGGAGGAAGAGAAATTAGATATAGGCCGTAGTTACCTGTTGCAATCTTGCCAACAGTCTTGCCTCAGAGCAATAGTCTACATTTAGTAAATACTCAATAAAAGTTGGGTGAGGGAATGGGTGGATGGTTCTTGAGTTTTGTTGCAGGCTTAGTTTAAGCAGCAGGCTGGGTGCGGACAGGGCAGCCTCCCAAAGCTGCACATCTCACTTCCTCTCAGGTTCACTGGACAGAACCTGGGCACATGGACACATTGGGTGTGAGAGAGGCCAAGAATGTCACCATGTTCCTGGGGTCCCTGGCCAAAGCCCAGAGTTCTGTGATAAACAGAAGAGGAAGGCGGATATTGAGGGACAAGGAGCAATTGCTAGTGCATGTGTACCCTTCAACTAAATGACTTGAGAACTCAAGCCCCAGAATTCACATATGTTAAATGACAGCCCAGAAGGAGCTAGTAACATCTCAAAACACATGTTCTTAGGAGAAGTTTGTCAAGTTTCATGGAATAAACAGGTAAGCTTTGATCTGGGGTTTGAGAGGCATGGCAGGTGTTAGGCCCTCACCAATGGGGCTGCTCCCGGCTAGGTCAGCTGGTGAGATGAGGGCGCCACAGACTGCCTGTCCGGTCACACCCCCATGCTTTGGCACTGGCTGTTCCCATGCTGATGGGGCAGGCCACACACTCACCCTGCTTTACAGTCTGCTTCCACCCCATGGGCAGTTCTGTCTGCTTGCAGAAAGATTTTTATTCACACATGACAAGACCATCTCTAATAAGGTCCAAAGTATCACTCAGATCCTTTGCAGTCTAGACAGGGCTAGAGTTATGTGAAGGAAGCCAGCAAGCTTCTGCCCATATGGGTACTGAGGGGTCTTCAGCCATTGGCTGTGGGAAGACAGAAGGAGGACTCAGTCAGGAGGCAGAAGCTCTAGGTGCAGATTTGTAGGTGCCCACTCACTTTGGGCAGCTCCGTTGCAATAAGACCCCAAGGTGAGCAGTGGGTAGTATGTAGAGGGAATGGTTTTTAGAGCCAGGTCAGCCTGAGCTTCAACCCTAACCCTAACAGTTACTAGTTTTGCAGTTTTGGGAAGTTTCCTTTATCTCTGAGTTACAGTTTTCTCATCGGTAAAGTGGGTTTAACAGTGTTACTTCTTAGGATGTTATAGATGGAATAAGAATGTACGTAAAGCATGAAGGCACTCAATAAATGGCTATTATTTTTCTTGCCTCTTTGATCTCTAAGCCTTGATTATAAAAAATCCCTTAAATTCTACTGGGTCCAGTAATGTTGTTCAGCTGTTGAAGACACAGGAGTTCTGCTAGATTGAGAATCACATATTAGCTTCTTCCACAAAATTATATTATTTTTCTGAAATTCACATAATTTCTGATTAATGTTCCTGCATAGAACACCATCCAATTTAGTGAAAAATCCATCAACTCTTTCAAGAATGCAAATATTGACAGTATCAGTTGCTTCCTTTGGTTCAACACTATGGCAAACATGGGAAATTCTTAACTGCAACTGTTTATTTGCTGGTACTAAGGAGAGAGAAGCAAGCAGCGATCTTTTGCTAAGTCAACTACGAGATTATTTTGGAGGGATTATGAGTCAGTTTTTATACCTGTTTTTACAAATATTGGAAAATAAAATTTCTTCACTGAGTGAATTGGCCCAGACACTGAGCTCTTGCTTATTCAACCCTCCTTCTACTATATATTATAGAATAGGAGCTCTGAGCACAAAAATTTTATGATTTCTTGATGGTATTCTAGCAGACAGAAGTGGAATAAACTCAAAGGGACTTTTAAGCTCTTGAATTCCAAATGAGCACAATATAACGAAGGCTCAGCATTGCCTAAAGCCTCCTGCCTGCTCCACTGAAGCAGTTACTGTCATTACCTGGACTTAGAGGGACCGTCTTGACTCACAGCCCCTTTTATTGACTTCAGGTATAAGCAAAACCAGATCTTTTCAGATCTTTTTCTAAGAAATTCAAAATCTGTTCATAAGTACTTAATATGAATGAAGCATTGTATAGTCCCCAAAGGGACTTGTTAGCTTAAAATCATCCAATCTTGCCCTGGCTGGTGGCACAGTGGATAAGACGCCAGCCTGTGAACCCAAAGGTTGCTGGTTTGATTCCCAGCCAGGGCACATAACCAGGTTGCAAGCCAGGTTTCCAGCCAGGTCAGTAGCTGGAGGCAGGTAACAGGCAACCATACATTGAGGTTTCTCTCCCTCTCTGCTGCTCTCCCTTCCTCTCTCTCTTGAAATAATAAATAAAATCTTTTTAAAAATCATCCAATCTTGTAGTGTGGACTAGCATAAGCACCGTGAGAAAGGAGCACACTTCATACCAGGGGCTTCCAGAAGCATGACTTGATTCAAGTTGGGCAAATGAGGAACAGCTCCACCTAAGAGGTAGCATTTTTAGATCAGAAGTTGCAAAAGGTCCACCTGCAAACCAGATCCACAGGTGGGTGGGTTTTATTTGTCCTGTAGACCATTGTCTTATTAAATTGATTTTGTTGCCTAACCTTTAAAAATTAGGGAGGTTTGATATTTCATATCTACATCCCAGCTTCTCTTAAAAGATTGCTAGAACTGACATCACAGAATCCCTCCCTGGATTACATTTAGGATTAAGCAAAGCAACACTTTGGACAGTCTTCATGGACTATATTATGGTCACCTCACAACTTCATTTTCTGGCTCTCGATGAGCTAAGTCTGCCCTTTTCAACAGAGTACGCATTCTCCAATCCCCGCCATTCTGTAGCGGTCTCTACTGGGCCTACTCCCAGTATGTGAGGAGTGAGGATAGGTCATGCTACAGATGGCCTTGAGCACCCACCAAGCACTGTGATTGACCCTGTGAACCATGGGAATCATCAGAGTAAAGAGCTGTGATTTAGAAAGATGGCAGTGCACCGGGAGTCTGGCCTAGATATGAGAAAGAAGAAAACAGAGAGTTAAGGAGGGGAGAGCGGTGAAATCAGTAAGGAGCTATTACAATTCTTAAAACACCCATGTCTTCATTGTTTCGTTGTTTCTCCCTTTTTCTTAATCCAACATGGGAATTCTGTGGTGTGAACTGGAAAAAACACTGGACTAGAAGTCAGAAAACTGGACTGAGGTCATAGGTCCGCCCTTGCTAGCAAAATGCCTTTTAAGCCTCCCTCTTCTCATGAAGAAATGGCAGTGAGGGTAACCTTGACCTCTGGGATTGGCAAGGGTTAAGCAAAACATTCTGCTCAGTCTTCACAGACTATATCGGCACCCTGTGAATTCGTTTCTGTGAGCTTCTCTATCACAGGCTCTCCATCTCTTTTCTACTGATCACTTTGACTTTATTCAAATTATTTCGAAGCTTGCAGCCCTCCAGAGCTTATTAATTTTTCCTCCTTAACTGACTCTGTAAGTCAGGATTTCAGGGTTGGAAAGGACCTGACAGACAAGGGTCCCTTACTTAATGTCGCCACTTCCCCTCCAGCATCCCAGCCTCCCCGTGGTCCCCTCCAATGATGGAGCCGTCACTCCTTACTGAGTGTTTTCATGATCATTCACTTTTTTTTTCCTGACACCCTGTAACCTCAACTCATTTATCCTAATGGTAGTGTGTTCTGTGAGCAAACAAAGCAAGCCTGCTCTTTCTGTGCCAGAAAAAATACTTTTATTGTTCGCAGTTTTTCAATTCTCCCTCCACTTCCAGATCTCCCTCGCCTTTTTCACCCATTCCCTCTAAACCTTTTCATCTGACAACTATCTCTCCATTCTCTGTATCTGTGAGTCTATTTCTGTTTTGGCCATTTTGTTTCTTTAGATACCATATATGAGTGACACCATATGGTATATGTCTTTGTCTGACTTACTTCACTTAGCTGTAATACCCTCTAGGTCCATCCATGCTGTCGCATAAGGTAAGAAGATTCAATGAAATGATACAGGAGACACACATAGGTACAGGGATAGCTAGCGCTGTACTTTGTATGTTTTCGTATCATTTCATTGAATCTTCACACTGCTGTGCAAAGTAAGTACTGTTATCGCCATTCCTCCTGCACAGCTGGAGAGAGTGTGGCTTTTCGAAATTAATGAACTGCCCCAGTCAGCCAGCCAGGAAAGTGGCGGAGCTGGGATCTCAACCCGGGCTGCCTGGCTCAGAGCTTCGCTCCCCATTTCTGCTTTGGGAGTTCTCTTGGCATCTTTCTCTGATGCCTGTTTCTGAGTCTTTTCATTTGTTTATTCACTGTAAAATTACTTTAGGCTTTGCACAGAATTTAGTAGAAAGTGTAATTACTGTAATTCATGAAGACTTCTTTCCTTTCTCCTGCTTGCTTAAAAAAAAAACAAAAAACAAACAACAAAAAAAAAAACTCTCTAAAATGATAGGCTGGCCTCCACCTGTGGAGGAAGGTTTCTAACAAAGGATGTTAGGGGATTATCCAAAGGGAGGAGCTGTTCTCAACCCTAAGCATCACAATGCATTTCCTCAGTTCTCCTCATCCCCCCCTTCTAGCTCTGTTTCTTTCTTTTCTTTTCTTTTCTTTTCTTTTTTAACACAGCACTTATTTTATAACATATTATATAATTCACTTATTTATTTTGTTTATTATCAGTCTCCTCTCACAGAGGAGGAACACAGTAGGCAGGCTAGGGAGAAAGTGATTTCAGTTAAACTGTCTGTTGACAGTTCTCATCATTTGGCTCCTTGGACATGAAAATAAGCCAATCCATTCCCATGCTCTTGATAAAGGCAGCAGTCAACACCTCCCTGGGCAGCTGCTGCAATTTCCTGATCAGATATAGACGAGGAACCCCGCAGAGAACTGCCCAGTGGTAAGTGTGCAAACCCCCATGCCTTTCCTGGAACCACAAAGCCCCCTACATGTCCCACTGCTATTGACACCTGCCTACTGCTCACTACATTCCCTTTCACTGGGTGGCACTTTGCACACCACAACCCCTCTTAGCACACTGGCTCCACCCGCAGCACCCTCTCCTTACTGCCCATGCCAGTGCCTCTCTAGGCTCCCTGGCCACCTGGGCAGCGTGTTCTGAGCCCCTCAGCATATCAGGTGCCAGCGGTACAAAGTGGCAATTGCCACCAAAGAGTGGACTATGCCCGGGTTGTGGAAGCGAATGACAAGTCCAAATTTCCTGGACAGTCAGCTTCATACTGTTCCCCATATAATGAATTGACTTAGCTGAGTTCAATGCCTTGATTAGCTCAGGAACCAACATAAATTTTGATTCTGGTTTTGGCCCCTCTCCAGCTGCTGTCTTAGAAGAGACATTTTCAGCTCTGTGGTTAACAAAGAATCGCATTGATTCTTGAATACATTTCCCATGTAGCTGATTGGTGCACCTGATTGGTTGAATTTAATTCATAATGATACCTTTCCTCTAAAAGATCTGAGTCTTCCTTTGACATTGTAATGGTGTGAAATTGATCCACATGTGAAATTTAATGGAGTAAAATCAGTCAAGCAGAAGTCTTAGTAAGTGCCCTTGTAGCCTGGCTTTCTCAGAAAGCAGAGACTGAGACAAAAGCTTAACTACAAGTTTTACTAGTGAGTAGGAGGCCCAGGAGCAAGGGTGGGGGCCAGGTGGAGCAGCACAGGGGCAGTGGGGAGCCAGGGCAGAGGTAATGGGTAGTGTAGCTGGCCTCTGTTCTGCTAGCCATATTCCAAGGAGAGCCTGAAAAGCTGTATGATTTGTGGCACAGATCCTTCTGCGCAAGAGAAGAAAAAGGGAAGCATTTACCCATTGGAGCCCAGCCACCATGGGCCCAACTTTCTCCCCGCAGATTGTTAACTAACTCCAATGACCTTTGGGTGTGTGCATGCGTGAATACCAAGCGCACCTCCCTTTGTGCCAGTGAAGCCTGGAATGAAAAGAGACAGGCTCAGGGGTGAAGCAAGGCCCTCAGGCTGCAAGCTGCATGGAGCTCACCAGAACACACAATACTGATTACTGCAGCAGTAGCTGGAATAAGAGACAGGTAGGGCGAAGAGAATATGAAGTGATGTCCTAGGAATATTCAACACAAACGCTGGATACGTGTGACTGTTTAAGGTTTGTTCATAGTCCTCTGCTTGCTCTAAGAAAGGCGTAGGTTGTTTGCATCCTTACCATTGGGCAGCTGGGACCCTTCTCTAAATCTGGCCAGGAAATTATAGCAGCTGCCCAGAGAGATATTGACCACTGCCTTTATCAAGAGCATGGGGATAGTATCAGTTCAAGCTTGATAAAGATCAGATGTGTCTGATGGTTGCTACTGTTATTTTCTCTTAAGAACTTCCCCCCACCAGCTCCAATCGTAAGTCCTTGATTCCTGCACATCCTCATGGGTTCCCACCTGCTTTGGCACCATTGTGCTTTTTTCCTTCTGACTTTTCAACATCTTTCCTTTCCTGTGCCTGAAAATAAAGCTTCATTGTCAGCATTTTCCAATCTGTCAAAGACACCACTTTTAAATGGCTTCAGGGCTTCCTGCATTTAAAGAGGTCAGGTTTGGAGAAAGTAAAGATTTCTCAAAGGAGAGGCAAAAAGTACTAACGATAATAAAAAGATGGATGAACTGGACTTCATTAAAAATGAAAGACTCATGTTCATCAAAAGATACCACTCAGAGCATAAAAAGACAAGCCACAAACTGGGAGGGGATTGTCACAATACCCAACATCTGGAAAAGGACTCCTTTCCAGAATGTATCAAGAAATCTTAGAAATCAGTAAGACAAACACAAACAACTCAATTAAAAATCAGCAAAATACTTGAACAGACATTTCAAAAAAAGATATCCCAATGGGCAAAACCACTATTTAGCAGGAAAATGCAAATTAAAACCACAATGAGATACCATTGCATAGCCAAGAGAGTGGTTAAAAGCAAAAATACAGTCAGTGCCAAGGGCTGGGAAGAACAGGAACAAGTGGAACTCTCCTTGATTGCTAGTGGGAGGGCAAATGATTACAAGTGCTTTGGAAAACCATAGTGTCTTCTAGAACTAAAGATATGTCTTCTCTATAATCTAGTAATTCTGCTTCCCTAGCAAAATGAGTGCTAATGTCCACCAGTAGATGTGCTCAAGAATGTTTGTAGCAACCTTATTCATAATAGTTCTAAAGGGGAAACTACCCAAATGTCCATTATCAAAAGAATGCATGAGCAAATCTAGACACACTCACACAGTAGAATACTACATAGCAATATAAAAGAGTAAGCTATTATATACAACACAATCAGAGAGAGTAAAAGGAGATAGACTTGAAAAGTACATATTTATTTTTCCAATTGCAAAAAGTGTAAGGACGGACAAAGCTAATCTAATGGTGATGGACATGAGAGTGTGGTTACCCCAGGGAGTTGGGCAGGTGCTTATTGTCTGGAAGGGGAGAATAGTGCTTTGTGAGGTGCTGGAAACATTTTATACTGGGATCTGGAAAATTATTACATCAGTGGTGGTTATGCTGTAAGCATTCATTGAGTTATACACTTAAGATGGTGCATTATATATTTATATATTATACCTCAATAAAAATAAATTAAGAAGGAACAAGGGTGAAGACAGAAAGTTGATGACCCTCACCCCGACTCCCCACCAAGAAAAGACTCTAAGATCTTATTGTCAAGTGGGAAAGGAGATAGCACCATAATAAGACTGGAAATTACTGAGTAAGACATAGATTCAAGCCCTGGCTGGTAGCACAGTGGTTAAGGCGCCGGCCTGCGAACCCAAAGGTCGCAGGTTCGATTCCCCAGCCAGGGCACATAACAAGGTTGCAAGCCAGGTCTCCAGTCAGGTCTGTGGCTGGAGGCAGGTGAAATGCAACCATACATTGATGTTTCTCTCCCTCTCTGCCTCTCTCCCTTCTTCTCTTTCTAAAAAT